>CAIIXF020000005.1:14113874-14713874 GCA_903813345.2 Owenia fusiformis | reverse complement strand
AATCTCCCACTAAAGGCAATTACTGCTATTTTGGGGTATACAATCTTGTCCACATTTCAAAATGTGACACATGTGATGCTTTTTTATTTCCAGGACATTTTGAGGTTGATCATGGAACAAGGAGGCCTCTTTACAGAATTAGAATATATGAATGCCCTTAGTCTACTACACAGAAGTCAACCTGGAAGTGACCAAAATATTCTCCAATCACGATTACAGAGACTAAAAGAAATACTCAGAGAACAGCATGTGTAGAATAAAGCAGATTTATTTGATTTTTTATTTAATGGAAATGAAACAATTATTGAGAATGTTGCGTGCCATTAATTCTCAGTTTTGAGTTTTCCATCTTGTATTCCGCACAAGCCTTATAAGGACTCAAAATGACTTGATCATAAATTCATGATATCACATGAATCAATTCCTAAATGTTCATAAGTGATATTCTTCATGAGATGGGCCCTCAGTTACATCATATAGACTGCCAAAGGGAAGTGCCAAAGGGAACAAATTTATATCTCTACATAGTCCTAAAATATAATGAGAGACTGATATGACTGAATTCCCACCCTTATAAGGGAATTGAACTTGTGACTTCTTTGAAATAGAAGTATGCAACCAAATCATAGTTGACTGTATTTTGTACTATATGTTATTGGATGTAAGGTTCATAGATATGACATTGTTCCATAAGTAGCTATACTGGAGAGGTTAAATTAGACGCATTTGGAACATAAACGTGTGATAAAATATGATCCCCTGAAATTGTTGTCCACCTCTCAATTGGTTAAAACAGGGACTTCATTACAACTATTTTTCTCTCACCTTCATACTCAATTGGGCAAATAAGCCCAGTGAGGTGAAAATACTACATAGGGGACCATAATATTACACATTTTATATCCATTCTTCAAAACAGTGTAACATTACTTCCCTAATATGGAGGCTGTGTACCATACTGGCCTGACATCTGTACATGAACATTGTTAGTCAATCACAAATATTCATCCCTGACTTTTGTAAGTGCAGTAAACCTATGCAATTGGAGAGTTTTTGGTTTAAAAGTTTTCCACTCAGGAGTTGTTCCACTTAAAGAGGTATTAAAGTCTATATGTCATTGTACTAAAAAGTGTTCGCCTTACAAAGGCGTTTAAGTTATAGAATAGAGGGTTACGACTTGAACATTACTCATATGTTTACATCGACTGTATTTTATTTATATTGATATAATAAAGCTTCATTACATCTATGATCATTTATAAATATATAAAATAAAGTTTTTTATTTTGTTATTATATAATAAAATTACTTTAAGGAAGTTAACCAGTCAGATTTTCTCCTATGGGAAATATTTCAATAAATAATCTGCTCCTGAGCATGAATCAAAAACCTGACTAGCTCACTTCCTTAGAAATGTTGTCCCTGACAATACTTAAACAAGGTATTAACATGCAATATGTCACTACCTGCCATTTGTTACATATCCCAACTGCCGAACGCTGTTCAACCTCCAAACACCATCTACAAAAAAGTTGGAGACTATAACAATATTGTGGTGGTGACATAAGAATTAAAAGGGTGTTTGTGAAGAGGTAAATAACAATAACAAAAACATTCTGTTGACATTGTCAACAGATAAGATTAATAATATATGCTCTCTATACAGGAGGCAAAACCTGACGAGCCTAAGATTTGGCTTTATCTGTCTTTTGATTGTCTACTGAATTAGTGTTACCTGGTAACACTTCAAAAGTAAAGATGACACATCTGGCCAGAAATATGTAAAAAAGGAGATACCCAGCTCCCCATTTTCTTGTCTCAGTGGGATTTGGCATATTGATGATTGTTTATTTAAATGTCAAGAAATTTTGTTTTTATCAATTTGGCGATAAATTGTGATTCTCATCAAGAGTGTAGCCAGGGTCTTAAAATTGGCGAGGCATATTTTTATAGGTGAGGCAAAAATTGAGTAAAATTGATTTTTACAGTTTCAATATTAAAAAATGGCTGTGTAAATAACATTTTAGGCAAAATTTTGGCAAGGCAGTAAAGTCCCATCATCTGCTTATATTATGGCTGGCTATGACCATGTTATGCTAGATCATTGAAATGGTCCATTCAATTATGCTTGTTTTATATTTTAGATGCCTCCGTGGTCTCATTAAGTCCTGTCAACTTGGCACTTATATCCCATAATTTCTTGGCACTCTCAGTACTTTTTGCAGCCTCACTTTCATTATCCACTCTGCAGTTAGAGAAATAGCGACCAGTAACTCCCTCTATATCTTCAGAGACTGCACAGTGAATACTAGTCTGGGCACCTTGCTCTGGACTCTGAAGTAGACAATATAATTCAGTTTAACTAATTTGGAAAATAAAATAATAAAAATGTTTAAAAAGGATGACAGTGATAACTTAATAAAATTCTGTTTACAGGCATAGCATAGGCTACTAAACAAAGGTCAAAAACAAAAAGTGGTATTCAGTTATATGCAAAGTGGTAGAAATGTTCATCATGAGGCCATAAATCATACACAGTGAATGAAGAAATCTTGATGCGTGTAGATATTTATTGCTAATACCTAATAAATATAATAAGCTTATGTATGGAATATTGCATGTGACGTTTATGATAGGTACCATGTTTCAAGTAACTATGACAACCACAATACGGACAAATGTCAACATATCGCAACAATATTTTCAAAGTGGGGCATAATGCTTCTTCCATGGATATCTGATCGAATGATATTAAAAATTAAATTTTAGGATATAACTAGCTTTACTTATTGAACAACCTGTGTGTTAACATGCTGGACCATTGCCATGTCAAATTTTAAATATACCTTGAGGAAAAGTCCGCCTACGACTGAGACTATACTCTGCAACCAACCCGGTGAGTTTCTGAACAATTCTGTCTTCACAGTTCCTGGGTGCACTGAATTACATGTTACACCTGGAAATTAAAATAATACATGTGGATCTCATGAAAAACATGCATCCTGCAACTTGCCCATTGGCCTGATATTGTTCATACTTTATACACATTTGCCTTGTGGGAATAAATGTTCTCCTCAATGGTCGATATGGCCAGTGGTTTCAAAATGTTTAGCTTTGTGTAAATTTTACAGTACTTTTGTTATAACTTAATGCCTAACTCTAAAGGTGAATGAGCAAATGTGGTGAAACCATACAGGTAAATACAGTCACTATGATGGCTAATTTGTGAAATAATACTCAAAATGATGTTCAAATGAATGTGTTGTACCTTGGGATTGCTGTTATTTGTTAATTTTGAAATAAATAAAAAAAATGTGATCATCTGTATTGAAGCGTTTGATATACTCACCCGTCCCTTGTAATCTCTCACTGAGTTCTTTGGTAAACAAAATATTACAAAGTTTGCTAACAAAGTAGACATTCCCTTCATGTTTCTCCAACATCTTTGTGCCTGCTGTCATTTCTCCATTGATTTTGTCCCAGTCAAGTTTTGCCCATTTATGACCGAGGGAAGAGAGGTTTACGATGCGACTCGGCGCAGATTTCTTGATTTTGTCTGAAAGAAGAAATAAGTGATTGAACAGTTGATTCACTGATGGGGAGTTGAGTCCAGTCAAGGTTGAATGGAAGATTATTTCCTCAAATACACATTGGTTACGACCATTTATCTATTTTAATAGTATCATCAAAGATAAAATATTTGAGGAAACAAGCTCCAAATTAAGCAACAGTGAAGTACAAAAATCTTGATGAGATACATAGTACAGGGTGTTTCATATATTTGCACCCCTCATCCAAAGTTATATGTATGGAATACACTGTATTTTGGTGATCATAAATTGAAGGCTCGAAAAGTGATCCACATGACATGACACATACCTAACAACAGATTAGTAAGGAGGAAATGCCCATGGTGATTTGCTGCCATGGTGATCTCTATGCCATCAGAGGTCATCTTATGAGGCAAGGCTGAAACAAAGCAGAACAAAAATATTCTTATTATTTAAGTGTCTAGGTGTTATATAATCCCAAATAAATAGGCAAATTGCAATCAATTACTGTTGAAGACATGAATAAGGCATTTGAGACTCGAAACCAATACAAAAAGAAAAATTCACTTAAAAAAATAACAGATGAATGAAAAAAACAAATAAATCACTTTCATTGAAGATATTCTCACATTCAACAAAAACTCAAATAAAGAAAGTAACTTACCAGAAAGCCCTGCATTGTTGATAAGTATATCCACCCTGGCCTCCTCTTTATATATCTCTGCAGCGAAGTTCCTCACAGACTCCATTGATGTCAAATCGATCTGTTTCACAATGACATCTTGATTTTCTGTTGTAGATATGATATCCTGAGCTGCTGTGTTGGCTCTCTCCAGGCTTCGACATGCTAGGATAACACGTGCCCCTCGTCTGGCCATATCTCTGGCAGTAGCTAAGCCAATACCTTTTTGAATACACACAGAGATATTGATCATAAACAATATTGTAAAAAAACATTTAAAAGTTACGAGTTCATGCACATGTTCAATAGTTATCACTTTAATAATGTATTTTAAAATACAAAACTCCTTTTCAGATAATAATGCTAATCGGTAATACAGTACACAAGGATTTAAGCCAATGAGAATATGTTACGTAATGTACTAAATAACTACATGCATGCACTGTATCTTAAATGGATGTTCCAATTTTGTGTGCAACAGTGTAAAAGAATTGTTTCCAAAAAAATAAAAATTGCATAAAATGACATCATTAAAACAAACAAACAAACAAGCAAACAAACAAACCATGAGAAACAAGTTTAAAAGCATTGTTTGATGCACAATGTAGGCCTACCTGTGTTTGCCCCAGTGATGATGACTGTCTTCCCATCCAGCTTGGCCTTACTGGTGCACTTAGGCATGTTGCTGAAGGACTGGTATGATAGGTAACCAATATATGATGCTCCAACAGTGACACTTACAGGAATGATGTAACTTAGCATCCCTGGGATTCAGGTGTGGATGGCGATACCTACAATAATTATATTGTAATGAATAAGTGATAGAGTGACATACATGAGAGTGCCAGTGTGATAGAACATGAGAGTAGTGTGACAGTACATAGGAGTAGTGTGACAGTACATGAGAGTCATGTGACAGTACATGAAAGTAGTGTGACAGTACATGAGAGTAGTGTGACAGTACACGAGAGTCGTGTGACAGTACATGAAAGTTGTGTGACAGTACGTCAGAGTAGAGTGACAGTACATGAGAGAAGCATGACAGTAAATGAGAATATTGTGACAGAACATGACCAAATAGAAAACTGTACAGGAAAACACTTGCAATATAATACAAGTTAAGTATGATTGAATTGCAGTGCAGCCCAGGGCCTGATAGCACAGATGGTACAATGTGTGTGCACAAGGTCAGTGTCAGATCTGAAGTGGACAATGTAGGGGTATCCCAAAATCAATGAGTTTTAAAATTTTGGTCCATTTTTAGACATTTTGATCCATTTAATCTTTAAGTCCGCCATGGCCCATCTAAGGGAGGAGGGGGGGGGTAGTATGTATCTAGGGGGGGGGGGGGTACATGGTCCTCAGGTTAACATATGTCACTGCTGACTGCTGCCTTCTGATATCTTATAGATCAGAGACAGACTTATAAATACACGTACTATAGAGCTCTACACTGATGTAGGTAAATCCAGGTAACATCGAGTATTGGTTATCTAATTGACTGACAGCACATTTGATCTCTGTCTACATTTCTGTTCCACAAAACAATGGTTCAAAACAAAAACTTAGCCTAACTTTGGCCTGACATGGCTTCAATTACATTTCCACAATTTGAAATTCAAATTGAATGAGTGTTGGTAGACTATATCCTATTTAGTCTGAATTATATACATACTAGAGTGTTGGACTTTGAGTTTTGATGAAGTTGCATAAATGGAAGAAGATAAATGTAAAATAAACAACATACTTAGTATATTGAATGACTATAACTAACTTGAAGGGAAAGGTGGTAAATTCATTGATATATATAATCGTGTGCATTAATCATTTACGGCCAAAAAAGGATATGAAAACCGGGATGAAAACAGAACAAATTTTTCTGAATTTTACCTATACCGCTTCAGCAATGCTGATTTTAAAATGTCCAAACCGCATGGACATTATGCTTTTTGGTTTTTGTCTTTCATAATTATTGTTTTTAGGTGTTGAAAGATATATTTGAGGTACCCATGGCCCGCATTAGAGTTTTTGTAGAAACTTAATGGTTATTTGTTATTAGCTTGAGCAGCATCACAGTTGCATTATACTTCCGGTTACAAAGTCAACAAATATTTCTTTACTTTTTATTCAGATTTCGTACGTTTATCAGGAGTATAACGCATATAGAAAAGCACCTTGAACTACATAGAAGTATGATTATCAAAATGGATTATACATAACGCATCAAACTGTTGGACAGCACTGAGGAAATGGGGAATCAGCAAGGCCGAGGTAACATTTTTTTATTCATCTTGAGTTGAAGAACCAGGAGAAGAGGGTAAAAACCTTTTTTCTGGGTTATTTATACTTATTTGATATAATGAACTCTAGCCACGGTTTTGAGCTCATCGAGTGTATCGTGTGCACGCTGGCTTTCATTATCATGGATGATTATGTTATAAACCCGGTCCAATGCACTTAGAGGTCCTTTTGTTGGCACCACAAAAAGTTACAATTTCCCCCCAAAACCTGCGCAGGGATAAGAAACTTGAGTTCAGTCTGAATCATTTTTTGAGAATCAAACCTAAGAAAAATAAGGGACCATGGTGCAATATTATATGGAAAAATACAGTCATATTTTAGATATACAGGTACAATATTTGTATATTTCAAATAATTAGTTTTATTTTTAGATTTTAGGAGTTAATTATAATACAAGATACACATTTGTTACCCCATCGGCCTTCTCTTGAATTCCTAAAGTTAGCCAAACCACAAGCTATCCAATGTGTACAAACATTTTGTACACGGATGAACACATGCAGAGTCAGGCAGTTATTGCAACTATATATTTCTGTTGATATCTTATCCAGATTTTAAACTTCATCATACTAATTTTTATAAATCGAATTCGATCAGATAATCCAAAATCAAAGAATTAATCCATACTGTTACAATATAATATAAGTACATACCATATAAGTGTTTTTTATGATTTTTTATCTTTTATTCATACAAATGAGTATCTTTGAGCTAAAATTCTTTCTAATAGATCATTCTTTTCAAGGTATACAGTGATCTCCGCAGCATTAAAGCAAGTGGGTGCAGCACCCACCTGAGATTTTGAAAATTTGCTTGTACCTTCCTGTAAATCCATTTGCACCAACTTAAAAATAATAAAAATCATGAAATATTGGCATTTTTTACCAATTTCATTCTGAATGTTGAAAATGAGAATTTGTACCAATTGAGAAAAAATCCTGTGGAGAACACCGATATACCTGTATGTAAATTTACTAAAAGGTTTGAACACTAGAATATTTAGACAATCTTAGAGTTGATAAGACCATATGATAGAAAGGGTTCATATCTTGCCAAACATGAAGTGTTTACCATGCTGTAATTATTTGACGTCTATCAGTAACTTTCAAACAATTCTGAATGTGATAAAGTAATTATAAGTCTGCATTATAAACTAATAAGGTTTGATAGATTAAATTGCTTGGTAATTAATCATAGAGTTAAATTTATAATTTATAAGAAATTACTGAACTAATTGGAAGTTAGATATAGAAAGTCAGATTGTAACCATCAACATATTTTTTATGGGCTGTGGAAATGCCTGGTTGTCTGTCTGTCCATCTGCCAACTATTTCAGTCAAACTAAAACTGCTATTCATCTAAACTATTATGCTTATATCCATTTATAAGATCTGTGGTAGTAATTGAAGATATTTTATCATCAAAATATCATGTTTTGACAATGTAAACCTGCAAAATGGTGCCATTTTTAAATTGTGGCTTCTAATAAGATTATTTATATTAAAAAGTCAAGCTAATTTAACTTTTATCTATATGGCTTCAAAAGTTGTGACATCCTGATTTCAAAATGTAAATTATTCACGCTAAAGTTGGTTGAATCTAAAGGTTGTGTGAATCATGGCCATACTGCATAAGCATTATGATTGGCTCAATTTGTCAACGAACTCTTCTATTTCAGGAAGAGAACTAACTTTAGATAGACAGGACTCTTATAAAGCAGAATTATGGCTGAAAGGCAGGAATCAATTAAAAACAAATAATAACTAACCTATGATTATTTTAGAATATGAAAAGTTTGCAAGTACAAATACAATGGATTGTCCTATATTAATGTATCACAAGCATCGATAACTCAAAATATACCCATTCTGTAAATACAAGTACTCTATATAGTCATTAGAGTTAGCCAAAATAGTCCAACCAAAAAGTCATGAATTCTAAAATAAAACTGTATGCTCATACATTTGAATAAAAAAAATTTGAATAAATCGGTATTATTTCTCTTTAAATTATACCAAACATTATTTGAACATATAGCTGGTTGTTATCTTGAGTACACACTTTGCGCTGTATGAGTGATGTAAAACCAAAGTCCATGTTATTGATTCAAGTTTCAAACAGTAAAAAGTCGTTATCAGATGGTGGTAATGTTAAAATATCAACTTTAGGATGAAAAATATAGAACTACAAGTACAGTAATCTATTTAGAGTTCAGAGTTTTTATTTGGACTAAATATTTATCTTGATATAGGTTTCATGAATGTAGGAAGTTTTGAGTCATCGTGACCATTGAATGTGACAGATTGAATATGAAAGATAAAGGTAATTTTAACATTTTTATTAATTAAAAAGTAACTGATATGCATTGTACATGTCAAAAATTATAAAAAAGATTTTTTAAGTAGGTCTTTTTGACAATATGTAGTCTAAAAGTATGAGAATGGGCCTTTCATAAGGGACAAGGTGTAGCCAATTCTGATTTCAATATACCAAATTGTTTGATACATTAAAAGAATAAAAAAAGTGAGTTATAAAGAATGCAACTAAACATACCAAGTACCCCTATAATTATATAAAGTACCCATATATTTTATGAAAATATCCCTTGTCATAATTATTTTGATAATTAGTTAATAATTCTGTTGTAATTTATCTATTGAAGTTGTGACATATGTGTTTTTGTTGTGATATTGTCATATAAGAGACATGTCCTCCCCGGGGTATTTTCCTCATATCAAGAAGTACGGATGAAATTATCATTTTCAGGCATTGCCAGTGTATGCCAACATCTTATGATTTTTCTCATTTTCAACTGAATTTGAATATAGGTTTCAACTAGGTGCAAATGAATTTTCAACTGGGTGCAAATAGGTGTTTGGGGGTGCAAATAGGTTTTCAGGTGGTAGGTACGTAGGTGGAAGCCAGCTTTCAAAACTTCGAGTGATTGACCATTTGCTTTTAGTAATCACAAAAAATAGTTTTGCCATTTAATATTTAAAGCATTTATAAAACTAGTGAGTGACATTAGCAGAAATGTCTTCTTGTGATACAGAAAATAGTAAATAATATGAATAACATGTTTATTTATATTCTAAGCAGGCAGGAAGCATACATCAATATTTCGAAGGTCATATGGCTCATTAGGTGCAGTGCTACATCTGTACTAATATCCAGCAAGCAATTTACTGCTATACATAACCTGAGATCTGCTGAAAATATTTTTTAACCCAGTAAAGTGGAGAATTTAGATAGCTTCGCACTTTTAGAAAATATGTTATGTCAACATAATTGAGATGTTAATGCTCATAAGTCACCTTTAAATCATTGGATATCTTTAATTTAGAACACCTTAAAATGGAATATCATAGGCGTAGCCAGGAGGGGGTGCGATGGTGCGATCGCACCCCCCCCCATAACTAATGAAAATATTAGCATTTAACAGATACAGGAAGAAAAGGAAGCGAAGAGCTTTAAAATGCTTTTTATTTGAAGCTTCTTGCTTAATTTTGAATGAAGTTACATGAATTTTTGTAAAATTCAAAACAAATCTTCATCTTTTTTTGGGTTGCTATTGCTACAATCACACCCCCCTGACTAAAAACGAAAAAATTTTGGCGATTGCACCCCCCTGACTGAAAGCTGGCTATGCCCCTGAATATTATCATAATTTCTGGCTCATATAAAAGAGATATTTCATGTTAGAAAATTCAAGAAAGTACTTCACAATTTTACTCCTATCAGTATTACAACTGTAATTTGCCTTAGATCAACTTAAGTGTTTGTTTTGAACATTCTTGATCATGGAATTTCCTATCCTAGTTCTTTCCAATGAAATGTTTTGAGGCTCAGTATGATTTTCATTGAAATAAATCTCTACTGCAGGGGTATTGTATTGTATATGTCAGGATTTTAATTTACTGATTGAATGTATATTAATTCTGAAAGTCAGCTGATAACAGTGAAGGAAATCTACCCTGAGATTGTCATCCACTGTACTAGAACTAGACTCTGACCACAATTGATAAATTTTCAGTTTGCTGTTAAATGTACTAACCAGAGGTATGTTATTATCCATATGACATTATATCTTGAAATGACTATATTATGTCTTCGGAGCAATGCCCGCCTCAATAAAACTGGCAGAATATAAATAATTTAAAAGCTGAAACAGAGATATTGACTTACCAATATACTCCATTTAAAAAAAATTTGTCTCCCAAAAATATGTGACTTCTTATATCAAATGGTCTGGTTGAAAACTTAAGATTCAAGAACAAAATTATATGAATAATCAAAATGGAAGACAACCACATTTATAGAAAAATGAACATGTAACTACAAATACAGTCAAGGAATGAGTCCAAGATATTGCAAAATTGAAGCGCTTTTTGGAAATGTTGATGACTTGCTCTGATTCTTCTTTAGATGATTTATAACAGGTTTGAAAAGGGTAAAAGAGGACATATTAACCCCGATACTTAGAGTGCAAGTTGCAGGCAATCTACATGATTAAAGCATTGATGGGAAACCCAATACATTATTAACATTAATTAGCAAATTGCCTGCTTCATAAACTGGCCATGTGTTTCATTAATCTCTCTAGCATTTGATATACCCCTCTCATATGTAATGCCCCATACCATGGGCAGGAAGTTAACATTTGAGAATGCCCTATACCATGGGCAGGAAGTTAACATTTGAGAATGCCCCATACCATGGGCAGGAAGTTAACATTTGAGAATGCCCCATACCATGGGCAGGAAGTTAACATTTGAGAATGCCCTATACCATGGGCAGGAAGTTAACATTTGAGAATGCCCTATACCATGGGCAGGAAGTTAACATTGAGAATGCCCCAGGTAATTATTCAGATTAAGAGAACAAGCCTACTGATCTAGGTGGTAATCTCTGTAGCTGTCTGTAATATTTGATATACCCCCCCCCCTATACACCCCTCACATATGTAATGGCCCATACCATGGACAGGAGATTAATAGAACAAGCCTCTGATCTATTAGGTAACCAATGAGGTAATGAGTTTTTCTATCTGCAAAATGTTACTTATATTGTCGTCTCCATTTATTAAGTTGATCTCTTGCACTGGGTGAAAAAGTAGACTAATATCAAGATCTTGTTAGATGTGACTTTGAGGCATGTTGGATAATTGGTCATTTTGCTTTTCAAGTATGATATACACAGGGGCATAGGCAAAATTTTTCAGTTTTCAGTCAGGGGTGTGCGATGTGATCGTGGCATAGGCAAGGCAAGATTTGTTATTTGGGGGGGTGCACCCCCTGGTTACGCCTACGATACATGTACTGTATTTATCATATTGTCTCTTGTTTCAAAAAATACTGGAAGCCCATGTGGTTCAGTTGAATGTAGTCCAGTTTTATAAAAGCTGAATTTAGAATCTGGAAAGCAGTTTGACAGAGTGCATACTTGGAATAATTTTATGCCTAAATGTTCTATTTGACAGAACCATATTTCATCCCTTCACAAACAATTTGTTTGTGTGCTTGATAAATCACAGAAACAAGTGATGAATTTCTGAGAGGAGAGTGTAAAATCAGGCACGAGTATGTAGAAATCAATAGAGATCAATTTTATAGGCTCAATATCTTTGGCCTGGTTGATTGTGTTAAGAGAATGAGCACATGCTTTGAATGCTTAATGACGTGTTGGCACCATTGAATTTGAATTCGAGACCTCGAGGTATGAAAAATGACCTGATATGGCGTTCTGATACTCATAGCATCTTTCTGTTTCTCCGGGCTGAGAAGAAATGAGATGTCATGGTTTATCATGATGTGATATGGCTGAATTCAAAAAATCAGTCCAGCTTTAGGAAAAGGACGATTCTCGGTTTGGAGAATGAAGATCATCAATCTAAATGACCATTATCCCTGCTTCGGACAAAATTGACTTTTTTACATAATATAGATTTAAATGTCTTCTTTTGAATAGTCATAATTTAATTTGGGTAATATTTCTAGATTTTTCGCAAAAAAATATTAGCGCAGTACACTGATGAACTTCTTTCCCCAAATCGAGACTCGTATTTTATTGAATCGGTCTAATTGAGCATTATCCCTGCTTCAGACCAATTTGTTATTTTTACATCTTGTAGATTTAAATGTCCTCTTTTGAATATTCATAGTTTAATTTGGGCAATATTTCTATATTTTTCATGAAAAAAATTATTAGCCCAGGAGACTGTTCTCCAAACCGAGAATCGTCCTTTGTAATTATAAGGCAGAAAATTTAAGATGAAGTAATTTCTCGCTCTACCCTCCCTAGAAATTTTGGAGCTCCCCTTCCAAAAAAGCTACCTGTACCTATACATACGTATATATGCCATATACTGTGTAATCAATATCCTAGAAATTACCAGATAATGAACCAAGTCTTAACATTGATTCCTTAATTCATGTTAGATAATTATTTTTTTGATTTGGAAAAGTGTTTTCAACTGATAGATCAATACTAGTTTCTCTTAATTTCCCATTACATTTATACATGACTGTCTGTACTTCTAGTACTGATATTGTGTGACAGGATGTCGTAACAAGGTAGCTCTGTATGTACTTAATTTGCATGCCCATATTCTTACCTGTCTTTAAACATACCTACTGCATATTTTGACCAAAAAACAAAAATCTTTTAGTGCTCACAATAGTTTAGATATTTGTGAGACGGGTGATCTAACAGGGGGGGGGGAGGGGGGGGGGGGCATTTCAAGTCAGAATAAAATAAGCATGGATAAAAGTTTTGGGCTCCTAACACCAGAAATTGGCCCAAAAGGCCAAGTAATGTCTAAAAAGGCCTACTAATTGAGGCCCTACAAAATGTTTGGCCCCAAAACCTTTTTCTGGGCCCATCCCATGGGGTCTGCCTCCTCCCCTGGATCTGCCAGCACTGAGCATTTACAGCTAATTTTCAGTTAGTAGGATATATAAATGTTTGTTGATATCTCCAAAAAGTGTTTCTGACAGTAACCTGGAATGAAAATTCCAGTCAATTCCGTAAAATGTATTTAGTTAATCTAATTTAGTGTCCTGAATTACATTGCCTGAATCACTAATTAGTTCTACATTCGGAGGCTCAATATATAGAAACCTTTCAATGAAAAATTTAACCATGAGTTCAGTCGAACCCATCGAACCCCCTGGCTATGGGCCTGGTATGCTACATGATACAGATGCATTAGGCTTCCTCTGATTTCTTTCAGATATTTACTTCCTGGTTTTTGTCTGACAAGTAAAAATTGAATTATAAACACTGTAAAATCAAAATGCCATAATATAAATGAAATGAACTGATATAGAGATAAATAGGTCTAAATAGTTAAACCCCATCAAAGGATTCCCCAATCAGAATAATCAGAATTAGACATGTGTCCTCAATTGACCAATCAGATGCCATTAAGGAAAGAAAGAATGATGGGATATCTTACAGTTCACATCTGTTATGTGATATTGAAATCAAATCAAGTGGTATTACTTTTGATAATATAATAGCCTGAATGGCAGAAGTGTCTTGATTATGTCGAGAAATCTTGTATGTTCATGATGAAATTTTATTGATCAGAATCAAAGATGAAGATGTGGTTCCTTAGCAACAGATCCCTTAGCAACCGACAACAACTAAGATTACCAATCAAAAACATCAATTTGCTCCTTGTTAGACATTTTGGTATCTTGTTCACTGTCTTGTTTACCAGGATTTGTCATGTACGGTATACACCCTATAACCTGAAAACATAAGACCTTCTCCTCCTTTTGGAGAAATAGCTTGAATAGCAGTGTTCTCCCTAGAGTTTTTTCTCAAGTGGGTGCAAAATTCTTATTTTCACAATTCAGACCAAAATTGGTCAAAATAAGCCCATTTTTCATGATTTTTCTCATTTTCAAGTAGGTGCATAATTACAAATGGATGACTGTGCTTATGACAAGTCTTCACTGATAGATATGTTGATACAGGGTGATCCAAAAAGTTTGTTTTGAATTTCTAAATTATAGTCGTTTTCATAGATAATCTATGACATCTACTTTTTTTGTAATGAGTTCTTTCTAGTGAAACAGAAAGATGCAATAAGTATTAGAATGTGCGAAAGAGGTAATTATATGTCTCTGAACTATGGCTTATCTCCTCTTCCAGTAAACTTGAAAAATTGATATTGTGTATAATTTCATAATGTTAACGGAAACATTAGAGACGCGATCTGATAAACTCAAGTACAGACATAGAAAACTGTTATATCAAAACAGTGTTTATGAGAGAAAGTTTCTCAGAACCTTTGAATAAAGAGGAAGAAATCATAATATGGGTTTGTTGTACTACGGAAGCTGTTCTCTTCTTTCTAACCACTGGCCATGTTTATTCCTCACAATTTCTCTTCAAAACTAATTTTCAGGCTTTACTAAGGGTGTAGTTAAGATCTGGTATGTCAAGATGAGGCAAATTTAGATAGACGAGGCAAATCCAATGCAAAAGAGACAAAATGATCTAAATAGACAAGATTTTCAGTTTATGTTTAAAATGTCTGAAAAATAATTTTCTTTGAATTTTTTATTTTGGCAACGTTATAGATTATGTTGTATGTACAATATGTAATTTAGTGGCTTAACTTCATTCATTGCTAAATTCTCCCAGAGTTCTCTGTTTTCCTTTTAATGTAAGTGTGCCATGACAGGTGCTTCTTTACAATGTACTTTTGTATTGTAATGCACCTATTATGCCACTCTATTTACAATAAACATTTTTAAATTAGATTTTATTGAGATATTTTCCTTAATAACTCAATGTCAGAACACATGTTGCAAATAAAATATTTATTTCCACAAACTTTTTTCCTTTTAATAAATGAAAGAAGGAGAAAGCAGATTGGTGAATGCATACAGGGCAGAGGGGGGGGGGCTGCTGAGGAGATTAGAGGCTGAGGGGAAATAGATACTATGGGAGGGCAGGAGGCTATAGGAGCCCCTCTGTTACCACTTGACAAAATGTTTGAAATAGGAAATGGGGGGGGGGGCTAAGAAATACAGTAAAAACACACAGGTTGGACTTTGTAGTATATGTCTTTGTAGCATATGTCCTTTGTAGTATATGTCTTTGTTGTATATGTCCTTTGTTGGATTTAGGGAAACAATGAGGCAATATTCTAGATAGTAGGGGGGGGGGGTCAGGAGATAAATAGTTAAGGGGAGATGAGAAACTCGGCAAAACTCAAAATGAACAAGCTGGGTTGGGTGTTAGTTTACACCTCAATACACCTTTGCTACCTAAAAACATTACATTTGTGTATTTAAGTAAAATTAAAAAATATGTATTTGAATAAGATATAATGGTTAACATGACCTCAATGCATTTTTTATTTGTTTGCTTGTTTAGTTCATGTCTTAGTCCAGTATCGTGACTATGAATCACTTGGCATGAGATTATCAAATTATCATTTAAAGATTATCATAAGACTGTATAAGATATAGTATTTAGTGGCATTTGTCATACAAACTTATTCATTTCAAGTTATAGATGAGTAATGGGGGAAGGAATAGTCTTGAATTTATTCTTTGTTTGTGACCCTCCCCCTAACCAGAAGTTACAGATTTTTCTAGTATATTTAAGTTACAAGATGTAATTTAGTTTCTCCATTGGTATGGGTGTCTAACAGCATGATCATATAGTGAATATTATATAAGATATTATGAAATAAATTGATATGAGAAAGAAATGATATGAGACTACACAAAAATGTTTTCAATCATTCTCTAAATAGGATTCAGGTTATTATCTCTTACTCAAACAAGTGGCCAATATAGATAGCCTAACAAGCATGTATTCCCAGATAGCCAGCCAGCTACTAAAAATAGCAATTCCCAAAAGTTAAATGTCTAAAACCTATATTTACATCATATAGAACATTTACTGCACTAGTCGAACATCAAGGGCACTCTAGTTAGTCAAGATTGGTCTCTATACAGGCTTGTAGATTATCTCAGAATGAAGATGCATCCTTTTACCTCTTTAGGTTTTCTATTATCCCACCGAATCAAGTTTTAGTAGGGATATTGTGAAGCCCTCTTTCTGTATATAGAAATATAATGTAGAACAGCATGGAGAAATCCAGTGTTATATTATATTATGTCGTATATTCTTTCATTAAATTATTTTTTAAATTCCAAGTTTATTTTGTCATACTTAAAAAAACAGGTATAACATTTATAAATCATGTATCGTATGCTGTAATTATGTTGTGAAATGTAATGAGTGGAATTTTCAGCTTCCAAGTAACTTTTGATATTATGCATTTATAATGTAAAAACAGGAGAGAGAAAGTTGACTTCAATCTTTGGATCTGATAATTTGAATCCTGATATAAATGAAATAATAAATGTTTGAATTTCTCATCCATTTACATTAATAAAATATTCCAATGACCCCATTACCCTATCCCATCATTCATCATTCATGCATGCACTAGGTAATGTGACTGACCCGGAAACCATCTGTCAGTCCTCGCTCTCCACTGTCCAGTTGGCAAATACATAGTTCCACATTAATTACATGGCCTTTTTTACAATGTTTTTGTGTCAATAGGGGGGGGGGTGGTAATGTTTCTCGAGCCTAGGTCCTCTATACCTTACCCCAAAAAAAGTTTTTAGGGCCTCAAAATGGGCCCTTTTGGGCATAACTTGGTCTTTCTGGGCATTCTTTAGATGGAATTTTTTCCAAACTTGAATGTGGGCTCCCCTTGCTAGTTTCTGGATCGACCAGTGATTCCTCTGCTGTAATTAGAGCTATGCAAATCAGAATGTCCAGGAAATACCTTTATTGATCAAATTATTTTGAATTCAGGCAGTGTTTCAAGTATGCCTGGTTTATATTCAAATTACTTGTTTATTTATAAGATACTCCTGATTAACCATGAACTCAAAGAGCTCTTCTCATATACCAAAATTAGATAAAAGGGGGATACATTATTTATGAAAAATTTTGGTGGGATTTGCCATTGTCTAGTTATTTGGTTCGGATAAATTTGATTTAAGATGCCCCTGAGTATGATTGTACAAAATTAGTTAAACTTGTTTCAAACTCAACGAGCTTTGGGAATCGTGAGAGTATTGTTTTGTTTTATTTTTATATTTAATCCATTATTTTTCTATATTGAGATATTTTATCTTTAAGATGATATGATATGGTATCCCATGGTATCCTTGATCTGATGTCATGTCATCCATCATGAGATAACCCATATATTATATTTATCTTATAGGCATAAATATCCTCTATGTATTGTATAATTTATCAATATAGTCAAATGTTGACCCCTTAAAATTACAAATTGTATATTATTATCTCTATGAATTAAACATATACAAATATATACATATCCATTTTAATATTTCTTTTCCTTTTATTTTCCAGGGTTAGAGCCAAGTGGCCTGTCTCTAAAGAACTACCCGATACTTTTTCATGACACACATGGTGAAAATGTACGCCTTTCCCCGGATAAAAAGCGCGCCACCCGATACGAAAGCTTCTGCAAGGGGATAGCATTTAGCAACCGACCAATAGCAGTCAATGAACGAGTGTATATAAAAATTGCCGAAGTTTCGGCAAATTGGTCCGGGGTTCTTAGATTTGGATTTACATCAAATGATCCAGCTACGATAAATGCCGCTACCTTACCACGTTACGCATGCCCCGATTTAACGAACAAGCCCGGATATTGGGCCAAAGCTCTTGGAGAAAGATACGCAGAATTGATTGCTGTTATATACTTCTATGTGACCAGATCAGGAGATGTAATGTATGGAATAAATGGCGAAGAAAAGGGAATGTTTTTTAATAATGTGAATGTCAGTAATCCTTTGTGGGCACTCATCGATATCTATGGCAACTCTATGACGATAGAGTTTCTAGGTAAGTACAAATCATTGTAGTGATGGCATCATTGATTCATTGTAGTGAATACCTCACTGTAATGAAGGTTTAATAGCAGTGAACACCTTATTGTAGTAAACACCTTATTGTAGTAAACACCTTATTGTAGTGATGGCATCATTGATTCATTGTAATGAATACCTCACTGCAATGAAGGTTTATTAGTAGTGAACACCTTATTGTAGTGACAGCATCTTGTACTAAGAAATGCATTAAAGTGAAGACATCATTGTAGTAAACACCTTATTGTAGTATTATTGTTTGTAGAGAAGGGATCATTGTCATGAACACCTCATTGTAGTGAAGGCGTCATTGAAGTGAATTTGGTAGTAGTGAGATCCTCATTGTAGTAAACATCTCATTGTATTGAATGTATCTCTGTACTGAGAATCTCATTGTTGTGAACGCATAATTGTAGAGAATACTTTATTGTAGTGAAGGAATCATTGTAGAGAACATCTCATTTTAGTGAAGGGATCATTGTAGAGAAGGCATTATTGTAGTGAATTCAGAATTGCAGTGAGATTTTCATTGTTGTGAAGGCATCATGGTACTGAGAACCTCAACTACGAGGATGACTCGTGACTACTTCATTGAATGAAAATTATCTTTAATGGATATAGTGATACATCATTGCAGTAAACACCTGGTTGTATGAATACACGCTGATTGTAGTGACAACATGTATGTAGTTTTGACGCTATGTGGAAGAAACATTCTATTATTTCCAGATGGAGATCAGCTGAACAATCTGGCGCAGAATCTTCCAGTGGCAAACCAACCACAGAACCAAGTACAGAACTTACCACACAACCTGGGAGCTATGAACATTGGGGGAGGACAACAACCAATTTTACCCCACAGGGGTCTATCACGTAGCCACGCAGTGCCTTCTCAACCCCCTCTCCCAACCCAGAGGCCTGGATTGCTACCACCTCATGTCTCTCAACAACACAACTCTCAAGCGACTGCTGATTTTCACTCAACGGGACCCCAAATTAAGCATCATGCAAATGTACACTTTACGCCATTGCAATTTCATAATATGTTCGGGAAAAATGTACGAATTTCTCCTGAAAAAACTCAAGCCGCTCGGCTGCCAAATGAGTACAGTAATGGCTATGTGTTTTTGAATAGGCCTATAAAGTGTGGTGAAAAGGTTGTGATACAGCTATTAGCGCTAGATAGGGCTTATGTAGGGGGTATGGCATTTGGATTAACAGCCTGTGACCCTGCAAGCCTTATAAATGTTGAATTACCGGATGATTCTGATTTGCTACTGGATAGACCGGAATATTGGGTCGTCAACAAAGATGTCTGCCGTGCTCCAGAGATAGGGGATGAACTCAGCTTTTCTATGAGCAATGATGGTAGGTTTAAATTTGAATATTGTAAAATGTGTTTATTTACTAGATTCCATCCTTAAGACTGTTTACATAAAACATTTGATCTCTGATAAGCTGTATTTGCAAAAGATAAAAAATGAATTTGTAAAAATGCCATTTCACATTTAATCTCAATGATATGGAGAAAGTTATTTCAACATGAAATAAAAAAAAGATTTTTTTTTCCTAATTTCATACTATGAAGTTATTCTAATCATGAAAATAGCATAAAGAAATGACATGAAAAGTTTATAAAGAACAATAGCAAATTTGAGATTTGAGACATTTATCTTCCAGGTGAGATTGTATATTGCAAGAATGGGCATAAAGTAGCAACATTGATGTTTGTGGACAAAACTTTGCCATTGTGGATGTTCTTCGATATCTATGGCAACACACAAAAAGTTCGCTTACTAGGTATGTACTGGTATATGGTCTTTAGCTCTCTCCAATATTATCAAAATGTGATAATGTGAAACTTAATTTGATTTCAAGAAGGACTTTTTGTTCAAAAAATCGTAAATAAATAGTAATGATAAATCGTACTTTCAAATTTTACTTAGGACCTTTAAAAGGACCATCTTCATTTCATTTTTTGATAAATGACGTACTGTTAAAGCAGATGGTTTTTACTAATGTCAGAAGTTTGCATTTAGCTCCTTAGGTTAAGTTTAATGCAATTATGAGTTCATTAGTATACATAATGAAAGAAAGCTGATAGCCAGCAAAAGTTGAATTGATTATGAGGGTAATTTGAGATATTAAAATAATAAATGTATCTTATAAGTTCTACATTTGCTAATTGCAGATTATTAATGAAAAACCTTCTGCCAAGTTATGCACATTATATTGGGTATCACTGTCATGATAATTTTCTCTCGTGTGTTAAAAAAGTGAATCATACATGATACGTATATTTTATATTGGTGTGCTTTTGTATTAGTTTTGATAAGGCAGATATGTCAGTTTCTTGTGTGCCAGATATTTTGATTGATGTGTCTATCCATTGTGTCATAATTCTCCCTTTCGCGGTTCGCTCTTTGAATCAGAACGTTCGCAAATATGTACTGAAAAAGCACTCAAAAAGGACAACATTTGATTGGTCAATATTTTCCCACTATGCATTTCGCGAAGCTATTTGCGTGACCCGAAAGTTCTAAATCAAACTAATTACGCAATTTTGTTTTTACACCCGCACGCTAAATAAAACAATGACACCATCGGAAGTATTCTTCGTTATCATTGCTTTAATAGTCAGTAAACCGAGTTTAATCAATAAAAGATTGTACAATGACCAACAAAATTCAGAAACGAGTATTATAGATTTGCTTTCGGACCACTGAACAGATTGACCTAGATAATAGCGTCTTCTTTGGTCTACTGCTCAGTTGTTTGTGGGTTTTCAACGTAACTCTATAATGTAATTTGAAGATGAATACTTTTATATTCAGTTGTTGCATCGATGTTGCAGTTTGTAGTGCGGTAAGATTGGCAGGAAAGTATTGAAAGTCGAATGGAATTGTTTTTTCAAAAATAGCGACTAGTCAACTGATCACGTGACCTTCTCTTCCGGAATATTTTCTCACTTTTCAATTATCGTTTTCACCACGCTATGAATCAATACAATGAAAAAAATAGCTGTTATATTAAGACTAATAAGAGATCAATCTTTTCTAATAATTTTTTCTGTACTCTCGTACGGGAATATGAACGAATATATCATTTGAAAAATAGATGTGAAAATCCCCATGTTAAACCTATGAGGGAAAACAAGGAAGTATAAATTTGTTCCTCCGCGAACTGCATCGTGGGAAATATTTTGACCTTATAAGGAAAGATTTTCGCGTCTCCTCTTTTGAAGAGGGAACAACGATTTCAAGAATTTGTGTGTCAGCTCATTTGTGTACCTTTCCATTGTGTGTCATTGTCATATAATTACTATTAATGCAAAATGTTTTCATTACAGGTTTGACTGGAATTAATTCAACTGCAGGAGCTTTACCACAACCACAGGCCTCTCCCCAGGGCCAACCACAAGCGCCCCCTAGGCGCCCAGCCTCCTCCCCTTCACTAGGAGGAGCTACAAGCAGAATTGGAGGTGGGCTAACAGTAGCGCTACCCCCACGTAACGACAGACCAGGGACAGTTTCCCTCCCCCCTCCCCCACAGCGCCCCTTACCTCCCATACCTCCCAGCAGGCCTTTGAGCATGACCTCAATGCCTGCACACCCTCCACCCCCCATCCCCAAGGCAGCTAGTAACCCATATGTGCCTGCCGCGATGGTTAGTTCCCCTGCTGGGAGAAGTACCTCCCCTGCTGTCCCACAAGCCACCACTCCTGATGTAGCCAATCAGAACAAGGAAAATGAAGAAAGTGAGTGTACAATATGCTGGGAGCAGCAGGTGAACACTGTGTTGTATACGTGTGGTCACATGTGCATGTGTTACGAATGTGCAGTTGCACTCAAGGAGAGTGGAGATGGACTCTGCCCAATATGTCGGGCCACCATCAAGGATATTATCAAAGCCTATAGATCCTGATGTAAATGCTGTGTAAATAAAGGTGTGACGATTCCTGAGAAATATTAAGGTGAATTAAGATACTGCTATGTAATATAATAGGCACTGAGATGCTATGTATGTATATATCAAGAAAGCTTATTCTTAGTCTGTAATATTTTCGAAGAATACAGTATACTGATCATGTTTATGTACTGGTACACATGTATTAAACTCACATCCTGTAGAAAGAGCACAACAGTAGATGAGGTGCTGATAAAATACATGTACATGTATTTGTATTTCACCCTACAGAGACAGTGACTGCAGGTTTAAGACAAGAAAGGCAGTTTCTGTAATTCTGATCTTAAAATCACCCCCAAATGATTTTATTGCAGTTGTTGATTAAAATGATACATTAACAACATGGCTTAAAAATCCTTATGAAGTACTGTAGGTATGTAGATTCACTATTGTGGAAAGTGTTCCCCATTTGGCGGTTTGTGTTGGTTGGTGTTTGGCATTTGGTATCTGTAACAAATGGCAGGTGGTGACATTTTGCATGTTAATGTTCAGTTCAAAATTTGTCAAGCTGTTTACTAGGTGAGCGATGATAAATCAAAAACATTGTTGGTGTGATTTTAGTATCAGAATTACAGAAACTGCCTCTCAATGATCCCCTATCACACAAATTCAGCATCTTTCTCTCTTCTGCTCTAGGAATTCAGCACTTTTTGGCTATGTGTACATGTGTTAAATTAAAATGTAAAATACAGGGTGACCCAAAATGTGATTTTTCCAATTCTTAAGTCATAGAAGCAAAATAAGAATATGGTACCTCTGGTTGCTCCATTGTATAATGTATAAAAATATGACTATCAGAAGATTCCAGTGTTATTGAGAAAATTATTCTAAAATTAGAAAGTTACAGTTTTGGGATCACCCTGTGCCTGTATACAGACTGTATATAGATGAGCACTGTGCAAATTCCTCACGACGAAACAGTGAGACTCGCATGTACCATATTTTGAAAATACTGTATATAAAAGAGTTTCCTGTATGAAAAAAACAAAAACAACAAACATGCATATTCAAAAATACACACACAGGCATTTTATGTCATAAAAGCTCTCTGCTAGGTGTTGCATAGCAACGTCTATAAACATCGCACACGAATAAGTAGAACCCATGGTTTTTGCCGACTGCTCGCAGCGCCTCTAGTGGTTGACCTGTAATGACGTAAAATGCCTGGTGTGATACAAAATATTCAGATCTGCTTTTGAGAAAATCTTCAATTTAGCTTAAATGCAAATGCAATACTCATATATTTCAAAAAAAATCATAAAATCGAAAATTTAAGATCGGTGTAGGTAATGAAATTACATGTGCAATAGATACTGGGTAAAGATAAGTAAATAAAAAATGATCAGTGACGTAGCCAATCAGCATGGGAGTCTCGATAAATACCATCTCTTTGTTCTCAGGTGGCATATTAAATCAAATTGAATAAATCATGAAATTAACGATAAAGCCCTTTCTTGAACCATACATTATACCAAATAAACTAAACTTGACATATTTCTGAATAACTTTTTCTTTGAGAATAAATGAAATTGATAATTAACAATATTGTTCCAACAAATACTAAACAAATGGGAAAAATGATTAACACTATTAAAATATTTGACTAAGTCACAATGACCTATTATCATCTATATTTGTATGTAAATAAAGGTATGACAAAAATATGTTCTATAATGCAGTATTCAGTATTTTTATAATGGGACAGACTTGTCAACAGCGTATGTGTTGTCAGTTGTGCTTATTAAGGTATGTCTGGCTATTTAGATTTGCAACCTGTAATGGTCAATATGTAAAGGCTTACTCTTCTACTCTACCTTCCTTAATGTGCTTGTAAATATGCCTGTTATGTGTTTAGGTAAAACTTAATATTGTATATTTTGAGTACAATATGATGTAATGCTGAAACAAGCTCTTGTTTACTTTGTTGATCAGACATAATCAATGGCCATGAGAGCTTATTCAGTTTGTTTACTTAGAATAGCCACCAAATCGGAAGCATGAGACACCAAGTAATTATCATAATGAGCCCTTTTATTTGAACCAAATTAGTACCATGGGCCACCAGGGAATGGCCAAGCAAGAGTTGATAGTTCTTCATCTTTATTTTTACTGGACTGCCATCTTTATATGGGTATTGAAATTATACTTGGATCATACACTCTATGTATTCAAGTAATATACCAAATTAGAGTTATGACACACAATTAAGATCAATGATCTCCCCAGAATTAGAGTGAGCGGGTGTTGGAACATGTTTGAAATCTGAAAACTATATGCCACCATGTAAGCCTGGTGAAATAATGAAAAATTTTGTCCCAAAAATGTAAAATTTAGCACCCTGCTGATTAAAGAACACAAGGAGATCAATTGAAAGTGCAAAAAAGAATGCCCATGTTTTCCTTATTTATATTTTATCTAAAAAAGAGTTGTAACATTCTATCAACTGTGGAAGGACCAAATGAATTAGAATTGAAAAGGGTGTTCATTATCAGGTTTTTGGAATATCTACAAAAAAGGAATTATATGGAATGTCCCGAGCAGAAAGACTAAGGATTATGACTTTTCAACTCATCTCTAGGCTAGCCTTTATTTCAGTTTTAATATTTGCATATAATTGTAACATGTGATTGTGTTGTTCTAATTTTTGTTAATGTGAGTGTTTACGAGTAATTTACTGTAATCAGATGATTTAATGTGAAAATGTAAATCTTAATCCCATTTCTGATTGCATGATACCATTTATATATTACGTTGATTCACTCATTGTATGAATGTACTATGTATTATAAATAAGTTAAAACATATTTATTTAGTTACATGTATTTTACGTTTATCTTTTGTTTATTTTAATAAATGTTCTAGAACAATTAAGAAGTGTACAGTGATAGACCATGAGAAAGCTGACCATTTGTACATATTTAATAGATTAAATAAATTGTACCATTGAAATCTACTGACTGCTTTATTGTGATATGTTAAGATGCCTCAGTGATCTTCCCCAATTTTGAAAATGGGCCTACACTCAGTTGAAATCAATCTGCATTTATTTATTTACTTGGAAAAGAAAAAAAATCATGAAACATAAGCATATTCTATCAATATTTTGAGACGAATAGATTTTGCACCCACTTGAGGAAATAATTTATTGTGATAATATAAACCAAATATCAAACCCCCATATTGTTCCAAGGATCAATTTCTTTATCATATATGCCACACTCTGCCTTTTGACAGATGAAGCCAATAATCGTTTACATTTTGCAGTAAATTAATATCTGAGAAAACAAAAGATATTCATGTCAGTCATGACTTTAACTTGGCTTTGATTAAGTTAACATTCAAATACATTCATACTAAGTTCACACTTCCATATTTCTATTTGAAAAAGCCTATCAATCGAGTAAAATTCAAACTGGATTTGAGGTGACTAGATATGGCTTGATTCCCTGTCTTGAAGATAAAGGTTGAATGGTTGTGGGAAACATTTTACAACCCATTGTACTATCAATAAAGGTTGGATCAAGGTCTTTAAGTTTAAGATGGCATAACTACTCAACGCATGCCAAAAATCCCAGTGAGTAAATTTTGAGACAAGATAATTTGAGGGAGAGTCAAGATAACGAACAAAGGATGAGTCTGGGTATCGCCTTAGAAAATACTGAAAATTGTAATGTCTGAAAAACCAACTCAATCACACATATTATTAAACTTCAATATTTTATCCTTCTTCTGAGATTACAAAAATATCAATTTGTATCACAATTGATGAAGAATATTGGCATCAAAGACAGTGCATATCACTTTGTCAGAATTGAAAAAAAATCAATGACAAATATTAAATGAATTATTTATGCAAAAAGTTTGAAACATATCTTCCAAAACAAGACATTGAATGGTATTTCTGGATAAGTGAATTGGTGTTTATCTGGGTAATCAAGGGATTATAGTCACTCAAAGTTACTGAGCATCCACATTTGAGATTCAATTGTGTTGGTGATGTAACACATATTTCAGTCAAATTCATGCTGAGCACAACATTTTGGTTTCAATTTTATAATCTCTATACATGACCCTGGTGATGAAAAGTCAGAATCAGTCAAAAAACCTAAACCGGAAAACTGTGCTCATTGTGAAAATTTTTTCTGATATTTCTTATATCAAATGGCAACCATCTTGTTTTTCCCCCTTCATATTAAACTGGTGGGAAATTCAAAAATTTGAAAAAATTTTAATCCTTAAATATATTTCAAAAATATGATTTTCTTTTTAATTTTTCATGGGTCTTAAGTTATTTCTTCTTTGTATGTCAAACATGTTGCCATTGGTGTTTTTTTCTATGATAATGACTTTTTTGTTGTTGTTAAGATGTACTTATTCTGACTCTCAGCAGGGGGTTCATTATGTATCAAAACTCGTGAAAAAGTAAATATACTTATCAAATATAACTAGGACAGAAATAAAAACCATATTTCACATACATTTGACTGAGGGACCAAAAGGGCATATACCCGGACACATCCTTTTCATGCTGCTGCTTATTTTACTTGGTTCTCCTGTTGAGCAAGTCAAACAGTGGATAAAGAGGATGTGATTTTTACACTAGGTCATTGTCTAGTAAACTTTACAAAACAGTCTTATACTACATATACTGTATGTGTTTATTCTACAAGTTAAAAACATATTTGTACAAAATACATGATGATGCATACATCAATAGTAATTTATCTTTTCTTCGTACAACGTCACCTCTTCATAAAAATTCAATCTTGGTTCAATTTTATAATTAAGTGAACGGTCTTTAGGTATGAAAGTTGAGTTCAGATAGAGCCTCCTTTAATTTTTTGTGATTTTTTTCATGATTTTTTTACTAATGAATCGTTGGAATGATTGTTTAGGTCTTGCCCTTTTATATCCTTACATTCATGAGTATGTACAATGAGACCATGTAAGCATCCACCAATTTGAATAAATAGGTCTTGCCATACAAGGTAAAGTCTTGTGTTTGCTAACAAAGATCAAGTCCATAGGATATTCCTTCATCCTTTCTCCCTCCCTTGGGCTATTCCTTCATCTCTCCTTCCTCCTCCTCATCTACACCTCGGATATACAAAACGTTGTTACACCTGGAAATAAAATTTATGCATTGATTATATAGCTCTCCGATGGAATCATTTATTGGGTTTTTGTGTCCTTTGTTTCATCATAGGGCCCTCATAAATTGACTCAGTGCATACTTTTCAATGTTCAAAATAAAAACTTACTTTTCATCCAAAAACAGCTCAAATTGGACCACACTGGAGTTTAAAATAAATCATCAAAAACATTTTTGATCTGTCAAGTTTTTTTGCGATGTCAAATGAAAAATGGTGATGATATTCATATTACGTCAGTCAGAAATCATATTGGAAAATTGTAATATATTATTACCTGATAAGCACTTCCCCAAGGTTTCCTGACAAAGCTCCATCAATGTATTCTTCTGTGTTGGCCAACTGAAACAAAACAAGAACACTTTTGATATACATGTACAGCAAAACTTGTAAAGTGGAACACTTCTATATGTGGAACACATTTGGAAGTGACAAAACCTTTGCAAGTGGAACACTTTTTTGAGATTCTAAAGCTGTACCACTTACACAGTTTTATTTTGCTTATTATATATATAAAAAAATAAATACATGTAGCAAATATAGAAAATTGCTGTTTTAATTGCTTAAATCATACATATGGGTAATGTAAGATTGCATTTTCATATTCAAGAATTACGTTTCAAATGAATATTGCAACTCATATCAATGATGATATTATACATTGCCTATTGGAAAACACTGCCTGCTGATATAAATCAAACTGATCAAGTCTAGATTGGAGTCTGTGCTAACAGCTAACACTAACATACTAGAAGTACATAGGCGTAGCCAGTGGGGTGCGATGGGTGCGATCGCACCCCCCCCCATATCCAACAAAAATAACATCATGAGAAAGAAGAAGAAAATAGCTTTAAAAATGCTTTTTATTTGAAGCTTCTAGCTCAATTTTGAAGAAAGTTGCATCATTTTTTGTAAAATTCAAAATAAATCTTATTTTTTGGCTGAGTGTGCATTGCAATTCATCATATACAGGATTTGATGGTAACATGATGTTTTACAAGAAATGAATAGTCAATCCTGGCACAAGACAACAATGAAACTATGAAAACATGAGATGTTGCCCTACCTGTAAGTTCATATAACCATCTACTGAGACTAGGTATCCTTTGTATTCCATGCCCCACTTGAGTTTCACCATAACTGGTCTTCCTGTAAGTCCATTCAGGAATGGCTTGGGGTTCATAGGCAGAGTCTGAAATATATTCATATACAGATAAATTGTCATTCTCCACTGCCAAGAGTTTGTCTTCCAGTGTTATTTCTGTGGCCAGTAAAATAAAATGTTAGATTTTTAAAAAGGTTACCGGTACAATGATGAACAAACAAACTGTCCAAAGATAGAAAACAAAAGTGATTCTGTAAAAAGCAGAACATGAACATGTATAGTTAAACAGTAAATATAAATATAATTCAAATAGAATATAAATTTGGAATAGTAAAGACAGCTCTATGGTCTCAACTCATCTAATAAGAGACCTGGATATCACTTCAGTAAGTCTATCATATTCTAAAAAACAAGCAATCAAAAGAGTATGATATATATGGAAATTTACATTCATATTTTAGATACAAGGCTCTCGTATATTTTAGATGAATTAGTTTTATGTGATGTGAACCTGCTCTAATAGGGAGTTACCATTGTAACAATGATGACTTTTTCCGAAAATAATGTGTTGGAGAGGGTACCCCCATAAATGTGGGTTCAGTTTTTATTAGATTTTCGTCAAAAATAAGAAAAATGCACCCAAATTCATGGGGCAGAGATTGGCCACTCATTTTTTACCCAAACCACAATCGATCCAAAACAAACAAACGTTTTGCATTTAAATATGAATTTCTTTCTTTATATAAGCTGTGAGGTTCCATATCCATATAGCCTTTATAGTCCATTTAAAAATCTGTGATCTTGTTTTTAATAACACCATAGTTGGCTTTTAGGGTACCAAGTATACCATCATTTGGTATCAAAATAAAGATGAGGAGTTCAACTTTCATTTGAGCTACGAAAATAGCGATGTAGGTCAAAATAGTTCTAACATGAGCATGTTTACTATGCAGGGGTTTCATTAGCAGCAGGCAACAGGCGATTTTCACCAGTTGTTTTCTCAAAATCGCCTATTATATTTAAGGTCTTTTCAAATTTTCCATGTTTAATTCATAATTTCCACTAATTTTTCCTGTTTTTCATTTATTTAGGCGGTTGTGAAAAATTCTAGTGAAACCCATGCTTTACTATATTTGCACATAGCCATCTTTGAGACAGTGTAATTGACGAAAAATGTTGAAGAGATGATAATTTTCAAGATGGCTTCTCAGGAAGTTGGGTAACGTGCATGTGCTTCCATGCCATGAGTTTTTTGCTTCCGGTTACACGCATGCGCATTGGCAAGATTTCCTGGTCAGACGACATGGAAAATAACAAGTTCCAAATACATTTTTCAGTGTTTTCAGTAGGTTTGTCCAAGATTGCGTCCCTGGGATGTAACGATTTTCAAAAAATGCGTCTCCCCTCAAAAAAACTGCGTCCCTTGAAAAAATGTGTCCGGGAATTCAAAGTCACGCTTTTACACTAACCAAAATAAAATTTATGAACTTTTGTATCGCTTTAGTATTCATCGGTCTAAATCAGTGTTCTGACAAGTCTAGTATATCATTGAATGATACAGATACCATCACTTGTGAGGTATAACTTATATTCAACCATGAGAAACATATTTTCTTTGCGTATTTCGAAGCAATTAGGGACTGATTTTGCTTTAGTTTAGGGGCAATCTGCGCGAGGTTAAATTTTTTGGTTCAGTTTCTTGCGCATGCGCATTCTTAAATAATGATCTTGTGATCGCACTTGACCAATAGAAAATGGTTTAAATCGGGTCCTCAGCTAGTGGCCAATCGTAAGACTCATACTGATTACTGCTCGGATATCGAGTATTGGATAACTATTTGTCCTATCACATGCCTCATACTATTTCGATCAAAAATCAAATTCCGGGAAGGAAACTTCGAAAATCTTTTAGAAATAGAATTTTCTTCCAATTATTTAGTGGATTCTGACGAAATAAAGAGAATGAAGGTAAATGGATTCACGAAGTGATTTACGAAATTCAAATTGCGTCCCAAAAACGTTATTATTTTTTAATTTAAGCCCACCCAATCTTGATTTACGTCCTCTCCATTGAAGGACGCCGTTAATGAAACCTCAGATTTTTCCTCAATTACACTGTCTCCAGACTCCAGTTAGCGTTCTACGATTATTACAACGATACTTTACAATGTTATACATCGATTGAAGAAGTGTAAGTGTTCCCACGATTTCTAACATTTCTGTAAAAGACCTTTAACATTGGCTGGGAATATCGAGTTTTGCAAAGCTATCTCTCGGGAGATAGCTTTGTGCAAACTAAGTAACCCATGCTATGCGTGTGCCCATCTCAGAATTTTTTTTTTTTTTAATCATCTTTATTATATTCCATAAAATACAGATGTACAAAACTTAAACAATTGCCAAAGTCTAGTGACATTGACGGCAATCTCAGAATTGAGCAAATGGTAGCAAATGTTACACTAAATGGATGCTGATATCTCAAAAAGTAACCTGACTTGCCATAATTAGATGTAGATCAATCGAACGCATAATGAACAGTTACATTTTGATATGTAACACTTTGGGGGTAAGAGTTTCATAGTTGGTCACGAACGCGGAACGCCATATGTGCAAAGTATTGTTCAGAATTTTCGAATTTTGTTGGATTGCAGTACTCACACCATAATAGATCAATTGCGATGTGGTCCTTTGATTCCTGATTTTGGTTTGATGATGGGTTTTCTACTTGATAGCCAATGGTTTGATCATGGACAAAATAGTGCAAGATTTCAAACTAAAATTTTAAATTTCATATTCATTTATTTAACTTAACTAATCGTCATGCACATAGTATACTTAGAAATACATTGATACAAACCATAAGTAACAATCGCATGTAATAAGCTAGACGTGGATCCACGGCTCTAGTGACTTATTTGACTATCGGAGTTTTGATAGGGTCACTAGAGCCGTGGATGCACCTGTATTAAAATCCTCAAACTTCAGAAAAATAAATTTTTTTGAACCCAGCGCTACTTTGGAGTTGATTTCTTTTGATTCCCATTTGTTTTTTTTAAATATATTTGTCCCAATGTAATGTTATATGATAAATTGTTAAACTTACCATACATAAGTTGTTATGCACGATGTAATTGCGCTGATACTATAGGAAAATCATCACTTTTTAAATTATTTCAAAATTTTCTATGGCGGCACGAGACTTCGCGAGAAGAGATAGGTAATTCCCTAATGTATACGATGCCATCTATTATACTACATAAAGTTCATATCAATCAGACTGCATAGTAAGCAATATTCAACAGTGAATCCCCGGGAGTGAATCACACATGTTGAAGTTTAATTAAGGAATTCTCATTATAGACAGTGACTTTTATTATAGTTTCTAGTTTTAATAAGGAATATCAAACAGAGATAGTGACTCTTAATTGTTTAGACCATATGCAGATTCATTTAGTCACGTGACTTGTGACATCACGCATGCGCATAAATTATGTAGGTCAACTCAATTTTGAGAATTCGTTCGAATTTCTCTAACCTGAAAAATACAAAGACACTTCTTGATATAATTTCCACGAGAAACATGATTACAACTAGGGTCAATTTGAAGACAAACAACGTCGCTACATAGTGGTCCAAAAAATTTAAAGATTAAGGTAAGGAGCTCCGAGAAAAAGCAAAAACAACCGATCTGTTGTTTTTCAGAATCTCAACTTGCCTAGGGTTTTTAATGCTTGGTGATGCGCCTCTGGGGCCATGACAAATCTCAGATATATATATAAAGGCCCAGAGGCGCATGAATGCACCTAGTAATAAGCTAATACAATTCTATTTGAATAGTCTAAACAAAACATTTTATATCGGGCGATAATAGGGGAATTTGAAAAAATTCAAATCTTCAATCTCATATTTGAACATCATTTACCTATCCAATTGCATTAAAGATTGGTCAGAATATTCATTGGATATTGTTGTTTAACTAAATAAATTCATTCTTTGTTACACTTGAGCCATTAACATGAAATTTACTTACGATAGACATTGTGTTTGTTAGCGGTCTGTCACGCTGGTATATCGTATTTGAGCATGCGCATGAATCGACTTCCGGAAAATAGAAAAAAGAAAGTTGTAAAAGTTACACTATTTTGCTTTATTTTGCAACCTATACAATACGTATTAACAACTATGTTCCACAGTTGATGATGGGGGTAGTTTGGTAAGTGTCACATGCAATATCCTAAAGTGAAAACTCTAATTTGTCTGAAATTATAATCTTTAAAAATTTGACATTTTTTTCACATGCTATCTAGCCTATTGCAAGACTTATGGTAGGGTCTCCACATGCTATTGCAAGACTTGTGCCTGGCACAACCGTCACCATGTTATTTAGTGTTTTTAAGTTTCGAAAGGATCCTGCCATGACCGTGGTATTGTTATCATGAAAGCCTGGTATAACCGTGACAATGCTATATTATATTTCAGTGTGATATCATACCCAATGCCAGATGGCAAGAGTGGTCAACAAGTTGTTAACAACCTGCAGGAGAGAGTCGAAATGCTCGGGGCAGCCAAAACGGGAACATTCAGTGTAGATTGTGAGACATATCATGCTACAGCAACTGGTAAGATCACTCACGATCTGTATGTATTTGATATAGTGTAATGACCCTGGATAACAAGTTTCTACTACAGCTCAGCTACAGCTTTGGCAACCCCGGTCATTACAATATAATAGAGTAGTATGGTTAATCAAGAAAAGTTAGTACAACACAAAATAGATAGACTACAGTAAAATTTTAAATGTTAGGAACTACTTTGAATTTAAAAATAAGCAATCAAATGACTATATTGCAACAGTATATAAAAATAGAAACATATGTACTTGCCCTAACTTTTGTATATTTCAGATATTTATGTATAATGTGCAGTAAAGCTGTGGCCTTCTGTAATTTAGGGAGTTTCAGCAATGTTAATTTTTCCGAAAATAACATGGCAGAGAAGCATCAAAATAAAAGAGGGCACAGATATGATAGCTAAACTACAAAACAAAACAAAATATACAAAAGTTAGGACATGTATAAATGTTTCTATTTTTACATATACTGTTTCAATATGGTCCTTTGATTGCTTATTTTTTAAATTCAAAGGAGTTCCAAACATTTAAAATTTTACTGTAATGTTACAGAATGGTTGAAATCAGTCGAAACAGAATTATTGGAACAATGAATTGTAAATTTGTATCCTTATATATTTCTCTTATACTTCATTGCCACTGTGTTACTTGTTCTGGTGAAAATTTGGAGATTTGCATTTTTAGGTGCTAACAGAATGGTACACGTGCTTCACAACTCGCAGCAGCCAGCTTCCTGTTTCGCTATAGTAGACACTGGAACGTGCCTTGTTGCTGACAACCTCTTCGATCTCATCATGTTGAAACTCAAAAGTTATTACGCTAGTCGTAAGAATTCCAAAGTTGAGTCTAAAGGCCAGCGTTATGAACTGCAGGACTTTGCGATTAAAATAGGATCCGTTACTATTGGTCAGACGATGCATTTTAAAGGAATCTTAGTAGAGGTATGTTTTGTATGTTTCGTCGTTTTATTTAGCGCCACTAAGCACCAGTATGACTCAATAAAAATATTGCCTCAAATCTGATCTAAACACAGTCCTTTTAAAACATTTCTTTTTAAAGGAATCTTAGTAGAGGTATGTATTGTATGTTTCGTGATTTTATTTAGTGCCACTTTTGACGCCACTAAGCACCAGTATGACTCAATAAAAATTTTGACCCCAAATCTGATTTCAACACATTCATATGTTAAAACATTTCCTAATTTGAGAACATTTATTGATGGAAAAGAGAACAGACTTTGATAGATGTCTCTTCAGTCGTTCAATTCTCATTTGTAAACAAAAAAGTAGTGCTGTATTAATGGACATATTACGTGAAATTCAAAATGACCACAAAGTATACCAGCTTATTTTATGCATATGAATTTTAAGCAGAGAATGGTTTAATGAGGCACAAATTATAAGCAAAGACAAGAAATCTAAGTTGAGTATTTCATCTTTATTTCATGTAAATAAATAATAATTAATGCCTTTCCCCTGATCCATTTTTTGCTAGCCTTGAAAAATGTGTTAATATGTTAAAGTAAAGACATAAAAAAACTTAAACTATTTTTGTTCCAGGTTGAATACCTTCCATGCATGGTACCTGGTGAATGTTGGCATTTGATGCATGAATTCATGGAGGGCTTTATGGGAATAAAGATTGACAATCCACCAAGCTATTTAAAGAGCAAATTTGACAGTGTATACACCCCTTCAGACACTGTACAACAATATTTAGAGTATTTTAACATTGCCAGAAAAGCTGTGGCTAGCACTGTAGCTGTAGCTACCAGCGCTGCAAGGTGATGACGGTTATAAGTGATTAATTTCATAACAAGTGATTAATATGACAAATGATTAATGTCATAAAAGTGATACAATAATGCCATTGTATACAGGCTCAGCAGCAGTGTTTTTTATTGGATTAACACCCCAGGGATTAACACTAAGGATAATCTGTAATATGAATAGAATGTAGGATTTTGGCAGCTGTATTTATTATATATGTACATCGGGAGGATTCTCATCAGCTGTCTCCAGAAAAATTGCATCTCATCCTTTCATTTATTGTTGCATTTTTTGGAATTGATTGCCACTCCCATGTACAGATATGCCTGAGTTAGTTTCAAATACTGATGATTATCGTCAAGGTCAAAATTAGGACTTCTTTAAGGTAGGTGACATTCTATTCTTTCTTTGGATGAAGTTCATATTGATAGACTATGGGGTCTCCATTCAAATTGGAGAGAACCTTGTTGAAATACAAAATACATGTTTAAGAAACGTATTTGACACCTGTAATAGATTGGACAATTTACTAATTATAGACATGTATAATATATATACCAGGAAATGATTATGATAAAAATTTAGCAATTACCTTCTGATAAATGTTTGGAATACAGAGTGTACAAAACAGAGAATTCCAAAAATATAAAGTACACCTGTTATTAGCAGATTCAACCAAAAACAGGTCTAGGGAAGGTTATTTTGATAATTTTGAAATATACCTGCACAAAAAATTAACAAAATAAATATTGTGTAGTACTGCGCATAAATACTAGAATTTGGGATAATTTGACATTTAATATGGCAAATTTTCAGATTATTGATGCCAGGTTTGGGCTAAGTTCAGTTTCTATATCTTAAAATAAAAATTGGCTCAAGTTACTGTACACTGTAAAAAGGCCCAGTTTTCTAAAACCATGAGCATTAGTGCACATGTACTTGGAGGTGTAAATTAATTATTGTGGATAGTGCATAGCACCATCTTTTAATAAAGATAAGGCCAAAGGTCATGAATAAATGTATTTTTTGTTATGTTTTTACCATTTATTCCTTGAACTTTTCACCATAAATTTTTAGAGCCTAAAATCAATTATTTTCATCAAAATATTTAAGCCCATTGACATTATTTTACGACAAATTTCTATATACTACCCATCTGCTATATTATTAAGGAACAAAGAGAAAGAATAATCTGGCTAAATACCAAGATACATTGAAACATATGTACACATCTATATGGACTTTCATACTGCCAAAAGTCCTCATATATGGGCCACCTTAACTCAGTTTCCCCCTTTGGTGCAAGTGTTGATTGAATTTATCAAGAAAGACAAGAAATCGATAAATTTAGTTTGTGGCAAAACCGTTCCTTTTATGACAATTCCAGGAAAATTTATTCTGTGTTAAATAATTCATCAATATCGTGTCATTATCCGCAGCCAGGTTAGTACAAAAGAGCAATGTATTACAACTACTGTTAGGTAATAAATAGTAACTTGATCATCTGTCATCAGCATTACCTTGGCATTACTGCATTGTATCCTCATCACAGTTGCCATGACACAATCATAACAAATGATATATGTACTATATACATGTAGGGATGAATATCGTATTAGGCCAGGGAGGATATGATATTTTCCAGAGAGTATCAATAATGACACTAAAAATTTATAGATGTATTGCGATGAAAATTTAAATTGATTGATGCGATACCAGTTATGTTATTATCTGGCTTTAAGATTTGCTTTATTTGAATCTGCAAATAACATGGGAAGGTTTAGCAAAACACATGAACTTAAACTGCTTCCCTATATCCCTTTCATAAAGCTGTTCGATATTAAAAATCCAAAATCAAGATGACTAAACAGAGATTAGGAGCTCTTCATCATATGTATTTCAAGAGGTATCCAGTACCATTTACTATTATTTGGTGTTTTAAATGGATTAATAGAAAATGTTGAGTTAGAAAGTCAATGTGTGGGATAAGGAGATGAGTATCACACAAAGGGAGATATAATTATGTCATGTCACATTGGCCAATTAGATTGCGAGAAACAATGTCATTGAACCATTAAAATTAATGATCTTGATCAAAGAAATAAGTGGGTGAACGTCAGGGCCGTTGTTAAGGTTGTTCCATACTTCGCAATAAAGTCTGAAAACAAAAAAGTGGGGATATGTCATTACAACATTTAATCACAACATTTTTATTTTCAACAATATATTCTACCATACTTTGAAAATATCCACATGTAAATAATACCTATTGAATGAATAAATGGTAATTTTGTCATCAAGAAAATTACATAAAATTGAATTAATAAATCTGTTGTTACGAGCCTGCCTGTAGCCTTGTAGTACTAAGCTGTGGCCTTGGTAACCTTGTATGTCACTGAAACTCAACATAGATGTACTCACTGTACTAAGATTGCACTGACGGTGCTTTATTTGTACTCTAAAATAACCATTGTGCACTAACAGCCAATACTAACTGCACTAGTAGAACTTAACAGTGTATGAATCATATCAATTCTGTACTCCTGGGGAGGGCTCGTTATATTTGTATATTATTTATTCATTTGATAGCCATATTAGAATTAACACTCATAAAAAAGGTTATTTAATGAAAACATTTATTACAATTTTTGATTTTAGGTAAAAATATTTAGGATTATTAATTTATTATTGATTATAACGGAAAAACCTTTTAGAACCAAATCTGGGTTATTTTTCCTAATAATCTGCTATCAAATATTTTCATAATACCTTTAGAGCTCATAAGTGTATTTCGCCTTTCATATTTATTTATTAAAATTAATTATTAACATATTTGTAGGGCCCAATCAATAATTACACTGTTAAAGGGACATGTTTGATATAATTACCAGGGACTCCATTGCATTTCATGTTTTGTAAAATGTTTGTCAAGTGTTTTTAGACAATAAATGGGGAAACTAAGACTGTTGCAGTGGCTTATTCAAAAAACTATGATGTGTGCGGTGTGTCATTGACCAAGATGACGTAGTAGTAGGTGTAATGAGTGAAATTATCTGAATACCTGGCTAATTCGAACACCTCCCAATCTGAACACTCTTTTTCGGTCCCCTTTTTTCCTCCCATTGACTCCCATGTTTAAAAAATACTTGAAATGTGAACACCTCTCAATTTGAACAGTGAACAGTCATATTTGAAAAATGAATCCGGAATCTCGCAAAAGACGCGAATGCAAAAACCTCGAAATGTGAACACCTCCTAATCTGAACCCTTTAAGCTGGTCCCAATGGCATTCGGATTAGACAGGTCTTACTGTATAATGTTTCTCTTACATTTACAATTTCCAATTATCTGAAAAAAGGTTCATATACAAGTATGGATAAAAATGATTTATGATGCAAAAATGTCATCATTCATTAGAATTAAATGAATGTCTTTGTTGCTCCTTTAATTGAATGGAATCCCTACACCCCCAAAATGCAATCTGATTTTCAATGCACGGCACCAAATGGACTGACTAGTCCGGTGGCAAATTTTGGTGTCAAAAGGTTTGGGTGCCGGAATAGTGTAGAAACAGTGCCGGAACAGCGCCAAATTTTTTCGATGTTTAAACGGCGCCAAATTATATTGGCTGTGTATACCTAGTAAACAGCCAAGGCCTTTAGTGAATCAACAGGACCTTGGTATAGAAATAGTCCATGAATGTTTTAGCAACCTTGTACATGTACTTATAGCAACCTTGGGTGGGCTGGCAAATTGTCCTTCATTCATTATGCTGTCAGACTGAAGGTTATAAATAATTTATTTATTTGTCGTTTCATTCACTACGTCTGGGTCACTGGAATAAGTGCACTTCCTCAGGTAATTACATTGAATAATCAGACATATGCGTACACACACAGCTCACTGCACTAATCAAAATGTAACTTCCCAAGTGATGATTTTTCCTCGACAAGACCACTTTGAGCATAGCGAGTCATGATGTAGATGACCCAATCATTCATCAGATTTTTGTCAATGTGCTGTAGACTTCAAACCGTGAAAGTGAATTCTAATGATAGTACATGTATATTTTGACTTTATAATGAACTTTTCTTGAATTTTAAAACTTAAATGCCTTTTCTAATTTTAGATCTAGAAGTATCTTCTGACATGACAATTTCCCGTATACAAGGCATTAACATGCAAAATGTCACCACCTGCCATTTGTTATAGATGCCATTTCATTCGTTACAAACGCTGACTGCCGTACTCCTAACGCCAACCACTATCCACAAAAAGTTGGAGACTATAACTGTTACAATATATCACCACTTGTGATGTTGACATAAAAACTGAACATGGAATGAGAAATGAATAGTGTACGTCATAACTGACATAAAATGCTTTTATTTAAAACAATCATAACATTTACAACAAATTGTAATACATTGTAGAAAGGTACAGCGTTCAAATCCATATTCATTTTATTGCACTTCTTTTATTGATTATAATAAAAAAAAATATGTTATTCAAAAATTTGTTGTAATTTTTTTTTATAATAATACATGTATAAGAGGAGGGAAACCCCCAGAGCTTAGAAATGACCAACATAATTTCGTCTCTTGCTTTCCACCTTTGTTTATCTGACTTTCACCAGTTATAGTTTTCCAATGTAACATGTCGTTGTGATGTTTTAATCGATATAGGCATATATTCCTTACATCTTTCTTTATCTTGTGAAATGACAAGCTTTTAATTTATATTGGTTAACATGCCAGAAATCAACATATTGTTATCTCAATTCAGACGTACAATATAGACATATGGTATCTCTGTACACTGGGGTTTCCCCCCCCCCCCCGTCTTACAATCATATATCAGTATCTTCATAACAAATATTAACAAATGTCAACTCATTATTATTATGTGTCATCAGTAAATCATTGTACTTTTCTCAAAGAATAAAGACAATAAAGACGGATGCTGCACTTTATGGAAAAATATAAATTGCCAAAAAAGTTATGATTCCAAAATAAAACAACTGCTCTTTGAATTCGATTGAGCTATTTCCGTGGCTATTTCTGAACATTTTTTATAAAACACCATTACAAATTTTCAGACCTAGTGGCACTTTGATTAGACAGGTTTTACTCTATAAACTTTTTTAAAGTTCTCAGTACACTTGAACACATTACAAATATTCCATTTTTTCCTGGGGTTTGCATGGTCAATTATGTTGGCACGAAACTAAGATGTTTTATTCTGGGCCTACAGTATTAAGATTTAAAAGCACAGTCCAAGATTGCAGTATCTTCTACTTTATGTGGTACAGTCACTTTCAGTTTATTGTTTTGCTTCATAGCTTCATTAATGGCCTGCCTAGCATTGTCATTACCTGACCAACATCTCCTAGCAACCTGAAACAACAAACATTGCTATAACCTAACCATCATCTCCAAGTAACATGAAACAATGTAATTTTGGGATTTTGCTTCTTCAAACGTTGAGTAATGCATTTTATATATCATGCATTGGTTCTCGGAATGTATAAGGTATGGCATCTATATTTATACTTTGCAATCATTGGTTTTCAAGAGATACCCATGTTGCAGTAGACCTGTCCAATAAACCCTACCACCTTTTGGTGCATCAAAGAAGCTATGAAAAATTGGCAAGATTGATGGTGTCATTGATTGAAGGAATTTGCCAAAGAATAAACAGACTTAACTTATTTTAATTTTAAAAGAGACATCATCAATCTAGCCAATATATACTGTAGCTTCCTTGATCTATCAAAAAGTGGCAGGGTTTATCAGAAAGGTCTATCGAGATTGAACTGATTCATACATTTGTCAGTTTGATTTGAGATTTCCATTTCGACAGATAAAATATTGTATTCTCTCTCATAAACCCACAGTGTGTCTCCCAAATTCTTCAATAGGAGATATATCAAATGACAAAATCCCTGGGGATTTTTTAGGTGGGCCTAGCACGCTGACATATCTTGCTCTATATTAAATAGAAGTAGTGTCATATCTTACCCCATTTGAGACATCCCAAGCCAGCATTGACTTGGCCCTAGCTGCAGCCTCATCTGAACCATCAAGCACAAGGCCAAACCCTCCATTGATTACCTCTCCCCTAAATCAAATAAATACAATATAATATAAGTGTGGCAGGGCCGTAGCCAGGGGGGGGTTATTCTTTCAAAAAAAGGGGGGGTTATTCTTTCAAAAAAATCATGCAGTTTTTCACCATTTTGAGTACTTCTCAAGTCATTTTAGTCATATGTGGACCAAAATTGTAAAATGTGAACCCCCCCGGAAATTTTTGAAAACTGAACCCCCCTTGAAAAAAACGGGCTACGGGCTACGGGCCTGTATGGTCAAACTATGGAATTTTCAAGTTTGTATACTGTATATGTCTGCTCTTAGCTCTATCTGTGTCATCATCAGTAACTTCAGTAGTACTAGTCACTTTTAATTTGTGTTACTGTAGATTACTGTGAATTTGTTCAGGATAATGTGAATTGACTCATTTATAACCTGACATATGAAGAATCATCTTATACATATACAGTAAAACCTGTCTTAGTGAACACCTGTCCTCCGCACATACTCTACTGACTTCTGTATAGATTACCCACTATGTAGTGAACACCAACCAACACTGAACATTTTTTCTCTGCAAAAAAATATAAACAGGTTTTACTGTATATCATAATGCATTCAATACAATGACTCACCATCCAACCCCTCCACCATTATGTAGGGCTACCCAAGTGGCACCCCTAAAGCTATCCCCAATGCAGTTCTGAACTGCCATGTCGGCACAAAACTGAGAGCCATCATATATGTTAGAGGTCTCCCTGAATGGACTGTCTGTCCCACTGACATCATGGTGGTCCCTGCTTATTACTACTGGGCCCTGAAACATGGAGTGTGAACGTGAAGTGAACGTGAAGCGCCATTTTGTCATGGCTGCCATGGTAACCATAAATTAAAAACAACTTGTACATAAAGTGTGTCCTTTCTAAAATTATTATCCCACCGAACGAAGTTCGAGAGGGATATAGGAAAGCCGTCCGTCCATCCGTTCGTCCGTCTGTTTGTCTGGGCGATAACTCAAATACCGTTTCATGGATTTGATTCAAATTTTATAGGCTTATGCCTTATGGGTGTAGGACCTCTGCTCGAGAAGGAATTTTCAATATGGCCACTGAATTCAAAATGGCCGCCATTTTTTCGTAAAAAATGTAATCTTTAATTACTCAAATACTAGTTTGCGGATTTGGTTCAAATTTTATATGCTGATGCCTAGGGACACAGTAGATATGTTCGAGTAAAAATTTTCAAGATGGCGGCTAGATTTCAAAATGTGGCCATTTTTCGTAAAAAAACTTAATCTTTGATAACTCAAATACCAGTGAACGGATTTGGTTCAAATTGTATATGATGATGCCAAGGGACACAGTAGATCTGTTCGAGTTACAATTTTCAAGATGGCCGCTGAATTTCAAAATGGCGGCCATTTTTCGTAAAAAAACGTAATCTCTGGTAACTCAAATACCAGTGAATGGATTTGGTTCAAATTTTATATGATGATGCCTAGGGACAAAGGAGCTTCGCTCAAGATGGGATTTTCAAAATGGCCACTGAATTTCAAAATGGCAGCCATTTTTCGTCAAAAAAACGTAATCTTTGATAACTCAAATACTGTACCAGTGAACGGATTTGGTTCAAATTTTATATGATAATGCCTAGGGACACAATAGATCTGTTCAAGAAAGAATTTTCAAGATGGCCGCTTGATATTCAAAATGGCGGCCATTTTTCGTAAAAAAGGTAATCTTTGATAACTCAAATACCAGTGAACGGATTTGGCTCAAATTTTATATGATGATGCCTAGGGACAAAGGAGATCTGTTCGAGAAAGAATTTTCAAGATGGCTGCTGAATTTCAAAATGGACGCCATTTTTCGTAAAAAATGTAATCTTTGATAACTCAAATACCAGTGAACAGATTTGGCTCATTTTTTATATGATGATTCCTAGGGACACAGTAGATCTGTTCGAGAACATTTTTTCAAGATGGCAGCTGAATTTCAAAATGGTAGCCATTTTTCATTAGAAAAAACGTAATCTTTGATAAGTCAAATACCAGTGAACAGATTTGGTTCAAATTTTATATGCTGATGCCTAGAAACACAGTAGCTCTGTTCGAGAAAAAAATTTTAAGATGGCGGCTGATCTTCAGAATGGCTGCCATTTTTCATTTTCATTTTCGTAATCTTTGGTAACTCAACTGCCGTTCGGTGAGATTTGCTACTCCGTGGAGTTGCTGTTTTTCTAGTTGTATGGGGCATGTAATTATTGTATGGGATATGTAGTTATTGAAGGGTATCAATGTAACTACTGATTTAAATTATTAATTTTAAATTAATGGGACACCCTGTACAGCACTGTAAACATAGACTTACTTTTAATGCTTTTTCTGCCACTGCTTTATTGAATGCTAGAGCTATAGCTGTTCTACCTTCCTGGTCAGAGTAGAGGATTCTGGCCTGAGACCCCACCACCTAAAAAGGACATGGAATGGAAACCCTGTAATGATGTCATCAAATTTATGTTTTATGACATCATTATTTCCAAGTATTTATGAAACTTCTTTACGTTTTTTATTTGTTTATTCAACCATTGAGTCATAATCGTAATTTTTTTCCCTCGACTGCATCACATTGCGAGAACCTCTCATTCAAGGACAATCTGACCATTGCAATATTTCAAAAGTAATATATTTTAAGACATCTTCATACTAGATCCAGAAATTTGGATCCATTGCCATATCAATTGTTCAAAAATAAGATTCCTGCCAAGGTTTATATACAGTAATTGGCCCAAACTTGACCCTCTCATTCAGGGTAGGGTACATCCAATAGTTTGAGTAATTTGGTCAACAGGGTTAATTCACCATCATATGGCTTCTCATCCTCCGAACACAGGCCTCCAGAACTCGTACCTCCTTCAGAATGAAGGAACTTTGTGGATGATGTCTGGAACCCTGTGTTCAGAGGATGATGGCTTCTCTTCTGTCTATATTCCTCAATTGTATAATCGGAACAAGGCATTAACATGCAAAATATGAGTTGTCAATTGTTACAGACGCTAAATTCAAAACAAACATTATGTCCACCAAAAAGTTGGAGGCTATAACAATATGTCTATATGTCCCCCCCCTACATACCTCCCTCCTGAAGCTTAATTACCTGCATTATCATTAATAGGCTCGGGTTGATGTTTATAAATGTTCTTAAAAAGATGGCAATTATATGCACTACTCTACTGCCATCTTTATATCAGCCTAAAACCTACCATTTGATGTTTCCCTGCCTCCCTGATCCACTTGATGTTGTCATTGTACTGTTGTTTCACATTCTCGGACACTACAAAACAATATTAACCAATCAAAACATGTTATTTATTCAGTGCATGGAGCATGGATTGGACAACGTGGTCAGATTGGTTGACCTGTAGTTGTTCAACAAAATATAACAGGAATGATGAAAATGTCAATTTTTGTCTTGGTATTATATGACAACTCTTCTCTGCTTCTCATTGAGGTTTATGGGCTTTTAATAACATTTTGAAGTGGGTTTTACTTTTTTTAATAAATTACTTCATGCTTTATAATGCCTATAACAATTCACTTGGTGCTTTACAAATAAGTTCAATCACACTTTGAGCTTTATTTTACATAAACTAAAACCTGTCCACAAAACGAAGAAGTGTACATGTTATATAAAATTTTGAAGATGTGTTGTTTTACAGTGTATCTATGAGTACATGTGTAGCATACCACCAGTCTTCACAATGGCCTCACTCACTGTAGCTGCTATTTCATCGGTTCTCTCAAGGTCTTCTGCCTCTCCTGACGTACACACCCATCTACAGTGTAGGCATACAAGAATACAGCAACGAATAGCAAATAACACAGTGTATCTGAACAATGAAAATGTACTCCATTGAGTAAAAACCAACAGAGCATAATTTTTTGGTATCTTGGTTACCGTCATATTTGGCGAGCAATACCTCATTGGTATATTTCGTATCTTACACTCAAAGACAGAACTCGAAAGAGAGTGTGCTAAATTCAACCCCCAGTGCGGGAATCGAACCCAGGACCTTCCGCTCTCAGAGTCAGACGCTCTACCCCTGAGCCATTAAGGCTAGCCACTACAGCTGAGACTGTAGTAGCGACTTACTATCGAAGGTCATTACACTTATAAGAAAAATGGATGATACTGTTATAAGTTCATGAAGAGTAAAACCCTTGAATAGCTGCTTGAATGGGACAAATACCTGTTCTCTAATCACTTGACATCTAAGAACTCACCTAAATGGACCAAATCCAAGGGAAAATATGTCCCCCATGATGTGCTGTACATATGATGGGTAGCGGAATTCTGTGTCTGATGTGGCGCCATCTTTCATTACATCTGCACCTACAATAACATTGTGAGTATAAAATACAAAGTTGTTGACCAGGTAGATAGTCATGCCATACATTCAATGCTGATTAGTTGATAAGAGATGACAGGAAATATTTCTAATTATTAATATAAGAAGTCATTTTGCAGGAAAGAATTCCTAAAAGCAAAACATAATTTCTATTTCTAAATCTCAGTCATATAAGCATGTAAGTATAGCAATTCAAAGTTCTTTCGTAATTAAAAATCAATCCCAAAATAGACAATTTTGTATCGCTGTTTGTACCACTCTACCGAAGTCATTAAATTAATCCAGACTCTAAATTCAGTAGCCATCTTATAAGACCATTGCAGCCTAAGATCATTTCATGCTGTTCCTGCAAGTCTAGTGAACCAGAAAGAAGACAGGCAGACCATAATGCAATTTCAAATATTTATAGTAATGACGAACAAACACACTGTGGATCAACCTGTACTAGATAATCTAGAATGGACCTATCATATTATATATGAAATAGGGAACACTATACCTGCTCTTGATGCTTCAAGGAGGAATGCATTCCCATAGTCCCAGAAATACATGCCCCTCTCTGAGAGTCTGTTAATGGCAGAAACATGGCGGCAGAGACTGAAATATAAATATTTGAAGTTATTCATTATTCTAGATTTCCAGTAGCTTAAGTACAGGATGTTGCTAATTGTATTCCCACATTGTGTTCCCAAGTTATATATGTTCCTCACTGTGCGCCCACATTGTGTTCCTCATTAAGTTCCGACATTGTGTTCCCAGATTATATGTTCCTCACTGTGCATCCACATTTAGTCCCTCACTGTTCCCACATAGTATTCCTAATTGTGTCCCTGATTGTATTCCAACATTGTGTTCCCACATTATATGTTCCTCACTGTGCACCCACATTGTGTACCTCATTAAGTTCCCACATTGTGTTCCCAGATTATATGTTCCTCACTGTGCATCCACATTTAGTCCCTCACTGTTCCCACATAGTATTCCTAATTGTGTCCCTGATTGTATTCCCACATTGTGTCCCCACATCATATGTTCCTCACTGTGCGCCCACATTGTGCTACTCATTAAGTTCCCACATTGTGTTCCCAGATTATATGTTCCTCACTGTGCATCCACATTGAGTCCCTCACTGTTCCCACATAGTATTCCTAATTGTGTCCCTCAATGTATTCCCACATTGTGTTCCCAGATTATATGTTCCTTACTGTGCACCCACATTGGGTCCCTCACTGTTCCCACATAGTATTCCTAATTGTGTCCCTCATTGTATTCCCACATTGTGTTCCCACATTATATGTTCCTCACTGTGCGCCCACATTTTGTTCCCAGATTATATGTTCTCACTTTGCGCCCATATTGTGTTCCTCATTATGTTTCCACATTGAGTCCCTCACTGTTCCCACATAGTATTCCTGATTGTGTTCCTAATTAAGTTCCCACATTGTGTTCCCAAATTATATGTTCCTCACTGTGCGCCCACATTGTGTTCCTTATTATGTTTCCACATTGAGTCCCTCACCGTTCCCACATAGCATTCCTAATTGTGTCCCTGATTGTGTTCCCACATTATATATGTTCCTCACTGTGCGCCCACATTGTGTTCCTCATTAAGTTCCGACATTGTGTTCCCAGATTATATGTTCCTCACTGTGCATCCACATTAAGTCCCTCACTGTTCCCACATAGTATTCCAAATTTTGTCCCTCATTGTATTCCCACATTGTGTTCCCACATTATATGTTCCTCCCTGTGCACCTACATTGTGTTCCTCATTAAGTTCCACCATTGTGTTCCCAGATTATATGTCCCTCACTGTGCGCCTACATTGTGTTCCTCATTAAGTTCCACCATTGTGTTCCTCATTAAGTTCCACCATTGTGTTCCCAGATTATATGTCCCTCACTGTGCGCCTACATTGTGTTCCTCATTAAGTTCCACCATTGTGTTCCCAGATTATATGTCCCTCACTGTGCGCCTACATTGTGTTCCTCATTAAGTTCCACCATTGTGTTCCCAGATTATATGTCCCTCACTGTGCGCCTACATTGTGTTCCTCATTAAGTTCCACCATTGTGTTCCCAGATTATATGTTCCTCACTGTGCGCCCACATTGTGTTCCTCATTAAGTTCCACCATTGTGTTCCCAGATTATATGTCCCTCACTGTGCGCCTACATTGTGTTCCTCATTAAGTTCCACCATTGTGTTCCCAGATTATATGTTCCTCACTGTGCGCCCACATTGTGTTCCTCATTAAGTTCCACCATTGTGTTCCCAGATTATATGTCCCTCACTGTGCGCCTACATTGTGTTCCTCATTAAGTTCCACCATTGTGTTCCCAGATTATATGTTCCTCACTGTGCATCCACATTAAGTCCCTCACTGTTCCCACATAGTATTCCAAATTTTGTCACTCATTGTATTCCCACATTATATGTTCCTCCCTGTGCACCTACATTGTGTTCCTCATTAAGTTCCACCATTGTGTTCCCAGATTATATGTCCCTCACTGTGCGCCCACATTGTGTTCCTTATTATGTTTCCACATTGAGTCCCTCACTGTTCCCACATAGTATTCCTGATTGTGTTCCTAATTAAGTTCCCACATTATATATGTTCCTCACTGTGCACCCACATTGTGTTTCTCATTAAGTTCCCACATTGTGTTCCCAGATTATATGTTCCTCACTGTGCATCCACATTAAGTCCCTCACTGTTCCCACATAGTATTCCAAATTTTGTCCCTCATTGTATTCCCACATTGTGTTCCCACATTGTTCCTCCCTGTGCGCCTACATTGTGTTCCTCATTAAGTTCCACCATTGTGTTCTCAGATTATATGTTCCTCACTGTGCATCCACATTAAGTCCCTCACTGTTCCCACATAGTATTCCAAATTTTGTCCCTCATTGTATTCCCACATTGTGTTCCCACATTATATGTTCCTCCCTGTGCGCCTACATTGTGTTCCTCATTAAGTTCCACCATTGTGTTCCCAAATTATATGTTCCTCACTGTGCATCCACATTAAGTCCCTCACTGTTCCCACATAGTATTCCAAATTTTGTCACTCATTGTATTCCCACATTGTGTTCCCACATTATATGTTCCTCCCTGTGCACCTACATTGTGTACCTCATTAAGTTCCCACATTGTGTTCCCAGATTATATGTTCCTCACTGTGCACCCGCATTGTGTTCCTTATTATGTTTCCACATTGAGTCCCTCACTGTTCCCACATAGTATTCCTAATTGTGTCCCTCATTGTATTCCCACATTGTGTTCCCACATTATATGTTCCTCACTGTGCACCCACATTTTGTTCCCAGATTATATGTTCCTCACTGTGCACCCGCATTGTGTTCCTTATTATGTTTCCACATTGAGTCCCTCACTGTTCCCACATAGTATTCCTAATTGTGTCCCTCATTGTATTCCCACGTTGTGTTCCTTCATTTTTAGGATTTCTACAGTGATCTTCTACTTTTTATATAATTAATAATTAACAAGATGTGATTTTTTTGATTTGATAATACAACAAGGTCAGACTTTATTAGTATGGTAATTCAAGTGCCATATTAATGCTGACTTGGATAGAGAGTTAATTTGCAAAGATATTATCCTGGGTCTCAAAACAAAGATACTTAAAATTAAAGCTCTATAGAAAATCACATATGCCATTTGTTATACACAATATCTCTATGTTAAAAGTTTAATTAAATATAATAAACATTAAAGTGGTTGGAACTTTTTTCAGGGCGCAAGGATACATCTAGCCATATTAGTAATTAATTTAATAATACATATCACAGTGAATGAATTAACTGTTGATAATAAGAAGACCTTCAGAACTTTGGCATATCGATATTGATGTATATATGCACATTATATCAATATCTATTTTATTTTATCCCATACTTGGACGGCTGTTACAGGTATATAAGGCATATAAAGCAGGTTTGTAAAACTTATATTTTCATCAGCGGGCAGATAAAGCTCTATGTCCCCCTCCGAGCGGGACAGATATAGTATATCTGCCCACTACGTCATAATCGCCATTCACATATTGGTTAATTTTTGTAAAGTTCTCATGTTGGAAATTTTCTGAACTCTGGCCAATTGAACAATGTGAACCAGATGACCAAGATAGGTATGGGATAAACAGATCATCCTATGTCAGGATATTGCGATTATCCCTTGGCCAATATAATATATCTACCCTCGGGACCATTGGCCAAGGGATAATCTCAATATCCTGAACCTCATATAGGATAATCTCTATATATGTTGACTGTATAATCCAACATGTATGGAGGATATTACTACAACCCAGAGGCTAACCGAAGATGTTTTGAATGCCTGTGCAATACTTCAAAAAAGGAAAATCTATTAACTGGATCAGAAGTGACAATTCTGACTACAGTCAACGCAAAAGTGGAATTATATATCGTAAAAGGGAAATCTGGTCTTAACATATGGAGTGGCAGATTTAAAGGCTGTAAGAACAACTGCGAGAGAGAGCTCAAAAAAGACGTTGAGCTATCTGCTATGTTCACACTTACAAACCATACGTACACGGCTAACCTATCAATATCGTCAACAGACGACTTTTACTTCATCTATGCCAGATCACAAAAATCACAACAAGAAGGGATTTCATTTGCACACATCCATATAAGGCTCTCTCTGAAGAGGACACGCTATGACCTTTTGGATGCAAAAAATGACTGCACCTTATCAACAATACATGATAACACATCCTGATCTACAGACCTTCCCTACAGATCCAGAAAAAATATTCTGTTATCATATGACATTAGTTCTAGTGCACGTAACATTGATGTTATCACCTCATGTATTCCAAGAACATGGGTCTATATTGTATTTTTCCTTGTAGTTCCTCTTGCTATTGGTTCTCTGTTGACAGCAATTATAATTCTTCTATGTAAGGACAATAAGAAACAATGACTCACAAAAAAACAATAGGAAACTTTTATTTTTTGTATTACGCTGCATATCATTTTTGAGTGGTTCTGTTTTTGAGGTCATCTAACCTGTACATGTATATTGCATTTCTGTGTCTACCTGTTCATGACTGGTTTTATCACATATTTAAATTTATCATATGATCTGTAAAATGAAGCCCTCTGATTGGTCATTTCTTGTGCTGTACCAATCTTTATCGTATGATCTGTATAATGAATCCCTCTGATTGGTCAGTTCTTATGCTGTACCAATCTGTATTGCTATTGAGATTGTCCCCGTTGATCATCTCCGTCGCAATACAGAAAATATTGGTACGAAGGGGACAATCTCAGTAGCAATACAGAGGATCACACAATAAAAACGTTATTAAATGATTTGAAGTGCAATACAGGATATATTCTGTCTCAATATTCTGTACTGGCACTCGACTTCGCCTCGTTCCAATACGGAATTTCTAGAGCATAATATATCCTGTATTGCACTTCAAATCATTCAATAACTTATATTATTCCATGATGGTGAAATTCCCTGCAATCTGATTGGTCCATGTGACTTAAATATATCCTGTATTTACACGCACTTTCCACTTAGCATTGAATACAGAGTGAAAATGACATCAGCGTTGGGATACGGTCCAGTATCCCAACGCCCCAGATTTCCATCCAGGATATGACTATTACTGAAAAAATCAATGGCAATCTGTTTACACCAACGCATGCTAATATTTGCATTTTGCTAGAAATATCTGATTTGAATATCAGGAATTGATACGGTGATCACCACAATTTATTATTTTAGGATAAAAAACACTCATCTCTAATTATAAAAAAATCAGTATGAAGCATGCACATTGTTTTCATGAACTAGTAAAAATCCAATATGGCAGACGAAAGTCGAAAAAATGTTTCGTTACACTGTTCCAGCTGATGAAATTGAAGAAAAATGTTGAAGAAAATCAAACGTATCGTATAATACAATAAAAGCAAAACAACAAGGCCGAAAAGATTTTGAAGGAATATCGATGTAAAATATTTTTGAGGTGAGAAGGTTGATCTGTTTCTCCAGTCCCAAGCCAAGGAAATGGACTTGATTTAGGGGAGTTTTATCTGAGTAATCATGGAATAAAAATGTTATTCAATGATTTCTCATGAAATACAGAAAATATTCTTCCCTTGAACGTCTGTATTTCACTCTGCTAGCGCATCGTGAAATACGACCTTCTCGGGAAGAATATTTTCTGTATTTCACTCGAATCATTGAATAACTTATAGTATTATAACAAGCCAAGGTTTTGTTGAGTATGATGCCACATGTGTCAGAAACAATAATATAACTCTTGATATGTCTTATAACTTTTCAAGAGATTCAAAAGATTTGAAATATACTGGTACATGTATACACAACTTATATTAGTAGATTTTATGTCTTTTCTCCAATACTGGAAATATTGAACTCGTCTGTTGTGATTGACATCTTGGAAACTTATATTCAAAATGGCAGCACGCAGTTGGTTTCATTATATTATTCTTAGAACTACCCAATGTGAATGCTCTAGTCATATGGCTAATTTATGCATTACCGATAAGAAGAAATTAATCATGTTGAGTACATGATGTACTACTTGTATTTTACTTGAGGAACCATAAAGGATAGGTATCCATGTTTTTCTCTTAAACCAATTATTGAAAACATTCTGTAAAAAACACGGTCCTTTATGTAATGTTGACTGATTGGCAACAATTTAATGCAAAAATTATTTACGTATATTTTATATACTGTTTTTGTTAAAAAAATTTGTTTTTTAGTGCAATTGTTTTTTGTTCCTTTCTACCAATTCTTGGGAATGAAATAAAATATCTTTCTGAACCTTGTTGGAACAAAATAGCATATACAACATTTCTTAGATCTCTCAATATTATAGCTATACAAAGGAAATTTTGGTTGATTTTACAAAAAGTATGCAAAAACTTAAAACAAACCCCCCCCAAAATATATAAAAATTAAGATAAACCTTTTATTTCATTAACAAAATACTGTTTTAAAATCAACCAAACTTTCCTTTGTACAATTAAAATATTGAGAGACCTGAACACGTTGTGTTTATGTCATTTTGTTCCAATGAGGTTCGGATAGATGTTTCATTTCATTCCGAACATATGATACCAAGAACGAAAGAAGTGTCTGATGTGTTTTCTAAAACAATATAGAGAAAAGTATATATATACATATATATATTTCAAATTATAATGTTACCATCCAAAATATGACAATTAAATTGACAATGTATAAAATTTTCAGAATGTTTTGATGACTGGTTTAAGAGAAACACATGTTCAAAAAGTTCACCATATCGATACCACTCCTTTAATATTAGGAAGTCAATAAGTAACCACAAATGAGTTATGTACTTAAGTTTTGGCACCTTCGGTCTGTCGTAATATAGCGCTCGGTTTCGTGACAGACCACAGGCATATATTCAATGATAGGGACACAACAGCTAAATATTAGACTGTTGGAAATACGGCAGTTACTCTGTGGCTTGGTAAGTAAAAACCTCCTAAGTTTAAAACTACAAGCAACTGACAAATATTAATACTCACCTTTTCGTTATCAATTACTTTAGTTTAAAGTAAGTAAAGTGATAGATGAATAAAGAGCAAGATGACACAGTTTTACAATACTACGTAGTATATAGAACTTTTTTGCTTTCATTATTCCATGTCAAGCCTACTTTCGACAAAATTCTGACTTCATTTCATTACAATTCTTCAATTTCAAAAATCATCTTGCAAATCACTAAAAAGTGGAATCTCTTTTCAATTCTGATAATGAATTTGAACATTCTGCATCACTCATGCCCCCCTCCTTGGATGGGCCCAAAACAAATGTGCCCCAAAAAAGGCCTTAAGGTTCCAAAAAGTGGGCCTTTAGGTCATTACTGGGCCTTTAAGGCCTTATTTTTTAACTATAGGCCAAATTTTGAAGAAAAATGGGCCTCAAACCTTCAAAATTTGGGTCAGTCCACTTATCGGTTTTAGGGGCCCAAATTTTTTATCCGTGCAAGCTTTTTCTCAGGGCAAAAATCTGCCCCCCCTTGTTGGGGTTCCCAGATCCACCCCCTGACACTCCCACCTTCTACTTCAGTTTAGTTAACTTTATCAGAAAACACTTTATTCATGAATCATAAACATGATGTTCAACAATACAATATTAATGTCTTTAACCACTTCAGCTGTCAAAAATTCAAACATAGATTAAGTTTATGTCTTTCACCAACGAAGAATAAAGATACCATAGGTGCTTTTAAAATGTTAAAACTGGAAAATGCAAAATCATACTCGTAAATGCCAAAAAGTGAAAGTTGTCCAGCTGAACCCAAGGTTGCAGAATCATTTGGTGACAGTACACCAATTACACCCATTGAACATGTTGAAACATGTTGATTGATTGCTCTTTATTTATGTTGTTCCAGGCTCTAGTGTGAATTGTCCAAAAAGTGAGTCTGAGCCATTAGGAGAATAAACTGACCATATCCAACATGTGCAAAATAATCAAATGCGTAGCGTGCTGGTTTTTTTTGACAATACCAGGTATATTAGTCTATCCTGGCAGAGTGTGCTTGGTAAAAGCCATGATAAAGTCGCTGATCAATGGTCCAATCAAGAACATACTAAACAATGCTAAGAAAATACCAAAAGCAATATCTTGCCAAGTTGAAAAAATCAAGGAAGTCAAGATGGACAATAAAACTGCAATACTAGATGACTATAAGGAAGCAATGAAAAGGATGATCTCTCTGCCTATTGAGATGTTAGAGACACTTTCTGATGTTCCGAAACAAGCAATTGAAAATATGTTCAGTCAGTTCAATCTTGTCAAAAATATCAGTGACATAAAGATAAATGCAAGTGTTACCCTACATAATGTGACATTTGACTTGAATGATGTTAAGGGCTACACAAATGCTGTTAATGTCTTTGGTAACATTGAAAGGCCAAATATTATGGGAATTGATACTCTTGTTACTATCATTGGTAAAATGAGTGCTATATTTGACACACAAATTGAATTAAGTCTTGCTACATGTATCAATATTGTATTTTATGTATTTATAATCATTCTAGCCATCCTAATTATCATTCAAGGCATTGTTTATTCCTATTACTACATATGCCTTAAAACCAAGATAAATGAGTACCCCAAATTGAAAATGTTTGCCTCGGGGCAAGAGAAAATAAGCTGGTGTGTCTTGGTGCATGATTTTGTTATGAGCACTTTGGGCTTAATCATCATTTTGGTACTCCTGGTGGGAGTTATACAGCTATTAGACAAGCTGGATTCACTTGTTTACCAAGCACTGGAGACAATACGTCAAGAATCTAACATAACATTATCAATCGATGTTGGTAGTGGATTGAATGTGGTCTTCAATGATACAAATCCACACATCAGCAAGTTGTTACATGAACAGGTGCCAATGCTGTTCACCAATGACTCATTCAATTACACAATGGAGATAAATACTGAAAGTTGTATACCCGATCCTTCCCTTCCATCCTATGAGAGCACTGCTGAACGTAACTGTTTATTGGCCACAATCGGATCTATATTTATTCTGACACTTCTGCAACCATGGATTGGAATAATTCCTCATAAAATTGCAAAGAAATTGACAAAGAAGGAGGATAATAAAGAAGCATCAAGAAAGCCTAAAGAGAGTGATGTAAGTGATGAAAGTAAAGCTATGAGAACATCTCCAGGCCCATAGCCAGGGGGGTTTCAGAACCTCTCCCTTGGCCAAAATTTCTTTCAAAATCATGCAGTTTTTCATGACTATTTTTTGAGTGATTTTTTGCCAAATTTGCCAAAGTGACCCCCCCTAGAAATTTTTGGAAAGTGAACCCCCCTTGGAAAATTCTGGCTACGGGCCTGTTTCCTCAAAAGTATGAGCATTTAGATAGTAATGTGTTTTGACTTGAAACAGCGTGAAGATTAGAATATCTAATTTTGCAAAGATTTAACATCAAATGGATTGATTAAGAACATTAAGCTCGGGATTAAGCTTCAAGTCACTATCCATTACACCTTTATTTAGTCATAACTATACCATATAAATATACAACTTGGAAATGACATTTTTTAAATCACCGAACAATTCAAAGTAAAGTAATTTATCATATAAAAAATTGTTCAACTTTTTTTCCCAAGAAGCCAAAGGAGGAGGATAGTAAGAGAGCATCAAGAGTGCCTACCGAGATTGAGGTAAGTAATGAAAGTAAAGCTATGGGAACATCTCATTGTTCATACTTGTGGTTTCCCCAAAGGTATGAACATTTATATAGTAATGTGTTTTGACTTGAAACAGCATGAAGATTAGAATATGTAATTTTGCAAAGATTTATCATCAAATGGATTGATTAAGAACATTAAGCCCGGGATTAAGCTTCAAGTCATTATCCATTACACCTTTAGTCATAACTATACCATATAAATATACAACTTGGAAATGACATTTTTTAAATCACCGAACAATTCAAAGTTAAGTAATTTATAATATATTTGATATATACGAGGGTTGATCATAAAGTTCTCATAATATCTCTCTAATTTCTTTATTTTTCAATATTTTCCTATGAAATTTTCACAGAATGTGCAGCATGGAATGCTTTATTGATCAAGCAAATAATATTTAAAATAACAGAAACATTAAATAAGAAATAGTTGCCATAGTAACTTGAAATCAAGGCACCCGGGGCAAATAAAAAAAACTAGCTAGAATAGCCCCCATTAACCATGTTTAAACACATAATAAGTCGTCAAAAAAGCTATCAAACACATTAAATTGTCAAATAATATGGGCTCTTGACTGTTGTGGACTATTATAATGGTCATGTGAATTGTGTGATCTCATAATGGATGATTGTTATGCTTCATTAGAAGTTACTGTTAGACCCAATGACTGTTTTGTCAAATATCCTGAGGAAAATTGATTTTGCCCCTTTAGTTCATTTTAAACAAGTACAGACCACACACAGGGTGTAATTTTGTTGATATCTTAGCAATATATTTGTTTTAGATCATGTTTAGGCTGACCAAAGGATCTTACAAACTTAACATAACATTTTATCAGTATGAATTTTATTTTTCTGAAGATCTGCATCTATTGCATTCTCTTACTCAGTCATTTCTGATCATTAGCTTTGAGTCTTCGACTCTGGTATCACATCTAATGGAGCATGAAAGCACCTCCTATGACATCACACAATTTACATGATCGATTTATTCAATTCTTAAAGCACTTTACGACATATTCAAGTCAACATTTTAATGTGTTTGGTAACTCATGAGAGTTTATTATGTATGTAAACACGGTTGATTAAGCTCATTCTCTCAATTATTTTTATTTGCCCCGGTTGCCTTGATTTCCTGTTACTATAGCAACCATTTCTTATTTAATATTTCTGTTAAACTAAATATTCTTTGCTGAATTAATAAGACATTCCATGCTGCACATTCTGTGAAAATTTCATTAGAATATATTGAAAAATCAAGAAATAAGAGAGATATTATGAGAACTTTATGATCGACCCTCGTATATATATATCAGCTATTAAGAATTATTAGCATTTGAAGGTTTTGCAGCCCTTAGTAAAGGTACAAGGCGATGAGCAAAAAGAGAGAAGAAAATCTGCTGAGACACCTGTATGAGGGAAAGATGGAAGATAGACAACTAGCTGAAGAAAAGGGTATGCTTCAGTTTTGTTAACTAGTCGCTGGAAGGTGTTACCAAATATTTGCCTGACATTTTTGGGGTTTGCTAAATCATTTTGAATGACAAGATAAGTCTATCATTAAGTCTTTCTTTGTCATTATTAACAAATGACATGTAATTTATATTTTACACAAACTTGTAATAAGTCTTTAATATAGTAGTATTAATACTTCTTTCTGGAGTCAAATAACTAAAACAAGGCAAAATGCAAATGTCACCACCTGCCTGCCATATGTTACAGACGCTGAACTCCGAACACTAAACACTGTATACAAAAAGGTTGGAGACCATAACAATATGTCGCCACTTGTGGCGGTGACATAATAATAATCATTAACAAAAACATAATAAATATTTTACCTTTCTTGCACTAGGTTTTTGAAGTGTGTAGGGTCTTTGTGCATGAGTTCTCTGGCCTCATCATACGTCACTTGTACGGGGTAGTAGCCCCCTAGGAATGGGTTATGACAAGATGTTTGATCTGAGCCAAGATCAACAAGCAAGTCCCCTGTTTTGTCATATTCATCTGCTAGCTTTTCCCTGAAATCATACATTCATCAAATGGATCATCTTGCTTTATAAAAAGTGTTGTATAATTTATATATGACGTACATGTATATACTTTATCTTTTGTTGACTATCTTGTAAATAACCTAGAAATATCAATTACATGATAAGATTCAATATGATTCAATAAAATACAATACAATACAATGCAATACTGTAACAATACAATATAATAAAATACAATATAGTATGAAATATCAATGAGAAGGAATGTATCATGTACGAATGTATCTTTTTCATAATAATTATATCATATGAGTAGTACAGAACTGTAGAATATATGATGTAAATAAAATATTATAATATGTAAAACAGAATTTAATTATCATGTACTCAAATTATGATATAAGAATATATTACGAATTCATCTGCTTAATTGTTCGTTAATTTGTTTACATATAATGTCAAAGAGATAAGCATATCTAAGATGAAGCTACTAAAAGGTAAAACTTAATCAGTTCATATCAATACCACGAAAGCTATACTATGTTAACTAGACAACAGCAATGCCAAAGCGTAGCAAATCCCATCGAACAGCCATGGCTGGTATTTTTACAAACAAAGTATATAGCAAAAATGGCAGAAAAATGGCCACTTTCTACCAAAAGTGTCATGAGACAGTGTGCCATGCTTATAGTATTCACATACCAAATATGAACAAAATCGCTCCACTACTTTTCCAGTTATAGTAAAATACGTTAAAATGATGGCCATTTTGAAAAATGGCTGCCTTCTACCAAAAGTGTCATTAGACAGTGTGCCATGCTTATAGTATTCACATACCAAATATGAACAAAATCGATCCACTACTTTTTGAGTTACAGCAAAAATCGTAAAATAACGAGTAAAGGCCGCCATTTTTCAAGATGGCTGCCATGTGCTTCTTTAATATCTACATTTCTAGCTTTATTAATGTCCTATATAATTTTTTTACATTTAAAACATATTGCTATTACAGTTTTACATATTGCACCTAAATTACTGTAAAATGGCCGGCTTTTTTAAATGAGTGGCCATTTTGAAAATCGCCTTTCGAGCAGAACTTCTATCCCCATAGGGTATATGTATACAAAATATGAACAAAATCGGGCCAACGGTATTTGAGTAATTGCCCGGAGGTACGTACAGACGTACGTACAGACGACGTACGGACATACGGATGGATGGACGTGCCTATATCCCTCCGAACTTCGTTCGATGGGATAATTATACATACTTACCATAAATCGACAACATTACCGTGGTAACCAAGACTCAGAACTGTTCCATGTTTTTTAGCTTGTTTTATTCTGGCAACACATTTGTCAAGATTGTCTGTCATTTCCATTAACCAGCCTTGCTTGTGACGCTTCTCAATAGCCTCACGACTTATCTGAATTACAAGCAGGGAAATATTTGTATATTTTCTCAGATTGGTGCTACATACTGGGTGACCCAAAAATGCAACTCTCAAATTTTGGAATAGCTTCCTCAATTATGGAGAATCTTCTTGAATTTTGTTGCATAGCATCAAATGGAACATTGTTAAGTGTATTTAGAACTTAGAGATTTAGAGAGGATTGTCTTTATTCAATGCATTTTTTGAATTTCAGTTTTGTTCAGAAATCAGGTAACCATTTTCACTCATTCATTGAATATCTCTTTTAAGTTAATCTTGAAAACTCACCTCTGCAATGACTCCAATACATCCAGCAATTACTGCAGCTTTTGCCTGGGCACCTGACATTCCCCCTAAACCAGCTGTCACAAAAACCTAGAAATGCAAACATAACAGGCATGTTCATGCATTCTTGTTTGCATCGATTTCATACAATTCTGAGACCAAGACATTGTTTTCAGCTTTAGAAATTTCCAAGGCAAGGCAAAAGTCATACTGGTCAGATTTTCTCAAATGAGGGCCATATGCTCTTAATTTTAAAGTTCTTCCCAAAAATTGATTTCAAAATGAAACAGTAAAAAGATTAATTTAAATCCTGTTTGAATTCTGTTCTCTTTATAATTGCATGGTTTTAATTTTAAGATGCAGCGTAAGCTTAAATTTGTTATTGTGAAATAACTTTTAAATAAATGACCCATTGGGATAGAACTAATCACCATATGTTGAAAAAACAGTTTGTTGAAAGCCCCTGCTATGATCTCTCCACATTTCACTATTAAAATGGCATAATAGTGCATGTATAAAATTCTTTCTGCAATCTTTTTAAGATATTTTTCTATGATCTTAGCCTATGTTTCTAATGGTCCAGGTCCAAAGTAAAATGGTATCTGCTTTAATGTTTCTAATGCCTATCATACTGGTAAGTACCAACAGTTACTTAAATTAATTCAATTAAATACTCAAGAGAATTGAATATATTGAAACAATTTAATAAATATAATTTATTTGTAAAAAAGTAAAGTTGAAATCAAATATTCTAACCCTGGGATTCTCACTGACATTTCAGTATAACAATAATTAAAACATTAGTGTCCTGAAGTAAACAACCAAGCCAATGTGCAAACATTGGTTTCAGTGCCAGGTGCAAAAAAGTAAAAAACAAAAACAGTTCCATGGAAACGTAATCACTTCCAAACAAAAAACAACACCTTCATTGAAACAAAAACTGTTAAATAACAAGCCTATCATAATCGACCAATCAGATTTGTCAGAATAAAAACACCAAACAATGGTACTGTAGTATATAAAGACCCTAAAACAAAAATTAACCATAATGTGATTAAACATTAACTCAACACAAACTCAATTTTGCCAATTAATTCAGCTGTTGATATTATTACTGCCAGAAAATTAGCAAGAATTAAGTGAATAGAGAGGACTGTTTTGAGGTATACAAATTGTGCAAGGAAAATATGACAAAAATGTCTACTGAATCAGGAAAAGATGTTGGACAGACCTGCAATGCTGCTTGCAATATATGCCTAGAGGAGTTCAATAATACAAAGGTGAGTGTTTTTTGAAAAGACCAAAAATGCAACAGGTAAATGTTCACAAAATATATCAAGGTATATTGCAGTTGTTTGAAATAAGATTTACTTTATTTGATTAATCTTATTTCCAATGATGACATTTATGCATCTGAATGTTTATTTACTTAAAATCATTCAATTCAATTCAAATGATGACATTAATGCTCAAAACAAGAAATGTCATTTTATTCAAATTTAAATTGTTTTTGGACTTAAGGGTTAATAACCTTAGTCATTGTTGTTTCAATATTCTGGAAGCAGTTTCCAAATGCAATCAAAATAAATGATCTGATAAATAATTGTGACAATAAATATATAAATACAGTATATAATGCAAAAATGATTAAATGTAACTCTTGTTTTTCAGGTGCTACCATGTCTCCATACATTCTGCCTAGGGTGTATAACGGAGCATGCCACAAAAACAACACAAGATGGCAACTTTAACTGCCCAGTTTGTCGCATTCCAACAATTCTTCCACAAGGGGGAGCTGTTAAATTCAACGACAACACCCTGGTGACAACCATAGAGGAAAACATCCCCACTAATCAGGAATCGGTGAACATTTGTCACGTTTGTGATAATGGGCTCACATTGACTGCGAAGTGCATTGAATGTTGTGATTTCTTATGCGAGTCATGTGCGGCAGTGCACTGCATGACCAAATTCACTAAGAGTCATCATGTGGTCATCTTAAACACTGACAAGCCCATCCATACAGCATCAGATGCTAAGAATGACGATGTGTGCAGCAAACATGGTGAGAAGATCCAAGAGTTCTGCGTGACATGCCAGGATGTTGCGTGTAAGAGTTGTGTGGTTGCGGATCACAAGAACCACGATCTATCTACTACAGATGACGCCTACAAGGTCTGCTCAACCTCCATGATGAACGCAATGGTGAAGCTTAACAATAAAATCAAGCATCACGACACAATCGTAACCAATATGGATACAACCCTCCACGATATCCCAAGTGAGAAAAACGCTATGGCTAATTTCATTGTGAACAAAGCTGATAAAGCACACAAGATTATTGACAGATGTATGACTGAGATAGTTGACACTCTCACGGAGCAGTATATCGCAAAACGCAAAGAAGTCGAAAATGTGAAATATGATGCTGAATCTGACCTGTCGAGAATGCTGAGTATCAGTGACTATGTAAAAACAACAATGGCTAATGGTAACAAGCTTTCTATGCTTTCATCACACAAGAATCTCCTTGATGAAATTGAGACTCTGATCAGCAATTCTGTGATACCCGGACCCGATATTCCCGAAAACATATCCATCGATGATAAAATCGCAGCGATCGTGCTGAAGGCATTCACTGGACTGACATTGTCTGAACTTGCCTTGACTGCTCCAGCTGAAACTAAAGAAACTGCATCACAGGTAGACACAACAGAAATCATCGATGACACCCAGAGCAAGGCTACACAGACAAATGGGATTCTGAATATAAAGTGCCCAGTATCTAACTCAGACGCCGTCCCCAGGGACCAAACCACCTCTGGAAAATCTATTCCTGTTATTGGGAGATCTAGATTTAGCTCTGTCGGGAGTCCTGCACTGCAACACTCAACAGTATCCAAGTCCCAGGATCTAACCACAGTCACACTTGGCACATTTCCCCTTGGGGCAATTACATCTGTGATGTCACAATCAAATGGTGTGATGTCATATAATGGATTTGGTGCAATCACAACAACAAGTCAGCGTGACCTCAACTCCCCTTTATCTGCAAAACCCCATGGTCACCCAAATGGTTTCGTAGACCGTCTGACTGCATCATTCACAAAAGCTACCACTAGTTATGTACAGCCACTATCTACTTCAACCATAGAGGCCCCTTCTCAACACAATGACATATCAGAAGGACTCCTCAGTCTCCATACAAAACTCACCAATGGAAACCACGAGTTGAGCTGTAAATATAATGACTCACCTGTTGAGAATTTCAACATATCAATGATTGGACGTCCATCCGAGCCAATAAACCAGAAGGCCTCAGCAAGGGTCTCACCCATAGGAACCCCACCAGACAACACCCCCATTCCAAATACTTTAATGTCGACATCTTATATGAATGCAAATGCAACACAAAGAAATACCTCCCCACTTGATAACTATCAGAATGGACTCTCTAATATGGAAAATACCAATCTTCACATTTTTGGTCACCCCTTCGGGAGCCATAATGGCCAAAGTAATAGGTCATCCCCAATCGACGTCATAGGACAGCCAATAGGAAGCCACAGCAATCTGACATCACCGGCAGTTACTCCAATCAGTGACATGACAGACAATGTCTTCGCTCAAGACTTCCTCGCTAAAACTGCAAAGAAGAAACTTGTGGCTGAGTTCAACTCTCGTATTTCAAGTGACCGTGCAGACAGCTTTCCTACTGGGGTTGCAATAACCCCCGATAACAACATCGCAATAATCGACCAAGAAAATAAGAAAGTGAAAATCTTTACACCTTCAGGTCAAATCAAGTACGTTTACAATGGGAATGCCCCAGGTATGTTCCCACTCCAGAATCCATGCGACATTGGAGTTTTCTCAAGTGGAAATCTGGTAGTCTCTGACAGCGGTGCCGAGTCGATATTAATCTTGAGTAAGGATGCAGGTCGTGTGCTCCATTCTATGCATATCAAAGGTTGCACTGGTGTAGCCGTATCCGATGACGACAAAGTATTTGTTACAACACGTAACCCTAACAACATCCTTGTATTCAAGGATGGAGTCCTCCATCAGAAGATTCATTCTGACGCAGCTGGAATCCCTTACTTCAACTCCCCTCACTATATAACAGCCAGGAACAAGAAAGTCTATGCTTCCGACTTCTTCACCAATGCCCTTATGGGGTTCAATTTATCAAACAGCCTGCCTGTGGTACATTATGGGAGCACACAAGAAGGTGTCCCTGCCAGTTGTATTTTACAATACCCATGCGGTGTACACATCGACCAAGAAGAAAATGTCCACATCGTTGACAAGAGCAACCACCGTGTCCATAAAATCTCCAAAACTGGAGAGTTCCTGGGACACACTCTTACAAGTAATGATGGTATCTACTGGCCAAGAGGCATTGCTCTGATGTCTAATGGTAACACTGTCATCACAGAAGACTTTGGACAAATTAAAATATTTGATTGTTAAATGTTAACAAGGATTATCATATTCAGGCATTGTTTTTGATGTCTTCGTGCCTGTAGTAAATATTATCAACTTATGATATATGTTTTAACAGAGAAATAAGTTATTATGGAAGTTTTACTGAGCAAGTTCATTGCATACAAACCCGAGATACAAACACGAGTTTCTAGCCAAAAGTAAAGTTGTTGTCACATTTCTATGTCTTTTTGAAATTCATCATACTTCACATGACTTGTATTTGTCTTATTCTTTCTTAACCAACTGTGCATATACATGTATCTTGTATGTGAGTTGTAAAGTAGCCAACTGCTATTATCTTGTACTAAATCTTATTGTAATTTAGCCAACTGCACTTAACTCTTACTTGATTCATTGTAATTTAGCCAACTGCATTTAAATCATACTTGACTTATTGTAATTAAGTCAACTGCATTTAACTCATACTTGACTTATTGTAATTTAGCCAACTGCATTTAACTCATACTTGACTCATTGTAATTTAGCCAACTGCATTTAACACGCTCATTGTAATTTAGCCAACTGCATTTGACACGCTCATTGTAATTAAGCCAACTGCATTTAACACGCTCATTGTAATTTAGCCAACTGCATTTAACACGCTCATTGTAATTTAGCCAACTGCATTTAACTCATACGCGACTTATTGTAATCTAGCCAACTGTATTTAGGTAGTCAAGTTTTATATAACTGTAGATTATAGTCATAGTAGCTAGCTTTAAGAGTTTGAAAATAAATTTTTATTAAAAACAAAGAAGTCTTATATTATGTTACAATTTCCTTTCAAATAATGTGAAGTTAAGTCCCCATTCTCCAAAACATAAATCCTAATCCATAACCTGGAGATATAACTAACTCACAATCTTTTTCCAGTAGTATCAGCTGTATAAAGTATCACATATGGCACAAGGGAACAAAACATATTTCCCAGTACAAAGAACTTTTGATTTTCCTTTAGATAAACTGAGACCCTTTGAGCTAAATACTTATCCCATACAAACCACTTGGGTCTTGGTAATTTGTAAAAATCTATATAAGTGAAGGCAAACAGACCAACAAAAACAAAACCATAATTCAAACCCCCATAAACCATCTCAGCATAGAAAGTAAATAATTCACTTACCTTTCCTTGCAAGTTATTTACACCAAGATATTTCCTACCAGCGTTAAGGACAGTCAACTGAAAAGTACCAATTTATTTCATTAATGATTGAATTCATTTCTTTGGAAAGTTATTATAATGTGAACAAATTAGAAAAGATGGAATGAAAACAGTTGAAAAGTTGATGAAAGCAAAATGTTCAAGCTTTTGCAGAAAAACAATTTGTATCATATGTGCACAGAATTATGTGCGCAGAATTATGGATATATGATGTACTATATAAGCACTTATATACAGGATGCTTCATGTCTTAAAGTAATTTTGAGAATATGTAACTCAAATTGTATGCTGAGGAAAATGGGCAACTTTTGAAGAGATGTGTAGCAATTTGTAAAAGCTGAGCTAATCAAAGATGTCCAAAACTGAATATGCTTTAATATGATATATAACATATAGGGGTATATTATCTTAGAATAGCTGTTGACGGGGGATGGTCATTATGGAAAACCCTTTTGAATTTTCCTACTAATTCTACTTATTCCCGTCTATAAAGACATAAAAAAGAAGCTTTTTGTTTTTTTGCAATATTTGAGTTCTTCACATGGACTGATTTTTAGGCTCTTAGATAATAGGGTGACGTGATCTGTGAAAAGTTATATTATTTCATCTTATATCTTCATATACAGGGTGTCAAATAAATATGTTCTCCCCCTTAATTTCATCTCCCCCTTAGAGTGCATCTAGTTGAGCTAGTCATCCGAGTTGCTCAATGAAGCCTAGTTTCAATGTGCTAAAGAACAATTCAGATATCATACAGACAAAAAAAGTTATGCAACATTATGTTGATGATAAAGCTAAGGGGAAGGACATATTTATGTTAAGAGACTCTTAATTACTACTGCAGTACTTACAGTTGTTCCATGTACAATGCCCTGGGGTCCAATATAGCAGTAACTTCCAGCCGTCATTTGACCATACCTGGAATAACATGAACATTTTTGACATTAAAATGTATTCTTGTAACTTATCTCTGCGCCAACTTCCTTTTCTTCATAGATTTAATTGCAAACATTACTGAATTCCAAAATTTTAACAATCAAATGTTTTAATGAATGAACAACTTAGATAATCAAATAAAACAACTTTGGAAAAAACCCATAGGTTCTGGGCCGATATAAAGATGGCAGCACCAACAGAATCCAGTATTATCACTCAACATAGATAAAGACAGATTGATTACCGTGCCATCTTTATTTAAAAATGATTTCTATCGCCCATAGCCTATGGAAAACCCTGTTATGAATGACTTACATGGTGACTCCCAGTGCAAACAATTTTTCATACATCTCTCTAGATGAATAGTTAGGAATCACCTGAAATATTAGCATAACATTTATAAATAAAAATTCAAATATCTCATATAAACCATATACAGGATATCCAAAAATCAAGAGTGAAGAAAAGCTGATTGACTTAGTTCATTTAATGTGAATTCTGTTGTGAAAGTTTGATGATAACATGCCAATGGAGTCAAAAACTACAGTACCTTACAAAACATGCTCTGAGTGGACACCTCTCCTCTCTATATTCATTCGTGCATAGAGAGGAGAGGTGTCCACCTGTAGCATGTCAAAACCTTCACAACAAAATTCACATTGAATGAACTAAATAATCCTGAGATTTCAATGCACACATGGAAGAATGACCATGTTCATCAACTTTTTCTTCAGTCTTGTTTCTTTGGACACCCTGTACAAACCTGATTAGATGTGTCAGGTCACTTAAACCAATACATGAATCTAATTAAATAAAAAATGTCATTTCTGATCATATTTTCACAAGAGCAAAATCATTGATACATAAGTGTGTATTATTTTATTTTACACTAGAAAGGGAATTCGTAGCTTATATAAATACATTACATAATTGTTTGTTGTTCTTCATTAAATTTCTTTTTAAATTTTGCCTCTTGTGCTTTTTAAATTTAATTACATTAAAACTAGTTAACCTGTCAATTTATGCAGTTCAAAAAACCTTACCATGCCATTAGTGACTATGACTCTAGGGGCATTGGAATGACTAGGGAAGAGTCCCATAGGGTGGCCGGAGTACATCACAAGTGTCTGTTCCTCTGTCATAATAGACAGGTAGTGCATCATCAATAGGAACTGCAAACAAGTTATATCTTGCAGTTTAATATTGTAAATACTTTCATCTAACCATGGGCTTTCAAGAGACTCCATGATCTAAACAGGCCAGGTTGTAATTTGGCTTTATTTCCTTAATTTCTCCTTCAAAACCTGCCATTTGTTACAGAGGCTGAATGCCAAACACCAACCGCCAGATGATAAATGCTGAACACCAACTACTGAACAAACTATAACAATAATTAAAACAACAGTGGGTATAAAAATGTGTCACCATTGAGGAGATATAAAATCAGAATACCTGTGCCCAGTTTGAAAAGATCTGTCCGTTGCCTCCATAAGTGACGAGTTCATGTGGGAACTGGGCAACACAAGGGTCAAGGTTGTTCATTACCATATGCATAATTGCTGCAGCTTGTTGGCTCTCACAGGGATATTCTGATATAGGATATGCTCTACAAATAAATAAAACATATACAGTGGTGAAAATATACAGTAAATCCAAACTTCTCTCTATTATAAGAATACCTCTCAATGTGAGCAGCTTTTCTTGGTTTCAAATGTTATCTTCAATTGATTCACATCTAAACTGTTACTGTTAAAAAAACATATATTAGCAAACCATGAAGGATTAAATTATACATTTTTCCTGGCCTACCTCATCTCAATGCTGGGGCGGAATCTGTACATATAGATGTGACCATACTGCTGCAGCTCAAGGGCAAACTCAGGAGCAAGTACAGGGTGGCTGGTACTAGGGAAATATCGCAATGCATTCTCCAAGGCTTGCTGAAAATATCAACAACTTCATGGTATAAATATGCCTTTGTTGACGATTCCAACTCTGAAAATGTGTTGAGCAGCAGTTACAGTCATTATGGCCCAACTGCAGCACCATAAACACTATATTAGGTTTATAAATGTGTTATAGAAAAACAAGAATGGCCAAGAATGCACTCTTTTATACTTAACTCCACTTACCCTTTGCTCCTGGGGTGTCAGGTTAGGTGTGCGTACAGGTGCATGAGGTACATCCTCATCCCTGGGGCGGGGATTAGGGAGGGGATCCAATGGCAGACCTGCACACAACTCCTTTAAAGTAGACATCCTGATATTTCACCACTTTGTCAACCTGAAAGTTTCATAAATATCACTAAGAATTATAGAAGACTGAAGATCAAATTTCACTGTTAGTTGTTTATAAATCAAATTGTAAACTTATCTTATGTCAAAGTGATTTGGAGGTGTGTTTCTCAGTGCGTATAGTAAGGCCAAAGTAGTTGACTCATATGTTTCACACTCAAGGATTTTCATGCAATGAGGGAATATTAATTTAATTTTTGCTTTTTTAGTTTGAAGAGAGTGAGGGATGGTGTGTAATTGTCAACAGTTGTAAAAGAATGAAAAGTCTAATTAATGTAAGTAAACAAATGTGCAAATTACTGCTGAAAAAAGAGAAAAATGGGTAAATTATATAATGGGTAAATCATGCTTTTCAATTCAGTTGATTATAATTTTCAACAGGCATTAACATTCAAAATGTCACCACCTGTCATTTGTTACAGATGTCGAATTCTGAACTCTTCCACCAAACGCCATTCAAAAAATTGGAGACCATAACAATATGTCAACACTTGCATTGGTGACATAAAAATGTATATTTCCCCCCTCACATGACTTATTAAAAATGAAATCAAATATCATTCTTGATCATTTGGAAAAGATGATGCACTTTTCTTTAAAACTAAAAAGGGGACATGTATGTTATTGCCATTATTTCTTTCGATGGCCTATATTAGACCTGGGATAATCAAATGACCTGATGGCATTGGGGTTAGCATCACCAGGTTAATATTCATAAGTGTTTATTTGAAATTTATCTCAGTAATAAATCACAACAGATTAAGATTTGCAAATTATTAATTTTACTGCAAGAGAATGATGTGAGGGGGGGGGGTGAAAAGCTTACTTCTAAACCATAAAAAATTACTGAAAATGATTGAGCTAATAAAGGAATTTAAATCTTTCTTAGTAGTAGTTCCTACAAGTAACTCACTCCATATACAGTTTATGATCCCAAGCAGAAATTTGGTATATGTTATAATTTAGAAGGGGGGGGGGGGGTCATAAAGGCTACATTGTATACTCGCGGTAGATGTCAAAGTGACAGTATGCCTTGGCAAATTTTACAATTAAACGTCAAATATGACATCATACGATGACATGAACAAGGCATAACATGACAAAATGTCGTCCTTTTTAAGTTATTGCAAACTGTTACAGATGACAAACTCTGAATGCTGAACTCTGATGGCCGAACACGGATTTCAACACTTTTATGGTCTTTATGGTCTTCCACTTTGGATTGTGCTTCATGATACAGAATAAAGTGTAAGGCATGGTATGGTACATATTGATAAAAATACATCTAGTTTTACATTGGAAATCTGAAAAGAAAGTGAAAGTGAAACTAGGTCATACCGTGCACGTGATGATGATTTTTAAACTTTTTCAGTGGCAATCAAACATCTCCATTTTAAAGTCACATGATCTCTTTATCACTTGCAAAGTGACTTGATTTGATAGTATGTATGCTCTGCTTTTCAGATTTACCATCATATTCTGTAGTGTATAAAGCACTACTGTATAAAACAGTAGAGTGATAGAGAGACTTTCTAACTGCATTTATTTATGTCACATGACAAGTGAATTCTAACGAGTGGCAGCTTTCAATTAAAAAGTGAAACAAGAAATGAAGAAATGACTTCATCTTGGAGTTTATACCATATTACTGTCTTTGTGCTGACATTTGTGTCGTAAGTAGAATAATTCTAGTAATCTGAAGTATTTGGGAACGTTCCATTAGTAATCAAATAAACAAAAACTGTGAAACAATGCTTGCAAAATTTCATCCAAAACTTTTTAATTTTTTATCTGGTTTCAATTTTGATTTCATTCATTTTTCATCTGTTGAAAGCCCATGATTTTTCTGCTGAAATATTTGATTGACAGAGTATTGTAAATCAATGTTGGTTAATGACCATATAATCTGATGCATGGATGAAGATCATGAGATGCAGTCCCCCACCTTCTTTCAATTTTATCACATGATACTCTCCACCTCCATAACTGGCATACATGCAATCTGCATGTTAGGGATACGTTTTGTTAGCACAATATCAAAGTTTGTCCAGCTTTGGGCTCTCCCGTGTGGTCTCACACATATATATGTGTTCATAGTTACATATACGTATTTATACGAGGGTTGTCCAAGAAGTCATGAAATTTTTTGTTTCTACTGTAGGTACTTTTTCTCATTTTTTATAACAATTTTTGTTTCTGCAGCCCATTTCACTGTTTTATTGGGTCATTTTTTGTAATATCTTTATTTTAATTGTTTGGAAACGTTAATTTATTTCAGATATGCATTCTTCCATGCAACAAGGAAGACATTTAGCAATGTAAAGGCGACCATTTCCCAAGAGTGGACCCCTGCCCCAGATCTTCTCTATAACGACACGTTCCACAATGGAACAATTCACCAGCGGACATTACCAGATAAGGTACTATTTTATATTCTATTTAAGATTCTGTATAAAGCCATGCAACAATAGGCAATGGCAATATATAGATCAGGTATAAGGTTCATGTATGAGCCTCAAACAAGGTACCACAGGCGTAGTGCCCAGTACGCTGGATACGCAAAGGCGTACCAGATGGTTGCAAATTCGCTCCAAATGCAACCAAATTTCAAAATTTTCCTGACCTCACTAAACGCTCGTTTTTTGCTACGCTCAACTCTTGTTCCCGTTGTGACGTACTACTGAAATATACGCCCATGGGTACAGTACACATGTAGAGTAAAACCTGTTCAATCTGTCAACGTAGTATCTAACAGTATGGGGTTATATGGTTTGTGACAACAAAGACACAGGAATTCTGCAAGTGTGATTATGTCTTTTTTATGGTATAAGAATTTGCAATATATCAAAACAAATATGTATCAGGTCCAAGAAATGATGTCATCCTGCATCATTGATTAAAAAATCTCAGCACTGTCAAAAGTTCCCAAATCCAGAACACAAATAAATCCTGTAAGAATGAGATTTATCAGTATATTTTGGTTTCATGCTTTTATAGAAAATAAAAGGCAATTTATTTTTGTATGAGACAATGGAGAAGTGTTTAGTAGATGGGCTTGGTGCAAGACTAATGTGAAAAACATCTCACTTCACATTTTCCCTTAATACACAGGCCCGTAGCCAGGATTTGCCAAGGGGGGGGGGTTCAGTTTTCAAAAATTTCCAGGGGGGGGTTCACATTTGACAATTTTGGCCCAAATATGGCTAAAATCACTTGAGAAGTGCTCAAAATGGTGAAAAACTTGCATGATTTTGAAAGGGGGGGGGGGGTTCGCCCGAGCCCTGCGAACCCCCCCCCCTGGCTACGGGTCTGATACAATCCTGAGATTCAAAAGGAGATACAAACTAGAACTGGTAACATAATATCATGATTTTTTATATTGTAGATATGGAACAGTCATAATTTCTATGACAACAAAAACGATGCAGAATATTTTCTTGGAGACCTTGATACAGCTTTCCTGATTGCATACGCAGTGGTAAGTATTAACTTGAACTATTGTTCTTACTGTGACATGATACATTATATATTATCCATGATGCATAGTTAAACCTATCTTAATGAACACCTCTCTCTAGTGAACACCTGTGTTTAGTGCTTCTACCTGCAGTTTTCGAATTGATATTGATTTAATGAATGTTTTTATATTTTGATAAAAAAAAATCAGAAATTTTCCAAAAGGTAAGTAGCATCAAATGAACCCAAGTTACTGTTCATGTATGAAGATAAGCATCTTGAGAGATCACAGCCTTCTGATTAGTACCTTCCTAGAAGGCAGAGATGGTCTGAGCATCAGTTTTCATGTTGCTTTATACTTGTAGGGCCTCTTCATCAGTGGTATTGTAGGTGACAGACTCAATATGAGGCTGGTGCTGTCATTTGGCATGTGCTCATCCGCTGTTGCGGTAAGGCTTGGTGTCTCATTTTCTCCTCATTTGGAGAGCTTACAGTGTCATAAGTAGAAACAAATGCAGAATAATCTTTATCGTTAGAATATATAAATGTCAGTCATTATTGTTGAGAGACATGTATATGAAACATTCATGAAATTTCAGAATTTCTGGTGTACGTTTCATTATATTTCAAGTGCTAAAAACAGAAAACTCATCTAAATGCACCATGATTTGTTTTCACAAATTCTAACTAATTTATTTTTTAGGTATTTTTGTTTGGTACACTGAGTGAGTGGCTCCACCTATACAGTAAGGAGTACTACCTAGCTATGTGGATAGTCAATGGGCTACTCCAGAGTACAGGGTGGCCAACTGTTGTAGCAATAATGGCTAACTGGTTTGGGAAGTCAAGGTGAGTTATGTTATTACGTCCATGATGCTAGTAAAACTTATTAAATGGAACCCTTCTATGAATCTAACACAGGCCCGAAGTCAAGATTTGCCAAGGGGGGGTTCACTTATTGAAAAATTCCAGGGGGGTTCACTTGTGACAATTTTGGTCCAAAAATGGCCAAAATCACTTAAAAAGTGATCAGAATGGTGAAAACTGCATGATTTTGAAAGATTTTTCGGCCAGGGGGGGGTTCGCTTGCTTCCCAACTGTAACGTTATTTTGAGGTATAAAAGGAATTCTCCTTACATGTTTTACTATGTCTTACTGTACTCGTCTCTGTTTTAGTCGTGGTGTGGTGCTAGGTCTCTGGAGTGCATGTGCCTCAGTGGGCAATATCATAGGGGCCTTCATTGTGGCTGGAGTTCTACAATACGGATATGAGGTACAGGGAAATGCTTATTTATTTAATGAATAGACAGGCCCGTAGTCAGAGTGGGAGGGGTTGGAAGATTTGAGCGGAATGTGAACTCCCCATAGTCAAAAGCTGACTATGGGCCTGATAGAGGTTATTTAATAAGAGGGAAGTCATTTAGGTTTTATTCTGAGGGGTAGTAATCATCTTTATCTATCAAGGTATTACTGAAGGATTACATTGGTTTAACAGTTCGGGTAATAACTAATAATTGACCATGGAAAATATTATATTGACAAAGAGCTTTAATCGAGTTATCATGGTCAATGTTGTAAATCCTGTAAAGCAGTATTTATTCAATTTGGGCTTTTAGAGAGATTTCTATTTTGCTTCCAGTATGCCTTCCTGGTCCCTTCAATTGTGTTGTTTGCTGGAGGAATTGTAGTGTTCTTTGGGCTGGTGGCATCGCCTAAAGAGGTGGGACTCCCGGAGCCAGACGAAAATGTCATTGTAACGAATAATATCATCAACCAATCGGGTCAACCAACTGAAAGAGGTTAGTCTAGCGAAGAATTCACGCTTTGATAAGAAATTCTGCAAAATATTTAGCACATTCACATCACTGTCATCTAGCATTGAAGCAAATGGATGCTCCTGCAGTTACGTTTTTGAAAATTGAAAAATCATGAAAATTGGCATATTTTGACTAATTTTGGTCAGAACTGTGAAAACGGGAATATGGCAAACTGATTCATATTATAATATATAATATGGTAGTAAATATAACAACATATTTTCAGATCCTCTGCTGCAAGGTAGTAGGAGGAATGAGTCCATAACAGAAGTTGACGAGGTGTCCAATGAACCAGAAACAAGCCCAGAACCAAAGGCTATTGGATTCTTCCAAGCCTTTTTACTACCTGGAGTCATTTTGGTAATTTACTATTCCACTTAAAGTCGTTACCATAATCTGTATATCATGACCATAATCTGTATATCGCGACAACAATCTGTATATCATGACCATAATCTGTATATCGCAACTACAAACAAGGACTTCAGTTTAGTGTGCTTAATAATCAGCTATGGTAGTTATGGAGAATGTATCCATCCACTTGTTTGTCCTTATGTCCATCTGTCCTCAGACAATTCCTTTTTCTTAAATGATGGAAATATCATTCATGTTATTGGATAATATTGGGCAAATAAAAACCTTATTTATAATCGTCATGAAATACGTATACACATGTACACATTTTATGTATTGTAAAATATTTTTATGTGTATTTCAGTATTCATCCTCCTACGCATGCCTCAAGATGGTGAACTATGCCTTCTTCTTCTGGCTCCCCTATTATCTCACCAACCAATTCGGCTGGAGTCAAGCCAGGAGTGACGAGCTCTCTATATGGTATGACGTAGGGGGCATAGTCGGTAAATGATTGTAGTATCTGTTAAGTGTTCTTTGATATTGTAAATGAATTTTGTAATTTTATGATGAACTTTTTTATTGATTGATAAAATGTAAGATTATGCATATTAAGGTAAGATGAGAAGAATAAATAATCTGGACATGACTTTTACATGAGGGCCATTTACATCAAAATGTATCCGTTTAGGCTCACCTAAAAATCTAAATCTTATATTTTTCAGGAGGGACTATAGGAGGTTTTGTATCAGTAAGTTTGAAATTTGAAATCATCTTATACTCTCTTGGATCATTATTACATTATTTTTTAATATTATTAATTTAATTCTTTACAAACATGTAATATGTATCATTCCACCCTCTGAAAATTGACATTTCTATTACTGTTAGTCACTCTACAAGTTACTCTGTTTGTCTAATTGTATTGTTTAATATATTTTTGAAAGTACCTTATTACCACCTAACAGTCATCCGATAAACCATTCATAAGGAATAGACATATAAAAACAAATAACATAATCATTACTAATAAACCAAAAGGGCTCATGAACACCAAATGCAAGGTATAGTAGAGTGTAGTATCCCCTCCTCAGATAAAATAGTTATTTTGTTGTTTTTTACTTTTCAGGATAGGATGACAAAGCGTAGTCCAACAGTTATGTTCATGCTGCTTCTCTCAATTCCACTCCTGTACTTCTATAGTAGTAAGTAATATCATGTAGTAAAAGCTGTCTAAGCGGAACACCTTTGATACCTCTATAACGTGTTTCACTTTGGAGGCCTTACTCTTGTAGAGGTTCATTTAACATGTAGCCAGTTGGTATTGGGACTCTGAAAAGTGTTCGTCTATCAGAGGTGTTTCACTTCTAGAGGTGTTCCATTTTACAGGTTTCACTGTATACAATAAAACATGTCAAGTGAAACCCTACTATAAGTGGAACACCTCTTTTAGTAGAACACTTTTCAGAGTCCAATGATCAACTGAAACCTATAAAGTGGACCTCTATAAATGGAACACTTCCACACAATTATGCTAATGATTATATTACATAATAATATTTCACAAGTACATGTACACCATTAATTTGCACAATGATGTCATGTACAAAAAGACCCAAAAAGGTCAACCATTTTAATCATAACTATTGCTGTAGCTCAATATTTATAGCACTCATCTTCTTTGATATATGACTGTCCTCTTTTTTATATTTTACAAGAATTAATCTTGCATAAAACATAAAACGTAACACATAAAAACTTAACAGTTAAATACAAAGTGTCCATACATGAGTAATCAGTATGACGTTCAAATTATACATTTTTGCTCTATGAACTATGAAAGAAAATGTTATCACTGTTGTTCCAGTATCTCCTAATGACAAGACAATCAATGCATTCCTCATGTCCCTGGTTGGGTTTGGGCTAGGTGGCGCTGCCAACATCATTAGTTCTGCCATCACTGCAGATTTAGGTAAGTGTAGATACTAGACTATTTTAAATAAGGTTTATTTACCTAGTTGAAACATTTTTGCATAATACACAATGGTTAACAGATAGTTGTTATCGGTTACAGATTTTAGAATTCTAAGCTTCAAAATTCACGCTTAGAAAACATAAGTTTAATTTTGTTATATTTCGCATATTTAGGCAAGCAAGATTCACTTCGTGGGAATACCAAGGCCCTAGCTACTGTTACTGGGATAGTAGATGGTACAGGGAGCGTAGGGGCGGCTATAGGACAGGTATAAGTGAACACTGAACATATATTCTACAAGGCGTCCATAAAGTCTCTACACAGATGTATTGTAATTGTAAAGCGACTTAATGGACACCCTGTGTAATGTGCAGACAGTCTTCTGAATAATGTTTTTTTCAAAGTATTTTGTACAATTTTCCCAGCCCAATTTAGGTATACTTTGTTGTCAAGTTTAAAGGGACAGGTCAATAATCTCCCAGAGCAATTGAGATAACTAGTCTATAATTCTGATTGTTCTTATTGTCCAATCAGGTTTGAATATTTTAATGCAAGATTTTATAATATAGTACTGTCGGTCAAACTGCATACCCTTCTTAAAACTAATTCTCTTCATTTGCTAATATGAAGACCAAAACATTTTCCTGCCAATTGACTGATGATGAGGTTGGCATCAGAATTTAACTTGAAATTTGTGGAATGCCAGTGAGAAAAACAGTGCAGGCTGATCATTACACTTTATTGACTCCAGGGTGTACTTGGCAAATTATTTACCTTCTATTGACCAATCAGAATCTAGTATTTAGATTGAGATACTTTCTGCTTCTTGATTGAGATATTTTTTGTTTTATTTGGAGGTGTACAATTTATCCAGTCTACCTCTAGATAGGTCTATAATTGTATATTATTCCATATTTCAGTTCCTTGTACCTATCATACAACTCAGACTCAACTGGCACTGGGTCTTTTACTTCTTCATTTTAATGGTATGTACATGTATTAAGCTGTTGTATATAACTAAAAAACAAGCTTAGTCTAACTAGTGTGGTATCTATGTATTTAAAAATTTAGAAACACAAAAAAATTCACTTCCTTCATATTCACAAGTATGTACATGAAAGTGATAATGCAACTTCCTATTCTATTTATGAAATATAATACATTCTGCAATACACAATGATTAAATACAATAGGTTAATAAATACAATGTATTAAGTACAATAAATAGTATTGTACTTTTATTTCAGACAATTTTAACAATGGCTTGCATCTTACCACTGTTTATCGCTGATATCCGCTCAATGTCTTGCTGGCGTAGACGATACGGAACACCCAGATTACAAGTGAACATAGATGGCAGCACTTATGATTATGTATCAGACCATAGATCAGATCAGTATGGTAGCCCTTCAGTGCAGTAGAGGGGAGGGGGTTAATCGCACACTCCCCTCGGCTGATCTCACCAGACTACCCAAGGGGCCCACTATGAATACTACTTATACCCCAAGGGCATTGTGCAAGATACATAACATTATACTGTGATTCTGTGGGTACTGTATTCATCTTTAGTTTGGCGCTTCTTAATTTGGTGATCTCTGGGATAATGGACATATTGGTGTCTATTTAATTTGGCTGATTTTCAAGGGGATAAATCTCATATCTAATTTTTGTAAGAACCTCTGTCCTGACTATGACATTGTGTAACTTTATTTAATGCCACAGCATTAGCCAACCTGTTCTCCTGTTAACCCAATTCAAGATTCTCATTGTCAGTGTTGTTGATAAACAATATCTTCGAATATTTCTAAATTTTAAAGGCCCCAGCCATCTTGGTATATTTATGATAACTGGAAAAATCACAAAATTAAAACACCAACTAAAGACAAATACAATATTATTTACAAACTATATACTCAATACTGCAGGAGAAATTTGCAGTAAAATGCAGATAACTGCTGATTTAGAATGTGCCAATGATATTGATTATATTATTTCATTATTTGTGTGCAATATCTTTGTTTTCATGCAAAGGAATTGTTATTGAAACAAGTTGGCCAAAAGTTTTAACTTTTGCTATAAATGCTCAGATTTTTAGCCAACTGATTAATATTTTTAAAATTGAATTGCAATGACGCTGATGTCGTGAACCAGTTTTTAATCCTTAATTAACTTAATTATTTATTTCAATTTTATTTATTTATCAACTTATTTAAAGTAGTTGAAATGAATCATAATTTTCAGATTTTACATATTCAATGTTCAATGTGACTTTGACAATGGATCACAAAAGCTAATACTGGAGGTGCTATTTTGGCCTGTTGTTCTGCATTCAATGAAATACTCATGTCTTATGCATTTTCTTGCATAATTTTATACCAGTACATTATATGTATCTTTTAAATAGACTTGATGTAGGTGCTGTTAAATGTACATGTTTGTTTTTCAATTTTAGTCATAAGTATCATCACAGTTTTTGGATACCCTGTATGTAGTAAAATGATTTTATAACTGTAAAAGATAAAAATTCTGTGCACTGGAGTAAATATGTGTTATTGTCATTAGTTTAAATGTATATTATGTCTAAGTGTACCAAGAAATATAAATTTTGAATAAATTATTGGAATTCGATTTTGTTTGTAATTCTTTGCTTTGTTGTTGGTGAGTTTCAGCCTTAATTGTCACAATGTAGGCAAGGAGTACTTACATATCAAGTAAAATTGGTTCTACAGTAAAACCTGTATATTCAAACACCTGGCTTATCCAAACACCTCCCAATTTGAACACTTCTAACATTTTTCTTCCCATTGGCGCACATGTTAAAATAAACAACTGAAATGTGAACAGCTCCCAATTTGAACAGTGAACAGTCATGTTTGAAAAATTAAGCAATCTTATCCAAACACATTCGACATTTTATACAAAATTGCCCAAATATTTTTAACACTGATTTGTTATATCAAAACTACTTTGGAAAAACATTTAATGGTCTCAAATCATATTTCTTTCTAGCATCTTTCTTCTGAATTAGATTTTCAAATTATTTGAAATTGAATGCCATGAAGCTACAGTATGTGTTCAATAGAACTATAAATATTTATTGAGAATGTGTTCATATTTCTTCAAAATCCAAAATTTTGCAAATGCAAAAACCTGAACATTTTTAGCCTGACCCAATTAATGCATAGTAGAATGGGATTGCTCATGAAACCATCCTCCTAGTTGTCTAGTCATCATTCAATCTGTTCCTTGAGGCTGGATGTTGCAAGCACCACTAAAAAACTGAATGAATCTACAAAGTACTAATTGAAAGAGTATGACATAGTGAAATGGTAGCAGAGCAGAATTAATTACTTCAGTAATTGGAGAAATTAGCCTAATGTAAAGATAGATTATATCGAGAAGAATATGTAAAGATTAGTTTGAAGCTAAAGACTCCAATATTATACAAATACGGTAGTGCCCTGATTAATCAAAATATGTCCACGGTTTATATTTCGTGATATGTAATTCGCAGCCATAAAGAAGACTCGCATAAAATGTAAGTAAATTTTCTCTCTTTCTTTACTGTTTTGTTAGTTTTAGGTCAACATATTCATCACATAATCATAAGCATTTAATAACATAAGATAGGGAGCATTTGATGTTATAGCAATAGTAACACACGGTAGTGAATGACTGTGAATAAAACAACATTTACCGAAAATGCCCTATTATCGCCCATGCGATTTCAAAATTTTATTTCTCTATGCCACAGGGAAGAGGAGGGAAAGCCCCAGAGTTTCAAGATGACAGACATAATTACCTCTCTTGCTTACCACCTTCGTTCGTTCTTATTTTCATCGGCTAGTTATGAAATACTACACTTTGATGGGATGTTATAATTGATCATGGGCTTTCAATAGGCATATTCCGTACACCTTTCTTTATCTTGATGTGAAATGAGAAGCTATGATATTGGTTAACACGCCAGAAATGAACATAATATTATTCGAAGCGTATTTCGAAAATTTTGAAACCGCCATTGATGACGTCATTTGTTTGTCGACTTTTGACCAATCAGCGACCGTGTCATCTCAATACAGACTTACATTATAAGCGTATGTCATCTTTGAACCCTGGTGTTTCTCCCCCTCTGGCCACAGGGACATGTCTGGAGTGTCGGGAAATGACTTTTATGTGTCGGGAAAGCCCTCTGATATCTCTGTACTTGTCTAAGTAGTTAAAGATAATATTGACTACAGTGCTGATATATAATAATTAAGGTTGCGTTTTCAAACTAAACAGAGTGCTCCTATCAAAATGAATTTGGCTACATACCCCTGAGACTCTTATCTGATAGATAGAATGCACAAATAAAACAAAAGTTTTGCTATTATAGGTAAAAAGTTCTCTTGAAATTTCGAAGTGATTTTACCTGTTAAGGTTCAGCTGGAAAGTAACATTTTGGTAAAAAATTGCTATACCTGCACATGTTATTTTCTGGTACAAAATTAAGTATGAAGGCATGTGTGTATTTCCTTGCTTTTTTCAGGAAAGTATCATTACACTGTCTACTTTTAGTAAACCTGGAAATGGTAGCTCCTGTGTTGTCTGGAAACTTTGAAAGAAAATTTGGAAAAAAAGAAATTGTGAAATATCAGAATTTCCTGGAGTTCCCATTGAACTCCTACTAGATATTCTTAAAGAAGACAGTGTAATGATACTTTCCTGAAAAAAGCAAGGCAATTGACACATGTCTTCATACTTTATTTTGTACCAGAAAATAACATGTGCTGGTATAGCAATTTTTTACCAAAATGTTACTTTCCAGCTGTACCTTAATTCTGTCCATGGTCCGCCATTTTTGCGGAAGTTACACTGAAACGCAAACTCCATGAAACGAAACGAAATCACTAGAAAAAACATGGCACACATTGTGCGCATGTGCAGCAAAGTTTAGACCAATCAGATTATTTGATTTTTTGCGCACATGAATTATTTGCTTCTGAGCACTTACAAGCTTCCCACAATAAACAAACCTGGCAGAGACTACCCTTAGCCTACTTCATTTTGGCGAAATTTCTGCTCAAACTCGTGACAAATGCATTGTGCATACGCTGGTGTGAAGCCTTGGAGACACTCATTTTGGTAAATATGATTTATGGGGTATACTTTTCTGCAGTTTGTGGGAGTTTGGGACATTAAATGTTAAAATTCAAGAAAATATGCCATTTAAACGACTGATCAATTAATATATACCAGCACTGTACAGTAGACACAGAAGACACCAAAGGGCTTGCCCAAACCTCCAGACAAGCACAAGGCCTTCTTGGAAATATAGTGTGACTAAACTCTCTTTATCCCCAGCTTGAGGCAAATAAACATGATACAGGCAGTTCCCACAGTACTCCTCACAACCACTGGCTTTAAATAGAACATCAAATTCTTGTATTTCAGACTTTATATTTGAAGAGTGAGCACAAGTTCCTCAACTAATGGAGGACAACTGGACACTGCAGAAATGACATCATACAGCTTTCTTCCTACATTGCAATGTAAGGCTGATGTTGATGCAGCCATCAAAGGTACAGATGACTTGGTAGTTGTACTGCGGTTTGGACGTGCAACTGATAATGTATGCATGCAGCTTGATCATGTTGTAAGTATAGTTTTTGAGTTTCAAAGAGAATTGGCTCCCAGAATTCAATATCGATATTCTTTCCATATATCAAAAAAATCAGAAGATTCGAGAAATGATCGACTTTTATATTAGTTCAAATCTTTAAGATCGCAGATTATGAACTTATAGTCACTTATAAAATTAGAAAATAATGAAATTTTGCATGTTGTCATCGATCAAAGTCAAGGTTGAATATCGATGTTGCATTCTTGCATTCCTTGTTGAAATTGTAAAGATTATCTTAGGGAATTTTTATGATTATAATAACCATGATATTATGAAAAAGTAATGCTTTTTATGTCCCCACCACATAGTGTGGGGCCATATTGTCGGCCTAGGCGCGTCCGTCCGTCTATCTGTCTGTGCGTCCGTCCGGCAGTTTTCTCCAAAACTGCTACAGATATCACCTTCAAATTTTGAGGGATAACTTATAAGTGCTTACAGATGTGGATGAAAAAAATTTAATTCGATACCTACTTCCTGTCGGCCATTTTGAAGTCAAATGCTAAAATCCTTGTCTGCAAACTTTAAGAAAAACGGCTTCACAGTTGCTTTTAAAACTTTAATATCTTTTTCAGCTTACTTCATTCTACATCTGATTAGGTTTTGGACCTGTTAGCTCAGTCATGTCAGCAATTTTGAATGTCTTAAGAAAAGTTATCGCGCGATAATACTTTGTATCATATTGAATGGTGTTTTTGAGTTTTCATACTTTAACTATTTAATAGCTTTATAAATAATTTCAGGCGTACTTTATTGTAAAAGCCTATGTTATTGTTAACAGTGGTTATATGTGACAATTTTGTAAAAGGAAATCAGCAAAAACTCATAATCACTTTTTTATTGTCGGCCATTTAATTTTGGATTTTTCCGTCTCAAAATCTTGTCTGTAAAGTCTTGTCTACGCGTTTTCAGGTGAATCGTTTGGTAGATCAATTTCAAATTTTCAGGGATGAGTCTTAGGATGAAAATCTAGATCTGATTAGTTTTTGGGCATTCTGGGTAAATGTCAAGGCAGCCATTTTGGCTTTTCCGTCTTAAAAATCTTGTCTGTAAAGTCTTGTCTACGCATTTCCAGGTGAACCGTTTGGTAGATCAATTTGAAATTTTCAGGGATGATTCTTAGTATGAAAATCCAGATCTGATTAGTTTTTTGGCGTTCAGGGTAAATGTCAAGGCAGCCATTTTGGATTTTCCGTCTTAAAATCATGTCTGTAAAGTCTTGTCTACGCATTTCCAGGTGAATCATTTGGTAGATCAATTTCAAATTTTCAGAGATGATTCTTAGTATGAAAATCTAGATCTGATTAGTTTTTGGCATTCTGGATAAATGTCAAGGCAGCCATTTTGGATTTTCCGTCTTAAAATCTAGCCTGTAAAGTCTTGTCTATGCGTTTTTAGGTGAACCGTTTGGTAAATCAATTTCGAATTTTCAAGGATGATTCTTAGTATTAAAATCTTGAACTGATTAGTTTTTTGACATTCTGGGTAAATGTCAAGGCAGCCATTTTGGATTTTCCATTCTAAAATCTTGTCTGTAAAGTTTTGTTTACATGTTTTCTGGTTAACTGTTTGATGGATGAATTTCAAATTTTCAGGGGTGGTTCTTAGTATGAAAATCTAGAACTAACTTATTTTTGCGCATTCTGGGTAACTTTTAAGGCGGCCATTTTGGATTTTCCGTCCTCAAATTGTGTCTGTAAAGTCTTGTCTACTTATTTTAAGGATAACCAATTGATGGAATCACCCATTTGTGGGGACATTTTGTACACATTTGTGTTCTTGTCTTAATTTTACCTGGATATTTACACATTAATACACAAAATCAATATACCATATGCAATGTTTCATGTTATCCATTTACATATACTCTTCAAATAATTGCAGCTTGAGAAATCTTGTGGCGATGTTGCAAAGATGGCCAAAATCTTCCTAGTAGATGTTGATGCTGTCCCGATATACAGTCAATACCTGGACATTACTCTTATTCCTGCAACTGTTTTCTTCTTTAATGGCCAGCATATCAAAGTGGACTGGGGGTAAGAAGATTCTCTTCATTTCATCAATAGAATTATTGCGTCATCCTCTGTCAGTCAGTCTGTTACATGTTGTTACATAAATTAATCAATTGACTTTTTTTTTATCTTGAGTACATTGATTCTACTGTTGTTATCATATGATGATGTTCAGTTTTACATGTTTTGTATTTTCAGAAGTCCTGACCACACAAAATTCATAGGTACCTTCAAGGTTAAGCAACACTTCATAGATGTAGTGGAAACTATATTCAGGGGTGCTATGAAAGGTAAAGTGATTGTCCAGAGTCCACTAGATCCAGCAGACATCACAAAGTATGAACTGATCTTCAAGGACATATGAACCTAAACATACCAGGATTGTAAGTTGAACTCAACATACTTAGGAGATTGCAATGAACCTAAACATACTGGGGTTTTACGAGGAACCTAAACAGGGGGATAATACTAACCTAAACCAACTAAGGTTGCAGGGGCATATTAGCCAACACCAATTGAGGTTGCAAGGACATGTTAGCCTACACCAACAAAGGTTGCAAGGACAAATTAGCCTACACCAGCTAAGGTTGCAAGGAGATATAAGCCTACAACTAAGTTTGCAAGGACATATTAACCTAAACTAACTAGGTTATGAGAACATATAAACCTAAACCAACTAAACTTGTTAGCCAGGTTCACCAACTAAGGTTGCAAGGACATATTAGCATACATCAACTAAGGTTGCAAGGATATAGTAATCTAAACCAACTTAAGTTGCAAGGGCATATTAACTTAAACCAACTAAGGTTGCAGGGACATATTAGCCTACACCAACTAAGGTTGCAAGGATATAGTAATCTAAACCAACTAAGGTTGCAAGGACATATTAATCTAAACCAACTAAGGTTGCAAGGACATATTAGCCTACACCAGCTAAAGTTGCAAGGACATGTTAGCCAGGTACACCAACTAAGTTAGCAAGGACATATTAGCCTACACCAACTAAGGTTGCAAGGATATAGTAATCTAAACCAACTAAGGTTGCAAGGACATAGTAATCAAAACCAACCAATGTTACAAGGACATATTAACTTAAACCAGCTAAGGCTCAAAGAACATCCTTAAACATAGGAAATAATATTGAGGAGTAAATCACCATATATTGAAACATATATTGAAGTTATGAACATACTGTATGTTCCTGAGGCTAGGCGTAGGCCTTCAAAACAAGAGGCTCTTCTCATCAGGTACTAACCAGACATTGACATACTGTTAGCAATTTTGGATCCTCTTTGATCATACCACATACACAGCAAACAATTCTCAATGTTGATTGAATGAAAAATCAACATTGATTTTCTCAAGCGTTGATTGCCATAATTGCCCTTGGGTTGATTCAGTGTAAAATCAAACTTGACTCAGGCTTGAACAATGCTGATTCAACTCAGGGTCAATTTAATGTTGATATCAAGCTTAATACAGTGTCGATTTTTCAGGCTTGATTCAAGGCTGAGGATTTAGATGTTCAATCAAGCTTGATCTTAAGGTTGATTCAGGAGTGAAATTTTAATGTAGAATCAAGCTTGATTTCAGGATAAATTAATCCAGATTTGCCATCAACCTTGAGAAATGTTTGTTGTGTAATTCACTGGCTAATAGGCTATAAGCCCTGTGACTTAGCAATGATTTCACTAGTAAACTCTCGGTATTGTGAGGTTTTATTTATATTCATTTTCTAGAAAAGCAGCTCTATACATTTGATGGAAAGAATAACTTTCAAAGACATTAAAATATGACAAACTGACATTGATGTTGATGTTGTTATAGAAGCAGTTTCAAAACTTGCATCTTCCAATGTTACAGTGTTACAAGTCTGTTTTATGATTAATTTATTTTCTTAAAGAATATTATACAATTACATTGCATGAAGTGGAAGACCCCCTTTTGAGGATTTTATCCACGAATAGGAGTTCAGAAAATGAATTTCATCCATCCGTTAAGATGTCCAATGATCTGAGACACATTTAGATTTAAGATATTCTGATAACATCTAGGAAAATGTTTGAAAATTACATGCCTATGTTCACTTGTAAGCAACATAGTTGATGGCAAAATTATGCCTGGCCTGACTTATAAGTATGTTTAGTTGTGAATGGACTTCTTTGGCCATAAATGAAAATGAACCATAATTTGACCATGTTCCATGCAAAATGGTGATTGACAATTGTGCCAAGATATTGATAGAAAATTTTACCAACCAAGACAATACAATGTACATGTATTTCACTTCCAAAGTATATTTCTCCCCGTAAATATTTGAATAGTTTGGACATGTGGACACCATTTGATAGAATTATGTTGGACACATAGTTTGACACTTAACCCATATTTGGTATTTTGTAATTTGGTGTATTAAAATTTAAAAATGTAATGAATAGGCCAATAAAATAACAACAATTTTTGAGCACATGTACAGCTTTAATTTTCTATTTTTCATAATTTTTGCAACTGTACAATACAATAATGGAGTTATTGCATCCCAAGATTCACACTAAAGCATTATTATTACACTGTATTATGGTTACCTAAATATTTTAACAATCTTGATGTTGGCTACATGTTAATAAGTCATCAACTTGAAACATATTGAACCAATTGCTTGAGTAATAGAGGGAAGGAACTAGTTCGATGTATTTCAAACAATTTGAGGGTAACATTTTTAATTAAAAATATAACTTTAACCCAAAAAGTACTCACTTTAGGTATAAAAATATATTTACAAATCCAGACTTTTCCCTGCCTCTCCTAGAGGGCCTTAGAGATTCACATTATTGTATCTACATCTCTAGGAGTGTTTAAACATAATATTTTATTTTTTAAATTCTCAATCTATCCAGTGTGACGTTCATAATCAGTGCCGGAACCAGTGAACCCCCTAGAATGGACCCAGACATTTTTTCGGGCCTAAAAATAGGGCCTCAATAAGTTGATCTTTGTGGGCCTTAATTTTTCAATTTAAGTCAAATTTTCAAAAAATGGGCAGAAATGTTTTTCTGACTTGAAATGTGCCTTCCTTGTTATCTTCTGGATCCACCAGTGATAAGTCCACGAGTTATTTCCATGAGTCTGATCAATTTTGAAAAATATTTGAACAAAATATTTGACATGCCAATATAAGCTATTGCTTTGGTTATATTGTAATATATACAGTACTGTACTTCTGCTTTATTTTAGTTCTACTTATTTTGGCAAATTTGTTGTTTTGAACATTTGGCAGCTACTTAATTTGGTGGAATTGCAATATTACAATGCACTAGTGCACTACATGCACTAGAGATGCTAATTTATATGGTACTAGAATTACTGAGGAATTTGGCAGAAACTTAATTTGGCGGACTTAACAATTTCACCAAATTAAAACAGACATCAAATTAAGTAGAAGTACATCAGTAAAAACATGGAGAACTGCAAATTCTATAATTCTCTGACTCTGATAAAGGCACTTAATGTTCTTTAGTAATGTACATGTATCTACAAAAAGCCCTTTTTAATAATGGTCAAAGGCTCTTAGTTGGGGTTAATCCTGACCGAGACCTTCTTAGGCTATCACAGTATTGCTACTTGTTCCCGAAAAGAAATCTATTACACTCAAAGGTATACAATCTCCATAATGTTTTCCGAGCTGAGTCCTGTGTACTGCACATGTGTACCAGTTGATGGGTAAAGTTAACATAATTAGGATTATTTGAATATTTATATTTATCCGATGGATACTAAATATATATTGGGATAACAACACAAGATAATTTTGGTATGCGCCACTAAAATCGTATCCGATCCATATGACGTAATATCCAATCGTATCCGACGGATACTATTTTAAAAAATATTTTATTTGAAAATTTTTGAAAATTAATTCAGAAAAAAATTTGAAAAATAAATTATAAAATAAAAATAAAAAATAAATTTTGGAAAACATTGTTTTTATATAATCATTTTATATAAATAAGGTCACAGAAAATAAAATGAAAAAAAAGAAAAGAATTAGAAAACAACAACTTTTAGGTCTAATTATTTGAAGTCCATACAAAAATAGTGACTATCGGATAAATATGATATCCTATGATTTTCTCGGCTATCATTTTTATCCACTCTTGGATAACACCGATCTCCAGGCGATGAGCGATATCCACTCATGGATAAAAATGATATCCCTCAAAAATCATATTATATCCTCTATGTATACTGGAGTCATATTGTCCTTCCGAAATGAAGCATCTGATCCGACTTGTATTTTCATCTTCATCTTCAGGAAAGCATTATAGATGAAAAGGTCAAAGACTTCAATCAGTGTCATGATGCTGCCACCTATAAACAGCCCCATGAAGCCTCCAATCTCACCTGGAAATATATTATTATACTTTTATTATTATATAAACATAACATTTGTTATCTCTCAAAATAATTTTTTATATATTTCTATAGTCCTTTGATCACACAGTGTGGTCCAAAAAATCATTGATTAAATTGATAATGTACCAATGATCTCAACCACCCTGTATTATTACAGAGAGCTCTTCATTCACATTTTCTGCATTACAGAAGAGTTAATGCACAAGGTCCTTGTGTCTATTTCTCCAAACTCCATGAGTTACAGACCCGTTAAATTATGATTTCCATAGAATTGAAAGATGCGAAGTTTCATATTGCATTTCTCCAAACTCCGTATCGTAATTTTCTGAGGTGCCTATAATGTTAAGGTAAAAGAAGGCAATGATGTTATGATTATCATTATCTTACATAAATCCCTTAAAATGCCAAACCAATACGTTTGAGAAAGAACAATTGACTTACGAATCCGTAACTTTAAGGAATTTTGAGAAATAGACCCCTGGCACATGAACTGGGTCATGGGTCGTATGAGGTCTGAAAGAGCTGTGTCAGTAAACTATAATCATTAGTCACTCTACATGAGAAAGCTTAACAAAGTTGGTAACAAGATTTAGGTTATGATGCAACCATTCTTGTGATTGAATTTTGTCTTGAAGGATTCTGATTCTGATTTCTATGCTTGAATAATAGAAATAAGTGCATTATTTGAAATGCATTGTTTGTATAGAATCCGAGTCAACCCAGTCAACCAGATGAAAATGAATATATTGAAACTGATTAAATGGACCACTGATATATGGATTAATTATATTCACTTTATTAACCTTTAGAATATTATATATAGAAAATGAAAAATTAGAGCGATTAATTTTATACAACATAAAAGCTGATTAAATATACCATGCAGTATCACAAATCATCAAACTGTATAAATGTTTTAAATCAAAAGTTTCATGATCTGGCAATTATTGCCAGAAATAATCAAGAGAAAGAATGGGTATCGATATGGCGAACTTTTTGAACACACGTTTCTCTTAAACCAGTCATCAAAAATTTCTGAAAATCTTACAAATTGTCAATATAATGGCCATCTTTTGAATGGTAACAATATAATTTGAAATAGATATACATACTTTCATCTATATTGTTTTAAAAAACACATCAAACACTTGTTTTGTTCTTGGTATCATGTTTCCAGAACCTCATTGGAACAAAACGACATAAACACAACATGTTTAGGTCTCTCAATATTGTAATTGTACTAAGGAAATTTTGGTTGATTTTAAAAAAGTATCTTGATAATGAAATAAAAAGTTTTTCTTGAATTTTATCTATTTTGGGGGGATTTTGTTTTAATTTTTTGAATGCTTTTTTAAAATTAACCAAAAACTCCTTTGTATAACTTTAATATTGAGAGGTCTAAAAACATGTTGTATATGCTATTTTGTTCCAACAAGGTTCGGAAAGACATTTTATTTCATTCTCAAGAATTGGTAGAAAGGAGCAAAAACAATTGCACTAAAAAACAATAAATGTTAACAAAAACAGTTATATAAAATATTTCTAAATAATTTTCACATTAAATTGTTGTCAATCAGTCAACATTACATAAAATACCATGAATGTTTTCAATGATTGGTTTAAAAGAAAAACATTGTTGAATTCAGTTCTCCATATCGATACCTATCCTTTAATTAATAGCATAAATGTCATCAGATAACTGGTTCATACTTCGAGGCTTGATTTAAATATAAAAGGCTTACTCCAGCCTAAACGAATCATTATCACTCCAGTTATATTTAGCAAGGGATATCTAAGAACTGTCTTAATTTAACAAAATGGTGAAAAGTGGATTTTTTGCTTGGTTGGTTCTACTTAGCTTGGTTGCTATAGTAAGTACAGTTTTTTGAACACACGTTTCACTTAGGTCTCTCAATATTGTAATTGTACAAAGGAAAGTTTGGTTCATTAAAAAAAGTATCTTGTTAATGAAATAAAAGGTTTACTTTTATCTACTATTTTGTGGATTTTTGTTTTAATTTTTTGAACCCTTTTTCTTAGAACCAAACTTTTCTTTGAACAGTATGCTATTTTGTCCCAACAAGGTTCAAAAAGATCTTGTTTCATTCTCAAGAATTGGTAGAAAGGAACAAAAAGTTGCACTTTTGTGCATATAATGCAAAAACAATAATATAAAATATGTATAAATAATTTTTGCATTAAATTGTTGTCAATCAATGACCATTACATAAAACACCTTGTATTTTTACAGATTGTTTTGAATAATTTGTTTGAGAGGAAAACAATGTTGAATTAGTTCACCATATCAAAACCAATCCATCACTTTATTTCAACCTTTGGGAATTATTGTTTAAGAGGAATTATTCCTGTTAAATATATACAGGGTATCAAATAAGTCCTCGCCCCCTCTACAGCAAAAACCAAGATATATGGTGCCAAGTGTGATATATCATCGGAAAGGTCTTCCAAAGCTATATGTTGATTGGCATATATTTGACACATGTCAATCAATCTCACAAATTTTTACATTGTATCAATTGAGGTGACCATAAGACTAGACAAGGCATTAACATGACAAAATGTCACCACCTAGTTGCTCACAATATTATGAGTTCAAACTTAAGTCAGATTTGAATTTCTGAGAACTTGTAAAGTCAAATTTGAACTTCTGAAAAGATGAAGATGATTTTGAAAAAAAAATTTGGTCAATTTGAAGCAAGTTGAAAACAGACCTTTTTGACCTTTTTTGACCTTGAGAAGGTCATTAAAGGTCAAATGTCAAATCTAAAGTCAGATTTGAATTTCTGAGAACATGTAGATGATTTTGAAAAAAAAAATTAGTCAATTTGAAGCAAGTTGAAAAAAGACCTTTTTGACCTTTTTTGACCTTGACAAGGTCATTGAAGGTCAAATGTCAAATCTAAAGTCATATTTGAATTTCTGAGAACATGTAGATGATTTTGAAAAAAAATTTAGTCAATTTGAAGCAAGATGAAAAAATACCTTTTTGACCTTTTTTGACATTGAGAAGGTCATTGAAGGTCAAATGTCAAATCTAAAGTCAGATTTGAATTTCTGAGAACATGTAGATGATTTTGAAAAAAAAAATTAGTCAATTTGAAGCAAGTTGAAAAAAGACCTTTTTGACCTTTTTTGACCTTGACAAGGTCATTGAAGGTCAAATGTCAAATCTAAAGACATTATTGAATTTCTGAGAACATGTAGATGATTTTGAAAAAAAATTTAGTCAATTTGAAGCAAGATGAAAAAATACCTTTTTGACCTTTTTTGACATTGAGAAGGTCATTGAAGGTCAAATGTCAAATCTAAAGTCAGATTTGAATTTCTGAGAACATGTAGATGATTTTGAAAAAAAAATTTAGTCAATTTGAAGCAAGTTGAAAAAAGACCTTTTTGACCTTTTTTGACTTTGAGAAGGTCATTGAAGGTCAAATGTCAAATCTTAAGTCAAATCTAAAGTCAGATTTGAATTTCTGAGAACACGTAGATGATTTTGAAAATTTTTTTTAGTCAATTTGAAGCAAGTTGAAAACAGACCTTTTTGACCTTTTTTGACCTTGAGAAGGTCATTGAAGGTCAAATGTCAAATCTTAACTCAGATTTGAATTTCTGAGAACACATTGATGATTTTGAAAAAAAAATTTAGTCAATTTGAAGCAAGTTGAAAACAGACCTTTTTGACCTTTTTTGACCTTGAGAAGGTCATTGAAGGTCAAATGTCAAATCTAAAGTCAGATTTGAATTTCTGAGAACATGTAGATGATTTTGAAAAAAAAATTTAGTCAATTTGAAGCAAGTTGAAAAAAGACCTTTTTGACCTTTTTTGACTTTGAGAAGGTCATTGAAGGTCAAATGTCAAATCTTAAGTCAAATCTAAAGTCAGATTTGAATTTCTGAGAACATGTAGATGATTTTGAAAATTTTTTTTAGTCAATTTGAAGCAAGTTGAAAACAGACCTTTCTGACCTTTTTTGACCTTGAGAAGGTCATTGAAGGTCAAATGTCAAATCTTAAGTCAGATTTGAATTTCTGAGAACACGTAGATGATTTTGAAAAAAAAATTTAGTCAATTTGAAGCAAGTTGAAAACAGACATTTTTGACCTTTTTTGACCTTGAGAAGGTCATTGAAGGTCACATGTCAAATCTTAAGTCAAATCTAAACTCAGATTTGAATTTCTGAGAACACTTAGATGATTTTGAAAAAAAAATTTAGTCAATTTGAAGCAAGTTGAAAACAGACCTTTTTGACCTTTTTTGACCTTGAGAAGGTCATTGAAGGTCAAATGTCAAATCTAAAGTCAGATTTGAAGGTCAAATGTCAAATCTTAAGTCAGATTTGAATTTCTGAGAACATGTAGATGATTTTGAAAAAAAATTTAGTCAATGTGAAGCAAGTTGAAAAAAGACCTTTTTGACCTTGAGAAGGTCATTGAAGGTCAAATGTCAAATCTTAAGTCAGATTTGAATTTCTGAGAACACGTAGATGATTTTGAAAAAAAAATTTAGTCAATTTGAAGCAAGTTGAAAACAGACATTTTTGACCTTTTTTGACCTTGAGAAGGTCATTGAAGGTCAAATGTCAAATCTAAAGTCAGATTTGAAGGTCAAATGTCAAATCTTAAGTCAGATTTGAATTTCTGAGAACATGTAGATGATTTTGAAAAAAAATTTAGTCAATGTGAAGCAAGTTGAAAAAAGACCTTTTTGACCTTGAGAAGGTCATTGAAGGTCAAATGTCAAATCTAAAGTCAGATTTGAACTTCTGAGAACATGTAGATGATTTAGAAAAAAATTGAAGTCAGTCTAAACAGTATTTGTTAAGTTATAGGAAGTTGTAAGAAATTGTTACAGACGCCAACCGCCGGACGCCAACCGCCAACCACCAACCGCCGGACGCCGTCGCAAAAAAACGGAGACCATAACAATATGTCACCACTTTTGGTGGTGACATAAAAATGCAATTTGGCGTATTTGGCAAGATTTTAAGAATCGGGTATGAGAGTACTGAAAGATGAATTTCTGGATAGGGTTAGATGTGTAGTAAATAGAAGTGCAAGGAAAGTGGTGAAAACCTTTTTGTAGTAAGTGGAATGCAAAAAGGGAGATTAACTTTTTGACGTATTTCTGAGTATGATATATATGTACATGTATATCACATATATGTCAGCTTTTAATCCAGATTTAATATTATGAAACATGGGGGAATATGATAAATCACAATTGACCCGTTTCCATATAAATAAACAAATAGATGGCATCATAGGTGTTTGTAAGGCTAAAACATGTGGCAACCTATGGCAAGATTGAGTAACCTTATTTCTTGATCTTACATGTCACTCCACTTGGATCAACTTAAGAAACCATTTGAAAATAACTATTCGGACTTATTGACATGTGGATTGTGATTTCACATTACAATTGTGATCCTTATAAGAGTAATTGAACTTTAAAAAGTTTTTCAACATTGTGTCAATGGGGATTTAGCTCGACCTTTTTGAGAAAACTTGAAAATCTTTAGAATTTTAATAAAGGTAAATAACAGTGCAAATCAATGTTGTTTTGATAGAAAATTTTACACAGAATTCAAATTAGCCATCAAAGAAGAGAATGTTAGACTTTAATGATTAAAAATGTAAATCTCCTAAATCTAATCAGAAATGAGACTTTAACGAGATTTCAAAGCTCTATGGAAAGTCCTCTATTGCAAAGATTGCTTATATATTTCAGAGTGTTGGGTCTTCCGTCTTCCTCCGTCGGCATAAAAGGGCTGAATCAGGTGGTGATGTAGATTGTGGCACCTTTCAGCAATGTGGAAGAGGATTTCCAAGTTGCGGTAAAGGTTGTAAATGTAGGGCGAGCAGTTCAACAGGTTGGTATAAAATGATCTAAACAAGGAGGATCTGAAAATCAAGAGGGGGGCAAAAATCGTTGAGCCCCAAATCTGAAAATTTAGCGCCAATTTCTAAATAAAGGCTCAAAATTAACAGATACTCCACAGCAATGCTGGTTTGTTACCCAAATTGTCCAATTTATGTCCTAAGAAATTCTCCATCTAAAATGTCACTCGACTTTTTTGTGATTATGAGTCAAAGAAAGCATTCTTGAGTTTCAAATTGACTTCTGTGGTAGCTTGAAACCATCTTCTAATTTATTCCACTTACCTTTTATTGTTCCTCCAAATATATTCTTTGAAAATCGGATTTTAAGGGTGTTAATCAGGGTAATTCTGTGCCATTTTATCAAAAATCTTGTTGCTATCTAGAAACGAGCAATTGTGATCTTGTTGTTACCTAGGAACGAGCAACTGTGATGTCACGTCACACTCATGTTAATTCTGGAATCACATGGCAGCCATTTTGGAAATTTCAAAAAAGTTCCCAATTAAAAAGGCTAAATGCTGTTTACAAATTGGAAACTATGGCAGAATCAACAAAGGGTTTGTGAAATAATTAGGATATGGTTTCAAAATTATGCACATGACAATATATGACTACTAAATGCAGGCAGGGACTTTTAATTGCCAAAAGGTCGAGTGACATTTTAGATGGAGAATTTCTTAGGTAGAAATTGATTTAGGGCTTTTTTGGGGCCCACCAATTAAGGAGGGACCGGGCCCCTACCACAACTCCCTCCAGAACCGCCAGTACATGATATGTTATAATTTTAAGAGATTGTATATTGAATATAAGAAGCATTTAGACAGAAGATGTGGCAAATTTTTGGCTTTTTGCTTATACTGGTTAATGTTGAATAGGGCTGTTGTGAAACTAATCTTGCAGACATAAATTCAAAATATCGACCCGAGTAGGATTCTCTATATTATTTTTAGAACTATGTCAAAATCACAAACGTCAGACTAAATATCATCTTGTATATTATAGGATGGAAATATTGTGAGCCAAGAAAAGCAAACAATGTAGCACCAGTTAAACCAGCACCAGTCGAACCAGCACCAGTCGAACCAGCGCCGGCAACAGGGAAATAAATCAACTGACCACAAATTTATCATTCTTTCATGATGAGAATGTAATAATTTAGAAAACTATTTAATGAAATAAAAAGAAACAGAAAGAATGCAAATATTACTGGTTTCTTTATAGATACAAAAAAGATTTAAGTCAAAATATGAAATGCAGACATTTTGATAATTCCATTTGAAGCTGACAGGGATGTAGTCAGGATCAAGAAATATGCTGTAGATTCTGCCTACATTTCCTGGAGACATTTAATTTGGAAAAAGAAAAAAATTGCTCCTACAAGGCTTAGACATTTTTTACTAAAATAAATCTGTTTTTGAAACCATTTTGAATAAAAAAGACAGAAAAAGAGGTATCCAGATTAGAAAGCTGTTCAGACACCAGATTTTACTAAATATTTGTACATGCAATCACCAGAGAATGCATTATACTTTGAAAAAGATAAGGGACCATTTTCATACACTTATGACAAAGTTATTTCCCCTGTTATTTCCCTGACTATACTTGATTTCAAATGGTTATTCCAACAGTTAACACAATACACATGGTTCACAATTACATGTATAAAAATCCAATGAAGTGGCCTTTTCATATCAGTTCTTTTATCATAAGAATATACAAATTTTTTTGGCACACCCTGTATTGTTACTAAAGTTATGTCATTGCTTCTATGCTTGATTAAATCCAAATAAGTGCAATGAAATGTATTGTTAGTTTAGAATCAATCAGATGAAACATAATATAATTGTAAACTGATTTAAAAACGTGCAATAAAGATGGTATACAGTATGTATTTCTGTTTTAACCATTATTCATATAATCTCTTGTATATCATTTACATTTTGAATTGCATGTATTGTCAATAAAAATAGAAAAATAGAATATTCTATTTGGAAAATGAACAATTAAAGCAATTAACTCAATATAGACATAAAGCTGATTAAATGTTACATGCAGTATCAACGATCAAACTGATACATTGTAGATGTTTTAAATAAATGGTTAAGTAAATACAATTCTGAACATTAGTGATCTTCTCAATGGTAAGCATTTATAGCATCAGTATAATAACTAATATTAATTAGAAAAAGTGAATTGAGGCTTCAGTAAAATATAATTTTTTTAGCATTTACCCAATATCTTGAATGATTAGAAATATCTAAAAAACATAAACATATCAAAACATCTGTAAAAAAATGGTGAAAGGTGGATTTGTTGCTGGATTCATTCTGTTTAGCCTTGTTGCTATTGTAAGTAGAGTTCTTATATGAACAAAATTTAATATCTACCTATGGGAGTTATTGTTTATAAAAATTAAATATACATGTATTGGGATTACATGCACATCAACCCAATATCACTTGCGGACAGGGTGGGCAAAAAACAATACCCAAGTTTAAAGATGAATATCACAGGATATACAATTTATTCTACATGTATATCATTACCTAAAAATATGGCACCATCCAATAAAAAAAACTGTGGAGGCTAAAATTGACACCAGGGGTGTCATTAGCGACCAAAAAATTATTCCCTGCTTATTTCCAAATTGTTGAAAATGGAGGGAGATTTGAACTTTGGCACATTCAAAGGAGGTACATTAATACAAGTTTAGAGCAAAATTCACCAATAATACTTTTTATAACTATCAATTACTCAGATGCGAGTAGGTAGTTACCAGTTTCGCCACCAGGTGGCTGATTCGGGGGAAATAACATGGCAGGGTATTACAAAATTGCCTTAAACTTGAATATTTATCAGTTTTAGTGGTTCACTTTTCATATTACCCTTATGTATCTGACAGCTATACATATTAAAATATGTCCAGTAAAAGAAAATATTATCTGCCCAACACAAGAAAAAATATTTCCATTTTTGTGATTTTCCAACATGGGGGCTATATGGGGAATCTCCCCGACCTAGAAGTCACATTTTCAAAGAAAATTAAATTTTCAAAGTTGATAAACTCTTTTCAAAACCATATTTCTAGATGTGATTTTACATGTAGATTCCAAATATGACATCAATTTGAATTTTGAATTTTTAATGACGTAAATCAAGATTATTTCTACTCGCATCTTGGATATTGTGTATTACTCTTAAATACATTTACTAGTATCTAGTCAAGCATATTGAGAGTGACTGCAATATGAAGGCAAATTTGGTTTTTCCATTTTTTGATTTTTGGTCACTCATGACACCCCTGATGTCAATTTTAGCCTCTAACTCCACAAGAAAGCAAATTAGGGAATGATTTATCTTAAAATAATATATAATACATGGCATGGTTTAAGATATATCATAGGAAGCATCTACCTTTAAACTTGGGTATTGTTTTTTTGGCACACCCTGTACATATTTTTTTATAATTTATTTGAAAAATGAACAGTGGCACTCATTCATTGTGAGGAAAATCCTCCTGAGACTTCATTTTGTTCTTTTCAAATTCATATTCCAGGTGACTCACAAAAGGACTTTAATGTTATTTCTTATAGTAATCATTTTTTATGTTTAAACAGTTACAGTATATACACACGTAACAATAATATTAGCAAGATTCATTTATTGTCTTCTCATCCAACAGAGGATTTTTGAGGGAGATATTGCTCTTGGCCATGGTATAAGGTTGTTATTCACGTGTCAGGATGATATGGGGAATATCCCTTAGATAATATCGATATTTTCCTCAGTCACCCATGTAATATCAAATTCCTTCCGGTGAATAACTATATTTTTATCCAGATTTAATATAATGAAGCATGATTGTAATCTTTCATATTTCAGAGTATTGGGTGCCTTCGTAGGTGCATAGGTAGTGAAATAGAATGTGGTGAATTTGTACAATGTGGAAGAGGATTTCCAAGTTGCCCTAGATGCTGTTATTGTATGACAAGCACTTCTACAGGTTGGTAGTAAATGCATCAAACTTCAGTACATGCTATTGTAAAAGTGTTCAAGATATAAAAGTTGAAAATTTACTAAAACATGGTCTTGGTAGATAAATTAAAAGGATCAATTAAGGGAAGAGGTGCCTGGAGAAAAAAGTTGAAAAATGAGTCTGTCGAAAATAGCTAGTGATTGGAAAACTTCAACTTATTATAGAGTTTAAAAGACTTTTGTTTAAAGATGTTGGTTATAATGAAAACACGCGCTACGCGCTAACGCGCTAGCGCACTAACGCACTGTTCAGAATGATCGTTCCCACAGGCCCAGGAACATGTATAAAAATCGAGTGAGTGAAGAGATTAGGTGGCGCATCAGAAAGCAGAAGTATGAAGAAGCCCAATGTTTGATCGTTAACTGTGCAAAGATAATCGATTGTCAGTGTGTTTTATCTGATTTAAAAGGAAGATAAATAGAAAGTAGCACCTTACAAGATGGATGGTCGCAGATATGCGAATACGCTCCCTATTTCATTGCATTATTTGGGTCCATCCATCGGCGAGAAAAATCCCGTTTCGAAATCTGAGCCGGGGGCCCGACTACTTGACTAATGACTTAATTAATATAATGTTTATTTGTCGCATGTTACCTCTTAATATCAAGTCATGGATGTTTTATATATCTTTACTCTTTGTATTTGAAGTTATATCTCTCAGACTTACCAAACGGTGGGATAATTTGCAGGCGTCGCATTTATATTTTTCCGTTTTTCTTTTCGTGCCCGGTTACACCTCTTTCGCTTTCATGGGGGGGGGTGTATAGGGTTATCGTATAAGAGGAGGGTGAAAATCTATTGTATGACTGCATAAGAGGGGGTAACATTTATCGTATATGGCATCGTATAATAGGCGAGTAGAACCAATGGCCAAATGTGCCAGGAAAGTACTTTTTAAAATACATCATGGGGAAAAGGACAAATGAGGTACCATTGTAAAGCTAAGGACTTCGGCTTTTCAAATCCACTTGTACCTAATTTTGAATTTGGGGCAAAAATTGCAAAAACATCCGTTTCCATAGCAACCATTTAAAATATAATCAATAAATCAGAAATCACCTTTCGGATCGTAGAACGCCTGTTATCTGTCCAATTCTAATGATACATATATCAAAATGAAGCTATTGATGCCCCCTTGTTTATAAACAAGAAAATATGCAAATTAGCTAATTTGCATATCTATTATGACATCATAAGTAGATTTTTTAACCGAATTTGAGATATTTTGGAGATTTATCTGATATAATAATGAAGGATTATTTGTAATCGAAAATTATTGGTAGATATTACTAATAATTCATTATTTGAGTTAGATTATAAATTGACTGCAAGGTTTGAAAAGCGCTAAAAATCAAAATCATAGGATATCCGATAAATATTATACTTACATCAACAATATCACTGTTGCTTATCACAATGATATTGAAACTATTTTATTGCTCAATTCTATGTCTGAAGATATACAAAATAGTGTACCTTTATTCTCATCCTTATCCTTTATCCCGATGCTATTTTAGGCATTATATAGTCCTACAATATTTAAACTCATGGCCGTCAGATGGGGGGGGAGTGCGACGGGTGCGACCGCACCCCCTCTGACACCCCCCCCTTCTAATTTTTTTCCATTGACCCATACCCTTTAATAGTGCCCAGAAAGCACCAAATAGCATATTAAAATTGTAAAATTTTCGAAGAAAGTAGGCCACCCCTCACATCCCCCACAAAACAATTGACAATATTTCTGGGGGACTAGCACTTGCTCCCCCTCTGGCATCCTCACCCCAACTCCCCCTCGGGCACCCCCTCCAAAAAACTTGAAAAAATAGGATTTTTTCTAATCTTTTTTATTGACTCATACACTTTGAAAGTATCCAGAAAGCACTATATAGCATCTTAAAATTGTAGAATTTTCTAGGGGAAGTGGGCCACCTCTCACACCCCCCAAAAAACTATTCTAAAGTTCTGAATTTATTTTATGTATTGTCTCAGATACTTTTAAAGTGCCCAGACATCATCAAATAGCTCCTTGATATAGTCAATGTTTCTGGGGACTAACACTTGCTCCACCTCTGGCATCCTCACCCAACCTCCCCCTCGGGCTCCCTTTGACACCCCCCCCCCCAAAAAAAGAAAATAAATATGATTTAATATTTCTTATTGACTCATACACTTTAAAAGTGCCCAGAAAGCACCAAATAGCATCGTAAAATTGTAAATTTTTCTAAGGAAGTAGGCCACCCATCACACATCAACATCAAAAACAATTGACAAAATTTCCCCTTTGGCACTCCCCCCCCCCTTTGACACCCTCAAAATTTGAAAAAATTGTGATTGTTGTTCATTTTTTTTATTGTGTCATACACTTTAAAAGTGCCCAGAGAGCACCAAATATCATCTTAAAATTGTAAAATTTTCTAGGAGAGTTGGTCACCCATCACATCCCCCACAAAACAATTGAAAAAATAATGAATTCCATGTATTATCTCAGAGTCATTTTTAAAGTGCCCAGACATCATCAAATAGCACCTTGAAATGGTCAATGTTTCTGAGGGAAAACCCTTTGCTCCCCCTCTGGCATCCCCCTCCCAACTCACCCTTTTATCTTCTTTGACACCCCCCAAAAATTGAAACACATTTTTATTGATTGATATATTTTGAAATGCCCAGAAAGCACCAAATAGCATCTCAAAAGTGTAAAATTTTCTAGGGTGGGGGGCACTCCTCACACCCCCCACAAAACAATTGGGAATGTTTGGAAGTTGCATTTGTTAATTTTAAACACTTTAAAAGTGCCCAAAAATCACCAAGTGACATAATGAAATCATAAATAATTCTGACACCGCATCCCAAAAACGATAGCATTCATTTACTCGAACATATTAAAAGTGCTCAGAAGTAACCAGTAGACAGCATCTTGAATTAGTAAAATTTTCCTGTGCTGCCCACTCGCTCCTCTATGAAGAAAATGATTAAAAATCTGAATTTCTTTGAATTGATTCTATTGCTTTCTAGCACACCCTCCCTTTTCCAATGTTTCTCCAAATTGCTCATTCAATATAAAGTCTAAAAACATGATATGAAAACAATAAAATACTACAAAATAAGCTGAGTGGCCTTGATATAGAGAGTATCTGACCCCCCCCCCCCCCCTCCGACTTACGCGATTTGAGTTACGCGGAAAAAATGACACTTTTATTTTCTCTTGGAGAAAAGTGTCTTCGGGCCTGCAACTTATGATGGAAATTTTTGATGCATGCTGTATTTGTAACTTTTCAGTATATTTAGAGTGTCCTGAATTCAAATCTGCCGGATGCAATTTGAGTACTTTGCGGCATTAATCTGTACAGCCATTTCAATATGATTTTGATTTGATTTTTTCCCTTGTTTTCATCATGTTTTGGCCAGTTTTTGGCTTCCAGTATAAAACTGCGCATTGTTTAAATATAGCAATAGGTGCACTTGTAATGATTTGATTGTAACTAAAACTTCCAAATATCATTAATGGAATATGAACAGCAGATTAATACCATAGGTTACATATTTGGTCTGTACGAAATGACATTACTCCATATTATAGATGTAGTATGGAGAAAAATACACATATTAATGATACATAATACTAATTGGGTTAACTAGGGTGCCACTAGAGGGTGCTAGAGAACTAATTAGGGTAACTAGGGTGCCACTAGGGGCATTAGAGAACCAAATAGGGTAACTAGGGTGCTACTAGAGAACCAATTGGGGTAACTAAGGTGCTATAAGGACCTAAAGAGAACCGATATTGGTAACAAGGGTGGTACTAGGGGCTACTGGAGAACCGATTTGGAAACAAAGGTGTTACTAGAGAACCAATTCGGGTAACAAGGGTGCAACTAGGGGCTACTAGAGAAACAATTGGGGTAACCAGGGTGCAACTAGAGGCTGCTAGAGAAACAATTGGGGTAACCAGGGTGCCATTAGGGGCTACTAGAGAACCAATTAAGGTAACTAGGGCACAACTAGAAGCTAAGAACCAATTAGGGCAACTAGGGTGCTAATAGGGGCTACTAGAGAACCAATTTGGAAACAAGGGTGTTACTAGAGAACCAATTCGGGTAACAAGGGTGCCACTAAGGGCTACTAGAGAAACAATTGGGGTAACCAGGGTGCCATTAGGGGCTACTAGAGAACCAATTAAGGTAACTAGGGCACAACTAGAAGCTTAGAACCAATTAGGGCAACTAGGGTGCTAATAGGGGCCACTAGAGAACCAATTTGGAAACAAGTGTGTTACTAGAGAACAAATTCGGGTAACAAGGGTGCCACTAGGGGCTACTAGAGAAACAATTGGGGTAACCAGGGTGCAACTAGAGGCTGCTAGAGAAACAATTGGGGTAACCAGGGTGCCATTAGGGGCTACTAGAGAACCAATTAAGGTAACTAGGGCACAACTAGAAGCTGAGAACCAACTAGGGCAACTAGGGTGCTAATAGGGGCTACTAGAGAACCAATTTGGAAACAAGGATGTTACTAGAGAACCAATTCGGGTAACAAGGGTGCCACTAGGGGCTACTAGAGAAACAATTGGGGTAACCAGGGTGCAACTAGAGGCTGCTAGAGAAACTATTGGGGTAACCAGGGTGCCATTAGGGGCTACTAGAGAACCAATTAAGGTAACTATGGTGCTATGGGGGCCTACTAGAGAACCAATCGGGGTAACTAGGGTGCTACTAGAGGCTACTAGAGAACAAATTGAGGTAGTTAGGGTGCTACTAGAGAACCCATTGAAGTAACTAGGGTGCTACTAGAGAACCAATTGGGGTAACTAGGGTGCTATACCGGCCTACTAGAGAACCAATTGGGGTAACTAAGGTGCTACTAGAGGTTACTAGAGAACAAATTGAGGTAGTTAGGGTGCTACTAGAGAACCAATTGAAGTAACTAGGGTGCTACTAGAGAACCAATTGGGGTAACTAGGGTGCTATTGCGGCCTACTAGAGAACCAATTGGGATAACTAGGGTGCTATTAGAGGCTACTAGAGAACCAATTGGTGTAACTAGGGTGCTACTAGAGGCTACAAGAAAACCAATTGGGGGTAACTTTAACAATACTGGGAGCAACAAGAGAACCAGTTGGGGTAGTTAGGGTGCTATAAGGGGCAACAAGAGAACCAATTTGATAACTAGGGGTCTTCTAGGGGTTTCTAGAGAATGAATTCGGAAACACCTAGGGTTCTACTTGGGCTGTTAGAGAACCAATTGGGGTAACTAGGGTGCCAATAGGGGCTACTAGAAAACCAATTGGGGGTAACTTGAACAATACTGGGAGCAACAAGAGAACCAGTTGGGGTAGTTAGGGTGCTATAAGGGGCAACAAGAGAACCAATTTGATAACTAGGGGTCTGCTAGGGGCTACTTGAGAACCAATTGGGGCTAACTAGAGAAATACCGGGGGCAACGTGAGAACCAATTGGGGTAGTTAGGGTGCTATTAGGGGGAACAAGAGAACCAATTGGATAACTAGGGGTCTACTATGGACAACTAGAGAACGAATTGGGGAACAAGGGTGTTACTAGAGAACCAATGGGGGCAATTAGGGTGCTACTAGAGAAGCAATTAGGGTAACTGGGGTGATACTAGAAGCTACTAGAGAACCAATTGGGGCAACTAGGGTGCTTCTAGAGAACCAATTTGGGTAACCAGGGTGCTATTGGGGCCTACTAGAGAACCAATTGGGGTAACTAAGGTGCTACTAGAGGCTACTAGAGAACAAATTGAGGTAGTTAGGGTGCTACTAGAGAACCAATTGAAGTAACTAGGGTGCTACTAGAGAACCAATTGGGGTAACAAGGGTGCTATTGTGGCCTACAAGAGAACCAATTGGGGTAACTAGGGTGCTATTAGAGGCTACTAGAGAACCAATTGGTGTAACTAGGGTGCTACTTGAGGCTACTAGAGAACCAATTGGGGCACCTAGGGTGCTACTTGGGCTATTAGAGAACCAATTGGGGTAACTAGGGTGCCAATAGGGGCTACTAGAAAACCAATTGGGGTAACTAGAACAAAACCGGGGGCAACTAGAGAACCAGTTGGGGTAACTAGGGTGCCAATAGGGGCTACTAGAAAACCAATTAGGGTAACTAGAACAATACCGGGGGCAACTAGAGAACCAGTTGGGGTAGTTTGGGTGCTATAAGGGGCAACAAGAGAACCAATTTGATAACTAGGGGCCTGCTAGGGGCTACTTGAGAACCAATTGGGGTTAACTAGAGAAATACCGGGGGCAACGTGAGAACCAATTGGGGTAGTTAGGGTGCTATTAGGGGGAACAAGAGAACCAATTGGATAACTAGGGGTCTACTATGGACAACTAGAGAACGAATTGGGGAACAAGGGTGTTACTAGAGAACCAATGGGGGCAATTAGGGTGCTACTAGAGAAGCAATTAGGGTAACTGGGGTGATACTAGAAGCTACTAGAGAACCAATTGGGGCAACTAGGGTGCTTCTAGAGAACCAATTTGGGTAACCAGGGTGCTATTGGGGCCTACTAGAGAACCAATTGGGGTAACTAAGGTGCTACTAGAGGCTACTAGAGAACAAATTGAGGTAGTTAGGGTGCTACTAGAGAACCAATTGAAGTAACTAGGGTGCTACTAGAGAACCAATTGGGGTAACAAGGGTGCTATTGTGGCCTACAAGAGAACCAATTGGGGTAACTAGGGTGCTATTAGAGGCTACTAGAGAACCAATTGGTGTAACTAGGGTGCTACTTGAGGCTACTAGAGAACCAATTGGGGCACCTAGGGTGCTACTTGGGCTATTAGAGAACCAATTGGGGTAACTAGGGTGCCAATAGGGGCTACTAGAAAACCAATTGGGGTAACTAGAACAAAACCGGGGGCAACTAGAGAACCAGTTGGGGTAACTAGGGTGCCAATAGGGGCTACTAGAAAACCAATTAGGGTAACTAGAACAATACCGGGGGCAACTAGAGAACCAGTTGGGGTAGTTTGGGTGCTATAAGGGGCAACAAGAGAACCAATTTGATAACTAGGGGCCTGCTAGGGGCTACTTGAGAACCAATTGGGGTTAACTAGAGAAATACCGAGGGCAACTAGAGAACCAATTGGGGTAGTTAGGGTGCTATTAGGGGCAACAAGGGAACCAATTGGATAACTAGGGATCTACTAGGGGTTTCTAGAGAATGAATTCGGAAACAAGGGTGTTATATATTTGTATTTTTCTTGAAAATCAATATTTTATAAAAATGGGGTAGGGATACCATACTTTATCAGTTTTATGAAGTAATATCATTTTGGAGAGACTACATAAACCTATGGTATTTATCTGCTGTTTGCACTTCATTTATTATACTTGGAAGTTTTAGTAATAATCCAGGCACTATTAATACATTTAGTCCTTGGAAAAGAGAATATTGAATCTTATTTGTATAGTTATTTTACTTCAAAAATAGGGCAGGTACCACATAAATTTGACCAATTGTAAATATATTTAGACAAATCATGATAACTATGGATGCTAATTGATCATTACACATTAAATATTACATGTGAGCACTATAAACACCAAGCAATATGATAAAAGGTATAATCTATCATTATATGTGTATTTTTCTTTCACTTTTTTAGAAGAATGGGGTAGGGGTACCATACTATATAATATGGAGTAATGTCATTTCGTATAGACCAAATATGTTACCTATGGTATTAATCTGCTGCTCATATTTCATTAATGGTATTTGGAAGTTTTAGTTATAATCCAATTATTACAAGTGCACCTATTGCTATATTTAAACAATGCGCAGTTTTATACTGGAAGCCAAAAACTGGCCAAAGCATGATGAAAAAAAGGGAAAAAATCAAATCAAAATCATATTGAAATGGCTGTACAGATTAATGCCGCAAAGTACTCAAATTCTTTATAAACATATGATTTATCCTAAAATGGATTTTGAATAAAATTAATAGTTCTAGTACCAATATGATATTATTTAAAAAATATTAACTTCACACAGTAAATGAATACATTTTGGTTTTAGTGCATTCTGCCCTCAATTCCTTTAACCTAGAAATGCTTTTTCTGGACAAGTCACCAAGAAGGATACTTTTCATACCCATTTATAAGAAGACTCATTTAAAAGCTAATACTCAAATTATTTCTAGCATCAATAATGATATTGAAATAGTAGTAATTCTACCAGTTTATTGATAATTATAACTAATATGTTATCATTAATATCAAAAACATCTCAAAATTACCTAGACATTGGTTGAAAAAAAAAAATTATGACATCACAATAAATATGCAAATGAGCAAATTGACATATCTTGTTAATTATGAACAGGGGCCTCAATAGCTTCATTTTGGTATATATATCATTAAAATCGGACCAAGAACATGTGCACTATGTTCAAAAATATGATTTCTGATTAAATGATTAAATTTTAAAAGTTGCCATGGAAACGGCTGTTTTTAGCTATTTTCAAAGCTTGTAGCCAATTTATTTCGAACTCAAACGATGAAATTTAGTTATGTCTACCAATACATTTTCAATTACAACTAATGTCTCATTATAATATCAAATATATCACCAAAATACCTCAAATCGGCTCAATAATCTACTTATGACGTCATAATAGATATGCAAATTAGCTAATTTGCATATTTTCTTGTTTATAAACAAGGGGGCGTCAATAGCTTCATTTTGATATATGTATCATTAGAATTGGACAGATAACAGGCGTTCTATGATCTGAAAGGTGATTTCTGATTTATTGATTATATTTTGAATGGTTGCTATGGAAACGGGTGTTTTTGCAATTTTTGCCCCTAATTCAAACTTAGGTACAAATGGATTTGAAATGCTGAAGTCCTTAGCTTTACAACGATACCTCATTTGTCCTTTTCCCCTTCGTGTATATTAATCACAATTTTCAGACCTCCATTCTACTAGCCTATAAGTTAAATAAACATATGTTTTAAAAGAATTAAAGAAGCCTATTATGAAATTTAAACTCGCAGTTTGAACGAATACTGCAGATCCAGCTTATCCCCATAAATTTGGGATTTCAATACACAAGTAGTTGTGGGGACTTGCCCGTAGCCAGCTTTTACCAGGAGGGGGAGCCTTTTTTCCAGGGGAAGCTTTTTCACAATTTTGGCTAATAATCATACAAAAAATTCTCAGAATGGTGAAAAACTGCATGATTTTGAAAGAATCTCTGGCCAGAGGGGGAGCTCCGCTCCCCCAGTGGCGGATCTGGGAACCAACAAGGGGGGGCCCAAATTTCAGGTCAGAGAAAAAAAATTTTGGGCCCCTAAAATCCAAAAGTGGGCCCAAATTTTGAAATTTTGAGGCCCATTTTCTTCAAAATTTGGCCTGAAATTAAAAAATAAGGCCTTAAAAGGCCCAGTAATGACCAAAGAGGCCCACTTTTTGGGGCCTGAAGGCCTTTTTTGGCCCCAAATTTTTTTTGGGCCCAATTTTTTTTTCTGGGCCCACCCAAGGGGGGGGGCCGGGCCCCCAGCCCCCCCCCCCCCCCTAATCCGCCAGTTGCTACGGGCCTGGTTGTGGGGGGTGATTTGAAAAATCAGTCCCACATTTATGGGGGTAATCCAGATCTCTATATAGTAGTCTCTATATGCCATATGCCAGGACAGTAACCAGGATTTCCCAGGGGTGGGGGGTCACTTTTTCAAAAATTCCAAAGTCACCCTCCGAACCCCCCATTGCTTCAGGCCTGTGTACTGCCTATTTGCCGTATGATTATACATTTGGTACTACGTGGATTCTTGCATTATGTTATTTCCTTCTGAATATTATCCAAACTTTTTTCAACGGTAATTTCAAAATTATCGTACAGATATATTATTTACCCGAGCTTTTTGTAAAATATAGTACTATAGGGAGATGTGAAAAATATTGCACACACTGTATGTTAAATACATGTAAAAGGGGTGAAAAATGCTGTAAATGGTATAAGACTGAGGGGCTAGTGAAAAATAGTGAATATGGATTTCCAAGACCCCTATAAACCCCCCTTTCATGTTTGCTTTCGTTTTTCTCAATTTGATTTTAGATTTAAAAAGTTTTGAATTACGTCAGTCCGAGTGAATTGTATTACCTATTTTACCAGGAATATTGTTGAAAACAGGATTGTATTTCATTTGGAATTAAAGTTTTAAATAAGAGACGATTTAAAAAGTAATGTAAACCTGACCAGCGTGTTTTATCATTGTCCAGTAATTGGCCGTAAATATTTATTAATTCTAAGTTACTCATGTTCTTTCAGGTCAAATACAGAGAAAAGTACACGTTCATTTAGTTTTGGAATTATTTCCTAAATTAAAGTTGAATTCTGTTTTTTAACGGTGTGAAGAACATCTTAATTGGTCTTATATTTTTAGAGAAATCGTAACTTGAAAAGTGTAATTTTCGAGAGGCTTTGTTTATTTCCTGCGGCCGCAAAGTTCACATCAAAGTCTGATTGACAGGTTAGCGGTGATTTATACAGTCTTTGAAGTGTCAATGTTTTGACAAGTTCCCAGGGAGTCATAACCCTAATTATACATGTCCCTGGGCCAAGGGTATAGACCAATCATAAACATGCGCTTAAAACATGCGCACACATCGTGGGGGAAGGATCATTTTCTACTAGCGCATTGGCGCGTGGCGCGTTAGCGCATAGCGCGTGTTTTCATTATAACCAAAGATGTTCAAAATGTTCTCTTGTACACAGAATATGTATATGGCCAAAGTTTCAATAAGGGCTGCCATAGGGGGAACTGTATGTGTGACGTAGGGGTAACCAAAATAGAGTGCCATGTTACGGTCACTACATCATTTACCTCAAAGTTGATATATGAACCCTATAGCCCTACCAAAATAATACAAAAGCCCCCTTGGGATATCTTCGTCTCTTATATTATATAGCAATAGCATTTAAACCTGTAGTTAAAACAACAATGATTGATGATGAAACTATATTATGCTGGAGATCAGGACATTCAAATTGTTATATAATAACATCATGCGGTTATTTCAAATCTTATATTGTATATTATAGGATGGAAATATTGTTTTCCAAGAAAACTACCACCGAAACCTGACTTTGGAAAGAAAGAGAGCACCTCTGAGCCATAAAACCATTGGCTGTAGATTCATAAATATCCATCTTTTTCATCATTAGCATGTGGTGATATAGTAAATTATAAAATGAAATAGAAGGAATATAAATTTTACTTGTTTCTATGTACTGTACATACAAAGAAAGATTAGGGTCAAAAATGTGAAATCCCATCATTTTAAGAAGTTCTTCCAAAGCAAGCGGGAGCAAGTACAGGGTGAACCACAAAAAGGAACCCAAACAAATTTTAATAACTCAGTCAATCAGCATGTGTTTATGGTCATATTTGGCACCAGGCCTCGAAATTAGCGTTGCGAAGGTAGCGATTTGCTACCTGTTTTCCCAGAACACTACTTGTTATTTCCTCCAATTAGCTAACTTCGCTAGTTCCAGACAGCCAGACCCGAAGATTTGGTAAGAAAAAAGATCGAACTTCCGAGAAATGAAGTGAGCGATAATAGAGTACTCACACTAAAAAGTGATAAAAATGACACATGTTGTAATTCGATGCATCCTCCCGATAAATATGTATCAGTGGGTCCTTTTCACACAATTCTAAACTAATATTATCTCAAAATAGGCTGAAATGAATGAAAGAAATGTTCAAATTTAGAGTCGTTTCCGCATTTAACCAAGTAGTCTTTTGCGCGGCTTTTTTGCGAATGTCAACATGACGGTCAAGGTCATGAACTTTAATTTGACGTTTCCTCTTTCTTTCTAACATTTCTCGTTATTCTCACGACTTTTACAGGAAAAATGATGATCTATCATTAAACAAATAGCTTTCAGTATAATATTAGATCGATATCGAATGGTCTCTAGCGGAAATAATAAAGATAATTGGGGAGAACATATCATTCAATTCGCGGGGCTCCACTAGGGAATTTTGCAATATTTTTTACTGATTTTATTTGTTTACATGATTCTTGGTTCATTTAGCGATCTTTACCGTAAACTCTCCAATAACAATCCATTCCATTATTATACTCCGTTCTGATGATGCAAATTAGTTATATTTGGCAAGAAAACTTTGCCATACATGAAATTCCCGGGGATTTTTTTCTTCTTCCATATATCTAATAGAGTGCAGTGTTCGCCCAGGATTTTATCTCAAGTGGGTGCAAAATTCTTATTTCACAATTTAGACCAAATTTGGAAAAATATGCCTATTTTTCATGTTTTTCTCATTTTCAAGTGGGTGCAAATTGATTCTCAGGTGGGTGCATGCCTATTACCAAAATCTCAAGTTGGTGCAGCGCAATTGCTGCTGGGGAAATCACTACTGTAACAGTGAAATATCTTATTATTGCGCTGGTAAGTCATAAGAATAAAGATCGAAATCTTCACTATCTGGTTCTCTCAAATAGCTACCTGGAAAATTCACTAAGTAGTGAAACAACTACCTGATAAAAAAGTTAAGCGCGAGGCCTGGGCACAATGAAACCTTGTTGTTCAATGTTCCTTCATTCTACCAAATTTCAATGGTCTCACCCTGTATGTGTTCCCCATATATGTAGCATAATTCTAATTATGATGTTTCAGACTCTCAGTGGCAGTCGGTACAATGTTGTTGTAAATCAAACATATTATATAAAATCAGTTGATTGTGTATTATGGTCTATATGGCAGCAGCTTTCCAAATTAATGTTGACTTTAAGACATTCTTATGTACTTCAAGACAGGATTTTTTATTCATCACACCATTCTCTTGTCTTGTACGACTAATTCTGTGGTATCTACAATGTTTGATGTCAAGAGAGATCTTTTTTGTAACAAAATTGATAATAAGTCCAGTGAAACTTAGTAGAATAAAAGAACACTGAACAAGGTTTAATTGTGCCAATGAGGACAGAGTTATTAACATTTGTTAGGGTTACATTTTTTGGGCTCACCCTGTACCTAGACATTGTTTCTATGTACATAAAATTATAATTTAGAATTGTGGGGATTTTTTCTACTTACTATCTTATTAACTTTTGTTGCATACTATGATCTGAAGTATATGTACTTTTTGATTATCTCCTTTTTAGCACTTATGCTTTCAATTGTCAAATAGATATTTGTGTCCTTTCATTTTCATTTGAGTTACAATTATCTCACAAGAGACATCATAAGGCATATATAGATAATGAAACTTGAGGTCAGCAAACTTGATATCTGATTTCTTTAACTATAAAAAGCGATTCTTAACGACTTTTTCATTGTATTTCTATAAAAGAATGTTTGGACCATCCATATTTTGGTTGCGATATGGAGGTTTGTTTCCTTGTAACCAGCTCTAACTTTTGATGTTATATGACATACTTTTTTTACTCTTATCTGTGTGTTTCTCTTTGGCTTGTGCTAATTCTATGTAATATTCCTTTGTCATTTCACTGTCAACAGATATAGAATGTCATATAAAAAGATTATTCAAAGCTAATAATTGAACCATAATATGACCTAATTTACCTGTCTAATCATCAAGTTTATGATTGTGTGTACTGTCTGTATGCCATAATAAAATAAATATAAGTAAATATATTATTGACATTTTAAAGAAATATGAAGTTAAAGTAAATATAATGGCTACAACAGTGAATGGCATTATTAGAAGTTATTTTCCATTAGCTCATTATTGACAAGATACAGTGTGTATTAATTTTTTATTAAATTTTCTGCATTTCAACAAGATGTTGAAATTTGGATTGTTTTCAAGTTGAGCTTGGTTGCTATTTTAAATGAAAGTGTAATACATTTTATGTATACACATACTGTTTATTTGTTTACTTACTCTAACAAAGCATATTATGCTAAGTATTAGTTATTTAGCAATGATCAATACTTGAAATGGCCCCCAGAATTCAAGAAATCGATCAATGAAAAATCTAAATCAATCCCTCAAATGGGTTCCCTTGAAACAAGATACTGTACTTGTCCAAAAAGTTATGAGCATTCCTCGAGATATCAAAATTGAGATCATTCTCCCGGTTCTTTATACAAACACTAAACAGCGTGTGGAAATTGCATGTCTGTTCTGCAGGCTAGCTAACATTGACCATGATCGTCTCAATAGGAAAGTCTTTATATGGTCATCATCATGCACTTTTCCAGGATGATCAAAGTCATGGGAGATGCAGACTACCTTGTTATTTGAATCATCTGGGACAGAGTACTAATGCAACTTCTTATTTCGGCGGATCACACCACGCATGGATGCATAATCTCAAGGATGACAGCAAAGCTCCTATGAATGTTAACAAGTTATGTACCTATAGGGTACACAAAACATATGCAGTTGAACCAGAGGAGTATGTTGTAAACCAGCTGAGTAGGAACCAGAGGAGGCACATAGCACAGCTTAGATCGGGGACACTGAAAATCCATATAGAGACTGGCAGATACAGTAGACCACCAATTGATGTGTAATTTCAACTGAAATGTCTAAATTATGTCACTTGAATTTATTGTACAGTTAGTCTAGTTTAGTGGTACAATAAATTTCATGTCAAACCTATATACATATAATGTTGTTTATATTGCTTTGTACAACTGAATATATAATTTAAAACAGACTTTGTAGACGTGGGACAGGCTCAATTAAGATGAAAGACACATTCTTTTGTCTTGCAATATGTTTGAACAAAAAAGATGAGAAGTTCATGAACAAAATGAATATTTTATATATTGACATTAATCAGTGCTATAATTTAGTTCAATATGCTCTCATTTTGACTTCCAACCTACATAGGACATTAGCTAATACATTGATTAATATAATGAAACACAGAAGAACATTAATAAATGAATTTTAATGCTATCATGGGCTTTCAATCAGAGTTGAAAGCCCATGATGCTATTCAGTACTGAATTTTATAGTCTCTTCTAAGCCAGCAACGACTTGATGTCCAGGAGACATGTGAGACTTTAATAAACAATAAATATGTATACATACATATACACTCCCCTCCATAAGTTTGGCAACCTTACCTCCCCCATTGAACTACGTGTTAAAGCAATTTTTTTTCTCAATTACAATAAGTTGAAAATTGATGATAAATTTGATGAATTTTTGAAAATCAACATTCCCATGTTAACCAATGGGAAATGGTAGGTTTGCCACAAGTCATATGAGAGAATATCCATCCATCTGAGTCCTTGCAAAAAATACGATTTGGGCAGGCAATTGAATTTGATAACTTTATTTAACAAAAAATTGATATGTTTCTTCAGGTTCAACTAAGTTATAGGGCTTTAAAAATTGAGAAAATTTGGAGGTATTGGAAATAAAGTCAAGTTACGTTTCCATCAATATTATGAGTTCGCTGGTTAAGTAAATAAAAATTCAAACGAAAAGAGGCATTAACACGTAGTTCAATGGGGGAGCTAATGTTGCCAAACTTATGGAGGGGAGTGTACATATAATAAAAGCCAAAATTTATGTTGACTAATTCAAAAAATAGTTTGATTCAGTATTTGAGGGTTTTGGATTACTGTTTGCCTCTCTGGTCTGTGGTTTTAAGAGATGTGGTGATGGTTATAAGGGTTACTCTGGTGTCTGTGAGCATTCTGCTGAACTAGTTACCAGCATATTATGTTAAGTATTAGCTATCAAGCAATGATCAATACTTGAAATCACACCTGGTGATCGTACAAAATGAATGGAGGGGGGAGTAGGTAATTTCTGCAAATGGTTATAGGGGTTACCCTGGTGTCTATGAGCATTGGGCTGAACTAGTTACCAGCATATTATGTTAAGTATTAGCTATCAAGCAATGATCAATACTTGAAATCACACCTGGTGATCGTACAAAATGAATGGAGGGGGGAGTAGGTAATTTCTGCAAATGGTTATAGGGGTTACCCTGGTGTCTATGAGCATTGGGCTGAACTAGTTACCAGCATATTATGTTAAGTATTAGCTATCAAGCAATGATTAATACTTGAAGTCATGCCCATTGATCATACAAAATGAACGGAGAACTTTTTGACCTCACGTTTCTCTTAAACCAGTCATAAGTAAAATCTAAAAATTTAACACATCGTCAATTTAATGGTCATCCTTTAAATGGTAACAATATTATTTGAAAAATATATATATATATACTTTCATCTATATTGTTTTAGAAAACACATCAAACTCTTGTTTTGTTCTTGGTATCATGTTTCCAGAGTGAAATGAAACATCTTTCCGAACCTCATTGGAACAAAATGACACAAACACAACATGTTTAGGTCTCTCAATATTGTAATTGTACAAAGGAAATTTTGGTTGATTTTAAAAAAGTATCTTGTTAATGAAATAAAAGGTTTATCTTGATTTTTATCTATTTTTGGGGGATTTTGTTTTAATTTTTTGAATACTTTTTTAAAATCAACCAAAAATTCCTTTCTATAACTATATAATATTGAGAGGTCTAAAAACATGTTGTATATGCTATTTTGTTCCAACAAGGTTCGGAAAGACATTCTATTTTATTCTCAAGAATTGGTAGAAAGGAGCAAAAACAATTACACTAAAAAAACAATGAAGGACCCACGGTCCTGTGCTCACACAGTTTGGAACCTTCAGAGGAATGTATATCCTGACTTTCAAACAAAAATATTGATTTGGATTTGTAGTCTCGAACTTTGAGAAACTTAGATAGCACAGTTGTGTGACCTAGTTTGATGACCTTTGACCTTGAAAATTTTACTTAGACAGAGCTCAGTAAGGTCTTTTGTGATTAAGCTGACCAAAATTTACATCCAAAAATCTATTTGAAAAATCAACTTTTTTGACCTTTCGAAGGTCAACTAAAGGTCAAATCCTAAAACTAATGTCAGATTTGAACTCCTGGCAACTTGTAGATGATTTTCAAAAAAAAATTTGGTCAAATTGAAGCAAGTTGAAAAATAACTTATTTTTACTGTTTTTTGACGTCAAATATCTCAAAAATGGTAAAAATTTGATGCTGACATATATTGAGCAATATGTAGGGAATGCTTTAATCTAGTAATGATGTAATTCATTGCAAGAAATGATCAAGTATAAGGCAAACTTTGAGAAACTTGTCAATCACAAAACCTGCCATTGACTTTATACATGAGAAAGTTTCCTGAAAATGACTAAGTCCTACTTTTTGTCAAATTTTATAGAGTAAAAACCAAAAACTGTAATTCCAAGAGCTTTGAAATCTTCAGAGGACATAAGTTGCACATACAGCAACTACTAAAAGTTATTTGAAAGTTCTACTTCAACAAAGTGTCTAGTATTTACAGAAAATTTGACTTTTTGACATCAAAATCTGCAATTTCTCGGAAACCGAGCGAACTTGGGAAATGGCGATGATAGGTCAAATAGGCATTATGGATATGCATAAAATGAATGTGGCTATGACTCAATCCGAATAGCAGTTTTAATTTGTGCGACCAATGTTGACGGACGGACGGACGGACGGATGGACCAACGGACGGACGCCTGGTCGATCCCATAGGCTCACTGTGTGAGCCAAAAACTGTTAACAAAAACAGTTATTTAAAATATTTCTAAATAATTTTCGCATTAAATTGTTGTCAATCAGTCAACATTACATAAAATACCGTGTTTTTTACAAAATGTTTTCAATGATTGGTTTAAGAGAAAAACATTGTTGAATTCAGTTCTCCATATTGATACCAATCCTTTTCCCATTTTTCATTCTCCAGTATTGTAATATCCAGTTTCTAACTGAGGTATTGAGTTTAGTTTTTTCAAATACACAAGTTCTTGTGAATTTGTTCCATCTTAAAGACATCTTACTCCCCCCCCCCTCCATTCACTCCCCCTTCCATTCAATATTAATTTTTTCGATTATTTGTTGTGTCGTTAGTGTTGTGATAATAATGTCTCTTAAACCTATTTATTACAGGTCGTGTAGACTTATTGCCTGATTTATAGCAATAACATGACTTTTGCACGTTGGTGATGATGCGCCTTTTTAATAGATCTCATATCAATAAGGCCATAACAAGTCAATTCTTTGTTTTGCGTCCTGGCAAAATCCAAATCATGCAATGGTACAGGGTGACCGGAAAAAAAGGAGACCATTGAAGTAATCAATTTCTCCTAAACTAGACAAGTGCCATCAATGAAATTTTGCATACACTGGAACAGTTATATGGAAATTTGTTACTGAAGGTTTCAATACAAGCATTCAACTGGTTCAGGAGCTATGATCATTTACATAACATGCTCCAAATAGGCACAATTGAGACCAACGCAGAGTTGGATTCATATGGCAAACTACCCTTACATGTTCTGCCCTCTATGGCATTATTATGGCATTACATATAGCAGTGATTGCCTTCTTTAGGTCAACAATAGTCTGAGGATTGTTTTGGTATAGATTGTCTTTCAAATATCCATACAAAAAGAAATCAGCAGGATTCAAGTCTAGGCTGTAATGGCAATGAAGGGTTATCTGACATGTGGTTCATCATCCTGTTGCCAAAGTGCTGATTTACCAAATCTTAAGAGTCACTTTAGGTATTGGGCATAGTGCCATGTTACTAAAACCACTATATGGCACAATTAAATCCCATATGAAAACCAAGGGCTGCCCAAAACCTCCTTAGGATGATACTGTAACTGAGTGGGACCACTGAGTCAGAAGCCATAGGTCAGATAAGCTTCGTCTCCATACACCTCAAATTTGAATCCACCTGATTTCTTTTTGTGGGGCAATTTGAAAGACAATGTGTACCAAAACAATCCTGAGACAATTGCTGACCTAAAGGTGGCAATAAATGCTAAATGTAATGCCATAACAAGGTCGGAATATGTAAGGGTATTTGCCAAATGTATCCAGCTCTGCGTTGGTCTCAATTGCGCCTATTTGGAGCATGTTATGTAAATGATCATAGCTCCTGAACCAGTTGACTGCTTGTATTGACACTTGCAGGAACAAATTTCCATAGAACTGTCCTGATGTATGCAAAATTTCATTGATGTCACTAGTCTATTTTAGGAGATATTGCCTATTTCAATGGTCTCCTTTTTTTCCGGTCACCCTGTACAAGGAAAACAAACACAAAAACACAAACTTGTTTGCTGAGAAATGTATTCATTTTATGGGCATAAAAAGGATGACATACCAATTTGCAGTGATTACAAACCCATATCTATACATTTTATACAATATATTTAAACATAACTATTATTCAAGGGTAAAAATAAGAAAATACAAAATGTATGCCAAAGTAATCAATAACACTGTCAATTTTGACATGCCTCAAATTATCGTCCATTTCGTCTGATTCTGATTGAACGAAATGCGATGGTACATTCAGACCCTTGTGATTGCTATTTTGATGTGTTTGTTTTTTCTGATTTACTCAAAATCGTGCAAGCGAGGGGACGCAAAATAAAGAATCTACTTCTTATGGCCTAAGCGTTTCAGTCAAAAAAATACTAGAAGACCTAACATATTTTGCCATGTACTGTGCCTATTCATTTAGCAATTTAGTTGTTAACTTTCTCTTGATAAAATAAATCGTCCACATTGTTGCAATGCCCATCAAGGCAACACTGCTAATCTCAAAAATAATGATTAATAGGCCAATAGTATATGTATTTCTATTTCTATTAATTTCAATAACTATAATTCATGTTAATCACTTCATTCACATTTTGAATTACATTGTCAATAAAAAGAAAAAAAGAAAAATGGAATATTTGTTTTGTAAAATGAACATTTAAACAACTAATTCAAGATAGACATCAAGTTGATTTGATATTGCTTATATTAAATCAATCTTAAAATTATATAACAGCATCAACAAAGCATAGCAAATACCATCAAACAGCCTTGGCTGCCAATTTTACAAAATCCCAATCCATATACAAATATGAACAAAATCGCTCCACTACTTTTAGAGTTATAGTAAAAAACATAAAATAACTCATGTAAAATGGCAATATGAACAAAATCGCTCCACTACTTTTCCAAAGAAATCATGAAATAGCATTTTCAAAATGTGCACCATTTTGGGGGGGGGGAATATTTAGATTTTCAACTTAATCAATATCCTATATAATTTTTTGCACTTAAAATATATTAATATTTCAGTTTTATGTGTTGTACCTAAAATACTGTAAACCTGACACAGAACTGGTTGCCATTTTGAAACTGGTGGCCATTTTGAAAATCAACATTCAAGCAGAAATTAAGGGGGATATTCATATAAAATACAAATGATATTAGTCCATCCAACAGTATCTGAGTTATTGCTGGATGGATGTACAAATGTACGGACAGTTGGACGGACAGACATAGCCATGCATGTCCCCCCAAACTTTGTTCGATGGGATAATAAATACAAATCTAAAGTGAATGATTTACCAGTAGTAAGCATTTAAAAGCATCTTGATAATAACTGGTTGATAGTTAGTAAGGTAAGTTCATAAAAAATTGAGGCTTGAGTAAAATTAAAAAATTTCAGCATTTACTATTTGAGAAATATCTTAATTGCATTAACATATCATTATATTCAGCTTGGGTTATCTAAGAACTGTCCAAAACATCTGTAATTTATCAAGATGGTGAAAAGTGGATTTGTTGCCGGGTTGGTTCTACTTTGCTTGGTTGCTATAGTAAGTATAGTTCACAATTTATTTATTATAGTTCTACTTTTGGGTATTATTGTTTTGAAAAATAATTCATGTTAAATATGTATCACATGCATTTATTCGATCTAAAATTGTGCAAAATCTGGCTAAGCAACAGAATAAATCTTACAAAGTTGTTGATTTTCTTTCTCAGAGATATTTATTTTTATTTTTGACGTTTCGTAGGATGTCCATCCTACTTCTTCAGAAATAAAATTATATTTGAATCAAACTGAAATAATTAATTATAATTTAATTTCTGAAGAAGTAGGATGGACATCCTACGAAACGTCAAAAATAAAAATAAATATCTCTGAGAAAGAAAATCAACAACTTTGTACGTTACTACCAGAGAGATAAACATTCATAGAAAGAATAAATCTTGGTGTATGTTATCTGATATTGCTCAGATCCACCTTTATTCAGGTTCAGAAGTATGATACATGGGTGTAAAATGATAGATCACAATTGCAAAGATTGCTTATATATTTCAGAGTGTTGGGTCTTTGTTGGAAACCCTTCAGCGACATAAGAGGGCTGAAGAGGGCTGTGGAGTTCACCCATGTGGAAGAGGATCAGGTTGCCCTCAAGGTTGTGAATGTTGGGCAAGCAGTGCAGGTAGGTGCTAAATGTCAAAGAGGTCCATACATCGTTCTACTTCCCCCTTTCTTCAAAGTACAGCTATATTATACTCAAATTTTAAAGTAGATCACAATTATGGTATTGTTTTTTAAAATCATTAAATTTTTTTCAAATCTGATTTTAGATTTGAGATTTCCTCAATGACTTTCTCAATGTCAAAAAAGCTCAAAAAGGTCCTTTATCAACTTGCTTCAAATTGACTAATTCAGAATCATCTACAAGTTCTCAAAAGTTCAAATTTGACTTTAGATTTGAGATTTCACATTCAATGACCTTCTCAAAGCCAGAAAAAGAAAACTGGAAACAGAAAAGGTATTTTTTAACTTGCTTCAAATTGACCAAGTGTTGTGCAAAATCATCTATAATTTCTCAGAAGTTCCATTCTGACATTAGATTTGAGATTTGACCTTTGATGACCTTCTCAAGGTCATAAGAGTCAATAAGGTATTTTTAACTTGCTTTAAATTGACCAGATTTTCTTTCAAATCATCTACAAGTTTTCAGAAGCTCAAAATCTGACTTAAGTTGAACTCAATAAATACTGTATACAATGTCTGCAATCTATATTTCATTTGAGTATAATCATGGGCTGTCAACTAGAGCCCATGGTATAATAAAGGGCTTTGAATAAAATACCTCATACCAACCTACCCACGTACGTTGGAGATGCTACAATCTTTGAAAGGTTCAATTTTAAAGATCTTAGTTTATTAAATCTTAGTTTATGATGAATTATAGATGCATTTGTAACGACCTTTGATAGCAAGTTGCTACTACATCCCAGTTGGGTTCCATTCCAACTCGGGGCATCAAATTTAGCACACTTTCTTTCAATTTCTTCATCTGGCTTGTTTGACCTATGCTCACAGTCGTTAGTAAGTTATTCCCCTGGGGCGCCCTCGGGTCATTACACATTACAATGCACCCATATGCCTTTATTTATGGATCTGTCATCCGTCTTGTCATAAAATAAAGCCGGAATTGTAGAAATGTTAATAATTAGAGCTATTTTGAGATTTAGAAATCTTTAAAATTGAACCCTTCAATGACTGTATTATGTCCCACGTAGGTGGGTAGGTGGGTATGAGGTTTTTTATACAAAGCAATAATAAAGCTATACTTTTGGAGTCAAAATTGTAAGCAATATGTATGATTTACATGAAGAGTGCAAAATTCTGTAAATTCTCCCAAATAATAAAGGATATCAACTTTTATAGAAAATGAATAAATAGATATAAAACTTTTAATTATAATAGAATAAAGTATCAACATTTGTGATTTTTAGTAAAAATATATCATATACAGGGTGGGCCAAAAATACCCAAGTTTAAAGATTAATTTCATATAATATATGTATTACGTTGAATAATACCATGTATTATATATCATTTTAAACATAAATCAATCCCTAATAATATGACACCATCCGATTGAGAAACAGCTGTTTTCTTGTGGACAGTAAGGTTATTCACTCCAGATTTCCAAATTGCGTAAAATTTGAACTTTGGTACCTTCAAAAGAAGTACATTTATACAAGTTATAGGGCACATTTGACCAATAAACTTATATCTTTTTAATTAACTATCAATTGTGTATTACTCTTAAATAAATTCATAATAATTCAGTCAAGCATATTGAGTCTAGCTGTGAATATAAAAAGAAATTTCGCATTCTGGCCTCTAACTCCACAAGAAATAACAACTTTTCAATTGAATGGTGTCATATTGTTAGGAATTATTGTTTAAAATTATATATATAATATATGGCATCGTTTAAGATATATCATAAAAATCATCAATCTTAAAACTTGGGTATTGGATTTTTGGCCAACCCTGTATATATGACAATGAATAATACGAGCCAAAAATAATGTAAAATTGTATCATTTTTTATCAGTTTCTCACAACTGATTCTCTATTAAAGAAATATACTTTTTATTCCACTAATAATTATTGACCTGTCCATATTATAATTTTCATAAGTATACCAAACCCAAAAATGCGAGGAAATAGATGGCAAATGGATGTTTATTTATTACAAATAGAGTCGATTTTTATCCATACTGATAAATAAAGGATCAAAAATTTTTGATAAAATTCAAAGATGCCAAATTAGTGTGTCTCAGCCAATCAGCTTAGAGTATCTCAGTGCATCAATTCAAGGCATCGATCAACTGAACAGAAATGATATTTACCAGTGCATTATGATTTTATAAAATATGGAGCCCTGCGTACGGAGGATGTGAATTTATTGTTTTTTTAATGTACATTATAGGATTGAAATATTGTCAGCCAAGTAAGGAAAACAATCAAGCAACAGATGAACCAGCAACAGATGAACCAGCAACAGATGAACCAGCACCAGTCGAACCAGCACCATGAATTCATAAATATTCATTGTTCATGATTAATATGTAATAATCTAGTAAATTATTTAATAAAATGGAAACACTACAAAAAATGCTTGTTTCTGGATATTAGTGGATATATACACAGAGATTAACCTCAAAATGTGAAAGTAGACATTTCATAATTCCTCCTCGAAAGTTGCTCAGCCAGAATTTAGAAATAAGCAAGGTGTTTAAATATATGAGACAAAAAATGAGTTAAAAGCAATACTAATAAAAATATATAATAAACATATACATATATAATACAGTGAGTAAGTATTATAGAAGACCTCTCTCTAGTGGACACCCTTCCTACGCACCCTTCCTACTCTACTCAGTACTGACTACTGTATAAATTACCAACTCTAGTGAACACAAATTACCAACACTGATCAGCAAAAAAATGTTCAATATACACAGGTTTTGCCTCATGTCTACAACTGTGTCAATCCTCCCTTTAAATATATACTCCCCAAATCATATGATTTCTGATTCATAGTGCATTGATGTTCTACTTTATCCAATGAATGAATAAAATGAGTGATTTGTGTTTTGAAGACCATGGTGGTGACTTTGCAAATTAATGTTGGCCATGCTCTATCTTAAAAAAATATTTCTAACAAGTGACTACAACAGTTTTTTGGTATTAAGAATTGTAACAATCATTTTTTATTCTTCAACATGGATCCTAATAACTTCAGTATGAATGAAATGTTATATGGTCTTGTGGCTTTGGATTATATTAAGGGTCCCTGAAGTGGGAAGGGGATGTCAGACATTGTAGCTTGCATTGGATCATAGTTTGGGATATTGTTGGTTTGTTTTGCTCCCTCTTTTAATTTTTTGTGTGTTGTAATACTTGTTAATCATTCCCTTTTACCAATTATGCTTTAATTTGTCAAAACAAAAAGAGTAAGTTCAGAAAATATCACCCATTAGATATTGTTTAAGAATATAACATACCCATTAAAGATCCTTCGTCCAAAGCTTTTTGTTGCTCAATTGATGTGTAGCTCAGCTCAGAATAATAAACATTAATCGTCAGAAAGTTGTTCCTGAAACAAAAAGCATGCATATACATTAGTGATTTTTTGGGTTCATTTTGATATAATACAATAAACCAGGTGTACCCCTCTATACTTTGAGTTTCTTGTAAAGTTGAGAAGCAATTACTCATTTTACTTTGGCAATTACAGTAAAACCTGTCTAATCCGAACACCCATGGGACCAGCCAAAAGCGTTCAAATTGGCAGGTGTTCAAATTTCGAGGATATTGTTGGTTGGGGGGGGGGGGGATTTTCATTGTTCAGTCCACTATATTGAACACTTAATACTTAAAACAATACATGTTGTTGATGAGTTTATTCTACAATAGGCCTATAGCCTACATGTATATGGTATGTTTTATTTACATTTTGAACAATTTCATTATTTTTGGAAAAACTTTGTAATACACCGAATAAGTATATGATAGTCTTGTACGAAATCTTATGCTTATTAAATGACTTATCTCATATTATGATTACATAGCACTGCTTTACTTTAGCTTTAAAAAGTCGTTCATTGTTGTTTGTTTCTTGGCACTTTTAGCATTAGCAATATTTGAGTAGATACCCTCTTCAATTAAAAATAATTTTTCATGAGTGCTCATTCGAGATGATGCATAATCTTTCAAAATATCAAGGGCATTCAGTTTGTCAGATGTGCCTTTTTAGGAGGCATTTTAGTGATAGGATATTACGAAGCTGAATTTTTTCTCTTTCTCATGATATAATCTTGTCTGCAAATGTGTCTGTGTTGTCTCTGTGATTATAAAACATTTACTGATTGAATCCTAGCTATCATAACAGACCCATGGGATATAAAACAGTTAAGACTTGTTCATAATCCAAATCAAAAACATCCAGTTAATTTAAAATAAGGATAAACCAATTATCTTCCAGATTCTCACCTTTCTCTTAATCCAAATCAAAAACATCCAGGTAATTTCTAATAATGATAAAACAATTATAATCTTGTCTGCAAATGTGTCTGTGTTGTCTCTGTGATTATAAAACATTTACTGATTGAATCCTAGCTATCATAACAGACCCATGGGATATAAAACAGTTAAGACTTGTTCATAATCCTAATAAAAAACATCCAGTTAATTTAAAATAAGGATAAACCAATTATCTTCCAGATTCTCACCTTTCTCTTAATCCAAATCAAAAACATCCAGGTAATTTCTAATAATGATAAAACAATTATAATCTTGTCTGCAAATGTGTCTGTGTTGTCTCTGTGATTATAAAACATTTACTGATTGAATCCTAGCTATCATAACAGACCCATGGGATATAAAACAGTTAAGACTTGTTCATAATCCAAATAAAAAACATCCAGTTAATTTAAAATAAGGATAAACCAATTATCTTCTTGGGGGGCCCTTCTTGATTCACACCTTTCTCTTAATCCAAACATAAAACATTCAGTTCTTTTCTAATAGGATAAACCAATTAACTCCCGTATTCACACCTTTCCTGTTGTTTTCCTCAATTAAGGATGTCATTGAGACTTAAATAAGTTAATTAGGACAATATTGGTTCTTTGATTACATTGCATATGTAAAGATAATAAGAACTATAACATTGACTCAATATGTGGCTATTATTGAAATGTCCAGACATTTGATTTCTGATAAAATGTTCAGATTAGACAGGTCACTTTTTCAAATCAGGTTGTTCACTGTTCAGATTAGGAGGTTTTCAGATTTCAAGGTTTTTTTAACATGGGAGTCAATGGGAGGAAAAAATGGGACCGAAAGAAAGTGTTCAAATTGGAAGGTGTTCGGATTAGCCAGGTGTTCAGATATACAGGTTTTACTGTACCTGTAACATCTGTCTGTATAGATTACATTTTACCATATAAGGTTAAAAGTTACAACCAGGACACAAAAGCAAACCCCAATATTCCAAATTTTCTAACATTCAACAGTATCAATTGTCCCTGTCTCCCCTCATTTGGGAACTGATCCTAGTAAACATAATTAAAAAACTATGATCTACTTTAAATTAGCTACCATGCCCACTTTTGACTCAGGAAAACTGATTCCTTGACTTGACGATCCCAGGATATTTCTGCAAATAGCTAATTCTAACTTACTCAATAAAGGTTTTATCAATTTGTCTTTTTGTTTGGTATTCTGTGAGAAGCCCTTCCACATCTGCCAATGCAGCATTCACTGCTGTGATCTTAGAGATGAACAAACTCTCGAAAGCATCGACAACTGTTAACTGTTGCTGGAAATAGTTATCTATGACTGCATCCATGACCGTGCGAAAGTTTTCCTTAACGTATGAGATACGTTCAAGTGGGATGTCACTCATGGAAATGGGATCAAATCTCAAGGAATACTCCCTCTGGTTAAAGTAAAGATATGGTTGAAGAAAAATACTTAATTCACTATAAGCAAATGCCTCTGTTGATGGACTGAGGTAATTCTGTATTTCTAGCATAAAGTCTATAATCTTAGTATATTCAGTTTTCATATCCAGTTTCAGGTCATATACAAGATTCTTTGTTGCTAAAACACTATCATAGAGAACAACACCTTTTATCACATCAAGTTCAGTTTTTAGTGGGTCAATAATATCATCCAGTAGATCAATAGTATCTAACAGTGTTTCTTCATCATTGAAATACTTTTGTATATTTTCCTCAGCTTGCGTAGTGAAGACATCGATCTTGACATCGATTTTTCTATAGTCGGGCATCATCTCTTTGTATTTGTTAACAATGGTGTCCACATTACCAGAGGTATTAAATGTGCCAATACTGTTGGCAGTATCTATGAAATCTTGATTACAAGATAGCAATTTGTCCTTTTCAGTTCTATACTCTGCCACAATACCAGCCATATCAGTTGGATTCTGCTCAAACTCAGACAACTGCAAGAGAAGGTATCTCACTGATCCATAAGATTCGCTGCATCCAGTTTGTATACCAGTTTGACTTACATGAGTGGCATAGTTTACCAACATATTATCAGTATACTGGACAATATCATTAAAAGCTACATTTGATATATTAAGGATAGTAGCATAGATATGTCCATTTACAGCATCTAAATAGCCTTTGACATCCTCAAGGGAATACCCACTGTTACTATCAGGGGTAAACAAAGATATATCTACTTGTGACTTTCTAACTATTGCGGCATCACTCGCAATAAAATCTTCAAATGTGCTACCAATATTAAGGGTTTTATTGAATATTGATTCGTGAATAATCCAATCATCAGCGAATTCCCGAAATGCAGTTATGCTTGCAGATAACGTAGACAACTTGGAGTAGATGCTGTTATACATATACTTATTAGTCTTGGCTTGTACATTAATAGCTGTATCGTATATGTCCTGTAGATTACGCCCTGTATCGCCTGTATTGGAGAGCCAATCACTGACGCTTAACTCAGACATCTTCCCAAAAGACATTATGGGTTCGTAAGATTTTTTCGTACACTGTGGCATACATTTGCTTGCGCACTGTTGATACGACCACTGCTGTTGTAAGTCTCCAAGAGATCCAACTAAACATGACAGATACGTCCCGATATCACAAACCTCTGGCAACCCCAGTGTATTTTCCGGCATATAGGGGGCTCTGCATTGACACATATGGTCAGCATAGTCTGTCAAACATTCCATCTGACACTTAAATTGCGTATAAGTGTTTTCCGTGAAGTTGTAAGTTAGAGGAAGATCTCCGCATTTACCCCAGGGTGGCTCCAAATTTGTAAACTGTAATAAAACATAATTTCTCTCATATTTAATTGCATTGGCTAAAATTATATATTGAGTGTACATATTCAGCCATGTACATATTCTCACTTATATTTATGTATATTAAATATATACATCATAATACCTTTTTGAAAATATGAAAGAAAAATATGCTAAGGTTTAATAATAGAAATCTTACATAGGTTGCCTTAACATTGACGAAAGAGCGTTGTCCAGGGGGGACTGCAAAGCCTAGATCCTGTACTTTGGGGACTTCATTAGGGTCATGTAACAGCATCTAAAACATCACATTTATTTCAATATACATGGGGAACAAAGGACACTGTAGAGAGGTTACTTTACATGTTTTAAAAAGAACCTGTATGTGAGAATGTAATATGACAACCCTCATGGATTATTGTCCCGCTTTCAATTCACTCCCTCAGGGACCTAATTAAAAATATTTTTCCGAAAATCAATACTCAATCCGCCAAGTAAACAGTACAAATGGGAGAACTAATCCACAAAGGACAATAATTCATGTGTACATGTCCACCATTTTAAAAAAAATGTGTATCTTAACCTCCCTATTGTGTCTTAGGGCATCCTCAGAGGAAGCTGCATTGGCTGATGGTGCTTACGAGGCTCGAAAGAATGAAGTACTACATGCTCTGGTGAAGGAGGTGAAGAAGCTAGTCTCCAAGAGCAAGCTATGATAAAAAGGACTCTTTTTAGATGCAGACATCACGCACCCCATTTGGAAAAATTTTGGGGATTCCCCTGCAATGTCTGTTAAATTTTAAGCATATTCACTCTACTAAACCTAACCCCTAGAAATGCATAGGATATTCTGTTTGTCTACTTGTATTGTTAAGTATATTTTCGAAAGTATCTTAGTATTAACATTTAACAGTCATCCAATAAACCATTCATAAGCAGCAGACACATAAAAACAAATAACATAATCATTACTGATAAGCCGGATGATGCACCTGCAAATAGAGAAAATCATTGTCTACCTTAATTATTCCCATGCCATATTTCCACACCTTTGTTCACTTGGGCCCCATCCTGAATGCAGTAAACATAGAGCAAGTGAACATGATATTTCTATACATTTCATGCCAAACCTGTAACATTCTATGCCACATTGTTCTAATATTCTATGCCATATCACCCTAACATTGTATGCCATATCACTCTACAGGGGCGTAGCCAAGGGGGTGTGTGTATGTATGTATGTATTATTTATTTGCGTCTAAAATAAGACAGTTACAATTTGATTTTTTGTGTTTGCATCACAGGGAGCGAAGCAAGCCCCAAATCTTTTTTTAATAGACATTGTATATGGTGTATTCTAAGCAATTCAAACAATACTTTGTTAATTTATTTCAATATATTTTACAAAATAACTTTTTTCTCTTTTGTGGGGGTGGGGGGATGGAGGGGGGGATGTGATCACACCCCTGGCTACATCCATGCTCTAATATCACTTAATACTCTCGAACCATCGAATATTTTAGCATTTCTATGCAACTTTGCATTTCATGCCTATACTATTCATGTGAATTTCACGTCTACTTATTTGACTCATTACTTGTTCCAATGTTATAGATGTTTGAACATACCCGTTTTAGTGACGGTGGAAATTGAGGTATTGAATGTGTAGCACTGCCCATAATCTGTATGCGTCAATACAAAACTTTCACTACTGCATTCACCAACATCCCAAGAACAACTAAAAAATGAAAATTCAAATTAGATTATACAAAATTTTATATTATATTGTATAACATTTAAATGAAGAAAATTTTATTAAGAACAATTTAGTTGGCAGCATAAAAAAAGAATTAGTCCAGAACAAACAAATTGCCAGCACTACATGTAGTTCTAAGAACTAGAGCTAACTAGTTCAATATGGTGATTCTCCTTTAATAAATTTTTTATCTCCTCAAAGGTTTCATTTTTTGTTAATTTTTTCGATGGCAACGATGCATGTAATATCACTTTCCTAAATACAGTGTCATGTTCACATCTATGCCAAGGAGGATTTGCTCGCAGGGATGCCAATTGATATTCTTTCCATATATAGGTATCACATAGTCACGTCATAAATACAAAATTCAAAATCAAAAATATCCACCATTCCATTCTCCTTGCAGCTGGACAAATATACAAGCACAAATAGCAACATCGCATCTCGTTGGAGATTGAAGAATAACATGTTGGAACCCTGGCTTTCAATCCTCCTTGCATCTATGTTTATGGTAAAAAGGTATATACAATTAAAGATCAAGCCCTACCCTGAAATACTCATACCTACCTAAATATCAGATCATTGGCATCATGGGCTTTGGTGAGGAGGAAGTCTGACATATAGTCATCGGATGATGCTGTATAAGAAGAATGATAAAATGTATTAAACAAAAACATTGAATTTGGAGAACTTTTTTGTTGACCTACTTTTTGGACACTGGTTTCTCAAAATCGGTTCAAGATAACAAAAAACTATTTTGTAGCGTTCTTCTACTTTTTTTATAAGGGACATAATAAAAAAAATATTGAAGGATGACCGAGAAAATTAAGAAGTAAATTAAAAAGTAAAAATACATGATTTGACTTAGTCCTTGACGTTTGACCTAGATAAAAATTGACCTAATTTCCCATCATCCCAAACACATTTCCTAGTTGACCTCTGTAGGTGAAACACCTCCATAAGTGGAACCCTTTTTAAAGTTACTGAAATGTAAAATGAACCTCTATAAGAGGAACATTATTTTGAGGTTCATCCCACTGAGACAGGTTTAATTGTATTTTCTTACGTTTGCAAACTTTATCAGCTTCGGAGAGTACATAGCCATCCTTGCACTGGTCGTCACAGCGCCACCACCCTGCCACATTACAGCTACCATTACAGTTCCTGTCACACTCTTACAATAGAAAATAATCAGATATCCATCAGTCCGTCCTTGACGTACACCCCCTATATAATTTGGCAACTAAGGTTCCATTGGATAGAATCTTTTGAAGAGCGTCTTCTATTACGTTTGGATCTTAATTTTCTTTTTCAGTTCCACAAAATGTTGGAAATTTATGACATGTTACTTGGTGATTTTGTAAACAACAAAAAATGATTTAATGCATTAACTGGTTTCACATTTTTCCCCTCTATTTTCCTTTCAAAATATAACAATCATGATATTAAATTAAATTTCTTATATTTACCTTTCACCTCTAGTTTCTCTATTTCTGGTAGATAATTGGACTTCATAGTTGGGGAGGTATGCAGGTAAAGAAACCTCTTCATAGAGTCGTCCAAACTGCAAAAACCTAGAAAATAAAAATACATTTTAAGAATTCACGTTCTCTCTTTGCTATCTCCAGTTTATTTGATATCACATTGCCACATTTATTGCACATAATATTGTCTCCATGGTAAAATAAATCGTTTAGTTCTTAGGTATTATCAGACATATAAAATACATTTGATTTCATGAATATAATGTATTTGTGATATTCTTCAAAAAATGACTTAAATCCTTAAATCCAATGCCATTAGGTTGATACCGCTATATTGTGACAATCATGTGACAACATCTAGCCAATCATATCAGTCAAATAGTGCCATGTGACCATATCTAGCCAATCAAATCAGTCAAATAGTGCCATGTGACCATATCTAGCCAATCAAATCAGAGTGATCACATGATAGACTCACCTGTGTCTGTTTCCCCACTGAGCTTTAATGCAACACACAAGCTTTCCCATGTGGGAACCTTGATAACTTTGGCTGCAATATTCAATTTCAGTTTGTTAACAATCATGCGGTTAAGTGAAACACATGTGGTATAATAAGTACACTTTGCCCTTTTTTTAAAACTCTTTGAAATGATTAAATGGTGTTCTCTTTGAGAAAATGTTAACATAGGTTTTATCAACTTTACAAAAGTGTTTTTTCTTGCTGTTTCATATAAGATACAAAAAGCATATTTCAATTTCAATTTATTAAATATATGTACATACAAACAATACAAAATTGATGAAGGGAGTGAGACACCACTGAAAGGTGTATGGTGCCCCCTATAACAATAAAAAATTTATAGGAATTAGCAATTAAAGATGACAAATAGGTAGGTATACCAAAGGAAAAAATCCTAGGAACTATTATATCAAGTAATAAAGGATATGTAAAATATTAAAAACCATTAACTCACATTCGTCGAAGATGACTTTATAAACATGATATGTCGATGTACTTCCCAAGCCGCTGTCATTAGCACATAGTGCAGAATCAATTGGAGTAGCAACTTGTGACTGAAACAAATAATCAATTTGCCTCTTGAATTGTAAAGGTATATTGGAACTAATGAGAGAAAAGAAAAAGAAGGGGTCGGTGGGATCTTTTCTTTGAAATTTCATTGCATCTTAGCATTGACATTATAGTCTTAGACTAATCTTTGATTCCAACGAGATAGCATAGTGTAAAGGATTCTGTACAATAAAGTGTTTCAGAGTCATACCTACTATATATACCTACATGCAACATAATATAAGTGCTTTATTTTAAATGTAGTCTAGATGTCATTTTAAGAATTTCTGTTAAACCGCAACATATACCCACTAGGGTGTCTAGCGGCTTGGTTTTATCATGTATATTATATAAGAATTATGAAATAAATAAATTGAATTGAAAAAAAAAGAATCAAAGTTTTTTGAATAATTGTTGAATTACCTGATTGTATGCTGTAAGTCCCCCAGCACATTTTCCACCACCATAGAGAGCAAAAATTTCAAATCCATTGCGTTTAGATGCCAGATAGCAAGCATATATGGGGAAATCCCTCTCCCAAGTTGCAACAGCTAAATCAGGGTCGGGAAAATTTTCTAGACTAAAAAATGTTGGTGCGGAGGAATCGTATGAATAGCAGTAGTTCGTCAACTCTGTGTAGTGATACGCTGAAAAATAAAATATCAAAACATAGTTATAGGAAAAGTTAATGCCTATTTATTTGTAGGTAGCATCAGACATAACAATTCACCAATGGACTAAATGAATGCTATGATGTACTTCTACTTGGCCCTACTTATTTTGGCAGATTTGGTGTTTTGAACATTTGGTGCCTACTTAATTTGGCGAATTTGCAATATTACAATGTACTAACGGTACTTATTTACATGGTACTAAAATTACCAGGGAATTTGGTGAATACTTAATTTTGCAAATTTAAAATGGCTGCAGAAGTTAATCATTCATGAGGGGTCCAGAGTTTTGATGCAAGACTAGAATGTCTTGAGTTTTAAATCATCACAACTTTTCAATAGATACTCACCACAAGTTTCAATGTCACAATCATCCTTTTCGTGCAGTAAGTCAGTCGTGTAGCACCATGGTTTGGTGGAACCATCAGGGTTCCTGCAATAGTTAGATTCAAAGTATCCTGAGGGGTAATTCATCTGTGATGGCTGGGAACTGTACAAACCTTGATGTGGAGAGTTGAGGTTCCATGACTGGCATGTATAACCATCCTCAGTTCTTGCCATGTCACCCGTGTATTCGGCGCCATCTGGTGATTCGAGGTATTTATTGCAATCTAAAAAATACATATATAAAAAACATTGATAATATCAGGGGTGTAGCATATTTGGTGAGGCAAATGCAAATTGCTGAGGTAAATTTAGAACCTCATTTCAACAGTTTGTTAAAAAAATCAAAAATGTGAAAAATATATATGTCTGTAAACTTTTGGTGAGCCATGTATATTAAAGCATACATTTTTTGTTAAATCACAACTTAACAACATTTTACTCACCGCAACTTCCCTCTTCTAACTGTGTCTCATCAATCATTACAAAGTTTAAAGAAAAGGAACTACTAAATTCAAACTTCAGTTTAAACTCATTCATATCTGATAACTCAAATTTCGCTTCAGTCCAAAGCGTCGTATTTGATAATGAGTTGGTAATGTCCAGCACTAGTTTAGTATGTGTTCTTGTCTGCGTGGATACATAAAGAGTTCCCTGGTAGAGCTTGTAATGGATGGTGATACACATAACACCATAGGTAGGATAATGTAGTGGAGACTCAAGGAAGTTATTTTCGGCAGTTCCAGTACTGACTACATTCCCCATAATCATATGCCCTAAGGGTAGAGAAATGTACATATACAATACATACAAGAAGTAGACAAGTTGGAGACTTTTGTATTGTTTTGTGAATAAGTTGGTTTGGAAATAAAAGTTGGTAATTTGGTCAAACAAAACAATACACTCTTTGTCTGGAAATATCTCGAGAGAGCAGAGATGTAATTCTTGTTTCGATCATGTAAATAGGACATGTAGTCCCAATATCTAATGAGGCCCCATAAATGTATATACAAGTTATGTACTGGGAGGTTTTGGATATGGGGTTTATCCAGAGGGATATATGCATATCTACCTGAGGGACCATAGGGACCGAAGGCAGATGTGCCTATCTCAAGAGGGATAAACCCCATATACCGACCGTACATAACTGCTTTATCCTGTATCCAGTGGAGTTTTCTAAAAAAAAATTTAATCTCGAAATTTTCTAAGAATGTAATTTGACTCAAGCAATATTAAATACATATACTGTATTTATATATTATTTACCTGGCTTATAATGAGCTGCATATTCGAATGACACAACATATTTGTTGATCTCCTCAAGAGTCACAGTGCCTCTGGTTAACACGATAACAACTGCATTTGTAGTAGAGAGTACTGTTTCTCTGTAATTGTAGAGGGCTTCGGAAGTGCTTTCATCGCACATTTGTGTTAGGATTACACCCATTGCGTCATTAATTTGAATATTGTCTCCATTTGTGCAGTCCAAATCATAAGGACTAGCTATTCTTATATCCACTTGTATGACCTAAGAACATTTTTTAAGAGTTTAAAAGTGCCTGGGTTATTTGGATCATGTATGCTAAAATTTCTGACCTTTTTTGGATCATGTATGCTCAGATTTCTTACCTTATTTGGATAATGTATGCTAAGATTTCTGACTTTATTTGGATCAGGTATGCTAAGATGTGTGACCTTATTTGAATAAGGTATGTTAAGATTTCTGACCTTATTTGGATCATGAATGCTAAAATTTCTGACCTTATTTGGATCATGTATGTTAAAATTTCTGACGTTATTTGGTTAAAGTATACTGGGATTCCTGACCTTATTTGGATCATGAATGGTAAATTCCTGACCTTATTTGGATCATGCATGCTAAGATGTCTGACCTTATTTGGATCATGAATGGTAAAATTCCTGACCTTATTTGGATCATGCATGCTAAGATTTCTGACCTTATTTGGCTCATGAATGGTAAAATTTCTGACCTTACTTGGATCATGTATGCTAAGATGTTTGACCTTATTTGGATCATGAATGGTAAAATTTCTTACCTTATTTGGATCACTTGTGTTAATGCTCCATGCAAATGTTCCTGTCTGGGCAAGGGGCATAACAATTCCCCCATGAACAACATCAATGTGAAGAGGATTCTCAACAGTCCCATATTCTGTAATGTCCAGTGGGTTAAATGGGTCTAAAGGATCTGAAATTGGAAGGTAATGAAATTAAACAATCTCATTTGTAACAAGGTATTAACATGCAAAATGTCACCACCTGCCATTTGGTACATATGCCAACTGCCAAACACCAGTCACCAACCACTGAACACTGTCCACAAAAAAAGTTGGAGACTATAACAATATACCTTTTAATACACTAATACAGTTGGAAAGACACCATGTAGAAGCAGAGGTGAGAAGCTCCCATAATCACTTACTATTTGTGCTACTCATATCATGTTATTATGACATGAAAGATCATGAGCACATATTTTCTAAGAACTGTGCATGCAACAAAGTAAAATTTGCAATTGTGGAAATGGTAATTCTTATGTTAAACTTTGTGAGAATATTTAGAAAACACAACAGTGAACATTCTGAGATCAATTTCAATGGCAAATGATTCCAGTTTATAAAATTGGTCTTTGAAGCTGACAGTGGCATCTCTCAGATTTGAGAAATCTCCTCTTCTGTGATGCAGAAGCAAGTACATATACTGCAATTATTTGAATTCTTCTTACTTGTTATTCTGAAATCTAAGTTTTTGTTTGTTTTATGAGAGAAACCAATCTTATACTTTGTAACAAAAAAAACAGAATTAGACTATGGATCAGTTGAGGTTTTTCTTGATTATAGTATCTATCTTTAATTTAAAGATCTAATAGCAAAGGTTTTGCAAAAATAAATCAATGCAGTGTAAAACAAATGTATGTATAATGAAGAAATAAATATTTAATGAAAAAAATAGATATGTGTTTGTAATATTGGTATTAACTTAAGATTAAAAAGTGTCACTATCTCTTTCATTTTTCAACAAATATAGGCTCACGTGACATATGACGCGGGGCAGTCAATTTTGATCTATCGTAGACCATATCAGTATCAAACTGCCGATATTTCAACCTCGTCTTGCGAGGCCATCTTTATTTGAAACATCTTGAATTTGGTGTCAAAATGAAGCTGGTCACGCCCACTTTCAGAGTTATCAATGAATCATTTACTACGACTACTATATTCATTTAGGAGGCGTGTAAAGTTAACCAATCAGAAAGACAATTGCTCCATATATGACAGTTCATTAACATATTCAGTGTTTACTATTGTTTTTCGCATCATGACAACACGAGTAGTAACCAATCAAAATGCCGTATTTTATCACGTGAGTTCAGAGTGACATGCACGACATGTAAGTTTAGTCTGAGCTGATCGCGATGTTGAACAATTTCTTCTCGGAATTTGTCCAGAGAAATCAGCGATTCTAAATTAAGGTAGGATCTCCCATTTCTTCCTGTACAAGTTTTAACTTATCTCTATCGAATCCTAAAGTTTTGGATGAAGATATGAAGCATACGTTTAAAAACGAAGCGATTAATTTGACGATCTGATTTTGCAATTTGCAATGGCCAATTTACTGCAAGTCTGCGTGTATTTGACAAGAGATACACTGGTGATCCACTCGATTACGCTGGTTACCAAAACGAATCGTTTTGGTAACAAAATGTCGGAACGTCGAAGGTACGATTTTTCTTTTTTCCTTATATCATGCGTTTTAGGCAGAATTCCCACGATGTTTTTAACACAAACGTGTATCAGTATCATATGCTTAAGCAAATGTACATATTTGCGAACAAATAGTTCAGAAGACAACAGCATCGTCGATTTAATTACTCACTTAAGTTACATAAACGGTTTTTCGAAAAACGGTTAGATCTGCACTTTTAACCAAAACCGTTTATGTAACTTAAGTGACGAATTAAATCGACGATTCTGTTGTCTTCTGAGCTATTTTTTCGCAAACATGTACATTTTCTATAACATATGATACTGATATACGTTTGTGAGAAAAAAAGTCGTGGGGATTCTGCCTACAACGCGTGATATAAGGAAAAAAGAAAAATCGTACCTTCGACGTTCCGACATTTTGTTACCAAAACGATTCGTTTTGGTAACCAGCGTAATCGAGTGGATCACCAGTGAGATAGCGCCAAGTCTTGTATCCGAATGCTTGTTAAGCCACTCAAAAACAAGATCCATATTTTCTAAATTTGATAACTTTGCAGAGAGCCCGTTTTCATAACCTGTTTTCCGCGTCTAAATTCAAACTGAGTAGGATTATAGGATCGCTGGGATTCTCAGTCAATGGCAACGGGTCTTCATTCCAGAACGCACATTTTTTTAGTTGATTCTCCGTCATAGTACTTGTCTAAAGTCCATATCTGCTCTTTTACTGGCATACTTGGACATATTTCCCCTCCTTAAATTGTCTTCCTTAAATAACACCCTCTCGCCGATTTATATATAGCCATTTCCCAGAACCCGGGAGTCAGAATCGCTGATGTTTGCCATATTGAACATGTTGAAATATGTACTGTAATATCTGTAATACTAGGCATTGCCTGCTACGCGTAAGGGTCACGTGACTAGCGCGATACAGGAAAAATGGGGAATTTCGAAACAACAATTTTTGGGCACTTTTATTGCAAATTTCAGGTATTTATAAGTGTTTGTGGTATAAAATATAATCCACACACATAAATGAACATCCAAACTACATATTTTATTACGTTTTGGAGCCTTTTTTGCTTTTAAAATGACATCTTTAAAGATGCAACAAAGAAATGTGTGAAGTTGGAGCATTGGCTTTCAATGGTTGAAGTAACAATATTTTGTTTCAAGCATATTATACCATTGAAGATTCCTCTCTATATTTTACACTCTGGATTCTTGAATATTGAAAAGAACAACCACAGTATAAAGTTCAATGTGATGGTCAAAACTGCTCCAGGATAGGTTAAGGATGCAGCTAGAGATTTGACATTCATAACCAAGAACAATATGGACACATGACACCTGACTTCATTGTATATGTTTACACTTTTTCATTGTATATGTTAACAACTTTTCATTGCATATGTTAGCAATTCTTTATTGTTTATATGTAAACAAATACTTGCCATTTACAGCTGGTCCAGTGTGTGTTGTAAATGCTATTTTGAATCCTTCGCCCGTATTCCAACCATCCGTAAAGAATGTAATTGTAATATCTTCATTAGTCACTGGAATATCTAAGTCCACTCCAAGAGATGTCGTAACAGCCATTTCTTCAAATAGACTGCCACATCCCTTCCAGAGAGTTCCCCCACCAGGAGTTTCTATTTTGAGATAGTCCTTTGCACAGTTTGATAAAATCTCTATGTCAAGGCCGATGATTTGAAGTTTCCTGACCTGTTAAATTTCAATTTGTATTAGTACTATCTCTATGTCAAGGCCGATGATTTGAAGTTTCCTGACCTGTTAGATTTCAATTTGTATTATATCTCTATGTTCAGCCCTATGATTTGAAGTTTCCTGACCTGTTAAATTTCAATTTGTATTATATCTCTATGTGCAGCCCTATGATTTGAAGTTTCCTGACCTGTTAAATTTCAATTTGTATTATATCTCTATGTGCAGCCCTATGATTTGAAGTTTCCTGACCTGTTAAATTTCAATTTGTATTATATCTCTATGTGCAGCCCTATGATTTGAAGTTTCCTGACCTGTTAAATTTCAATTTGTATTATATCTCTATGTGCAGCCCTATGATTTGAAGTTTCCTGACCTGTTAAATTTCAATTTGTATTAGTATTATCTCAGTGTCCAGGCCTATGAGTTGAAGTATCCTGACCTGTTAAATTTCAATTCGTATTAGTATTATCTCAGTGTCCAGGCCCGTGAGTTGAAGTATCCTGACCTGTTAAACTACAATTTGTATTAGTATTATCTCAATGTCCAGGCCTGTGAGTTGAAGTATCCTGACCTGTTAAATTCCAATTTGTATTAGTAATATATCAATGTCCAGGCCCGTGAGTTGAAGTACCCTGACCTGTTAAACTACAATTTGTATTAGTATTATCTCAATGTCCAGGCCTGTGAGTTGAAGTATCCTGACCTGTTAAATTCCAATTTGTATTAGTAATATATCAATGTCCAGGCCCGTGAGTTGAAGTACCCTGACCTGTTAAACTACAATTTGTATTAGTATTATCTCAATGTCCAGGCCTATGAGTTGAAGTTTCCTGACCAGTTAAATTTCAATTTGTATTAGAACTACATTGTATTGCTATGTTAAGGCTGATGAGCTGAAGTTTCCTGACCTCTTAAATTTCAATTTGAATTCATAATTTGTTTGTTAAATTTCAATTGGTATTAGTATAATCTCTACATTTGAATGTACAGGCCTATCAGTTGAAGTTTCTGGGTGTCCAATTATCAACAGTAGTGAAATAATGGAGCTCTTCATTAGAAAGATAAAGTATGGTTTCGTTAGCAAATGTAGATTTCTATTCAAGTGGAAGACAGATCAACGTTTAAAAATTTTGTAAGATAAGGGGAGGGGGATCAAACCATAACAAAATTAACTTTGTTTTTCCCCATCTGTTAATAATTGGATACTATCTGGAAATTTCAATCTGTATTGGATTAACATTCAAAAAGAACAAATGGCATACCTGGCCAACACCTAAGTCGGAGCTGCTGATTGTCCACACACAATTTAAGTAATTACCATAATCCAAGGTACCATAGCCAATTGATTGGATGAAACCTTCGCTACTTGTGATCAGCTGTCCAGACTCGCATGCATCGTCATATATCACTGAATCTGAGAGCAAATAAATACAGATCTTTCAAGATTGGATTGGATCAGATCTTTTGAAATCAAAGTAGCGATCGAACCTCTGAGGATCATACAAATCATAAATCAGATCTTAATGGATCAAACAAGTTGTATGTTGGATCTTTAAAAATCAAAAAAAAATACCTTGAAGTTACAAATCAAAAATCTCAAGATTACAAAAGTAATGGACCAGTTCTCATACACAATTTATCAATAAATATTTTGGGTAACTTACAATCATCCACAGCCCTATGTTGAGTGGTAAAATCATATTTTGGCCAATACTCTGCCATACCATCATTGTAAAAGTCAAAAGACTGTGTTCTTGATTCTACATAATACCAATCACCCCCTTCAGGAGGGATTACCCAACCACATAGATGTGTATTTTCAAAATCACAATTGATGTGTGTGTTCGCTGAAAAACAATTCAAAATATAGGCTGTATTTTGGTATACACGAGAGCGTATCCATCCGCACAGCACTTAATGAGCCTTGTCAGCAGGTATCTCAAAAACGAACAATGAGCTCTGCAATGCAAATTACATGCTTACATGTTACAGCTCATTCACGCGCACTTAAACCTTTTAATACCGCTATGCCAACTTTGTCAGTATACTCGTTCTGGTCAATCGCTGGTGCACCACAGGAGTGCCATTGTCATAAACGTTGGTGTCTTTGTGCGTTTGAATGAGTCGTTTTTGTTAAAAACATGCGACCATGCAATTCACACCATAAAGTCCATTGATCGTTTTCACGATAAGGCTTATTAAGTGACACACCTGCAAATGCACCGCGTGTAGTTTAAAAAAACAGTTACTGAAAATTCAATACAACAATCAACTCATTTACATTCAGTGAGGTGATTGGGTGCAAGAGAATTTGATAAGGTTGCAAGAGAATTTGATAAGGTTGCAAGAGAATTTGATACGGTTGCAAGAGAATTTGATACGGTTGCATAATATTTATTTGTCTTACACAATGCCCAGTACCTTGCACATATAATCGCAATCTAGCTAATTTTTAGTCTTAAAATCTTGCTCGTGGTTAAAAAAGCCAGTACAAAAATCCAGCCATTGATATTATTTGACATTCAGATTATATAATGTTTATTTAGATTGATATTAAAAAGTAACTCACAGCATCTAGTTTCAGTCTCGTCAGATCCATCCCCACAATCATTTGTACCATTGCACAATGCTTGGTTTGGTATACAATGGCCATTCATACATTCAAACATATTTGAGGGGCACCCTAAAGAAACAGAAATCTATGATTAATGATAAAAGAGGCATGTTCTTACAATAGGGAGTTTAAGCTTGCGTATAAAATGGAAACGCCAACCTATACATATGACCAATCGCCCATACAAATGCATTGCTTAAATATTTTCCATTCACGTTTAGGTTGTGAAAAACATTGCAAGCTTAAACTCCTTAATGCCTCTAATGCAACAAACTTGTTCTTCAAAAGTGTGCCTCATATATTCTATATATGAATATGCTTCTACATGTAGTTACATACACTTGTTAAAAAACTGCTTGGCCTATAATGCTGTTAAGGTGATTGGCAAGCTTTTTTGTTCTCAGATTAAAACGGTGAAATAAACTGTTACTTTTTTACATCAAATGGGTAAAGATAAGTTCATGAACAACGGATCGTGAAAATATGAACCGAGATATAACATCAAAACATCACCACCTGTAAACTGCACATTTGGTACGGATTGCCCATCATAGAGATGGGATGGCTATAACACATATGTTCTTGTTAGTTGTTTGTGGTGATTTAAAAATAAAAATGTATAAATATGTACCTTGACTTGCACAAGCTTCAGGTGAGATCAACTGATTATCGATGGCAATCGGCAATTGCTCATTGGTTGTTTTGACTAAGATATAATAATCAAACTCTGCTGGGGGTATATCTATGGCCACTTTATGCCACTTGGTTCGGTCACAGGCAGTGTTACCAGCCATCTTAATATTCCACAAGGGCTCATCAAATCCATTTGACAGGTAGCTCCGGGAAATTTGTAACATAGATGACGGCAATGATACATTCCAGCAATTGAAGTCCTGCACTTCTGTGGATATGTAGACCTTGTAGGAGAGTTGGTAGCATATTCTTTGCGTTTTTAAGCTCCCACTGACGACGGGAGAGATCAATGTGGCCGTCTCGATGTAGCTGCTCAGATAATCAGATGGTTGGTCGCTGCTAGGCAACAGAAAGTAGCCTACAATTGAAACAACAAGGCACAGGGTGAACAATATTGTACCTAAAACATAGCAGTGTAGGCTTGATGACCAAGAAAGCAAGATGGTCACCGAAAGTTAATCAGTTCTAGAACTTCTCACCATGTTACATGTGAAAATTTTGAAGCCAACCTATTAAGTGGTTTTCTTGGAATTGAGATGCCAAGATTTATCTAAGAACTTCTGAAATGGCGTCCAGAATGCAAGAATGAAAGATGGCTGCCAAAAAGTTGTGCAGCTCAAGAATTTCTTTCCACATAACATGTGTGAAAATGTGGTTTTCCTGGAATCGCGATGACAAGATTTATCTAAAAAGTTCCAAGATGGCTGGCAGAATGCAAGATGGACGCCAAAAAGTCAATTAGCTCTAGAACCTCTTACCATGAAACGTGTGAAAATTTGAAGTAAATCCGTCAACTCATTTTCCTGGAATCGCGATGACAAAATTTACCTAAAAATTTCCAAGATGGCCACCAGAATGCAAGATGGCCACCAAAAAGTTAATCAGCTCTAGAACTTCTTACCATGGAACATGTGTGAAAATTTGAAGTAAATCCGTTAAGAGTTTTTCTGGTATCGTGATGACAAGATTTATGTAAAAACTTCGAAGATGGCCACCAGAATGCCCACCTCAAAGTTAATCAGCTCTAGAACTTTTTCCCATGTAACATGTGTGAAAATTTGAAATAAATCTGTCAAGTGGTTTTCCTGTAATCGTGATGACAAGATGTCTTTCAAGTTGACTTCCAAGATTGCCACCAGAATGCAAGATGGCCACCTAAACATTAATCAGCTTTAGAACTTCTTACCATGTAACATGTGTGAAAATTTGAAGTAAACCCGTCAAATGGTTTTCCTGTAATCCTGATGACAAGAAAGTGAGACGCCACCCGCCCAACAAGCTGAAGACAATATTGTACCTTTTTTTAGGTACGATAAAAATCAATCATAAAAGTTCTTTCATACTTTCAGATAATAATTTTGAAAAATATAATTTCAACATAAACTCAACAAATCTTGAACTATGTCTTTTATTTGTTTAGTGTATGCAGTTGGGATTTATCCAATCCTGGCATATTGATATACATTGTCTTTGATGCCAAAATTCATCATTAATCGTGATATAAATTGATGATTTTGGCCATTCAGAAGAAAGACAAGTTTAGTAATATACCCATATGTGATTGACTTGGTTTTTCAGACATTATACAATTTTCAATATTTTCTAAGTCTAATAACCTGACCCATTCCCCGACTCATCCTTTAGAAAGTCATATGATATTTGAGATCTACACATTGTTTACCAACTTTTAAATTTTAGTTCTCTTTTAAAAAGTGACTAGATGTTAGTAGAAATAATCTTGATTTACTTCATTAAATATTCAAAATTCAGTCAAAGTGATGTCATATTTGAAATAAGGTTTTGAAAATTTTTATCAACTTTGAAATTTTTTTTGAGAAAATGTGATTTCTAGTTCGGCGAGATTCCCCATAGACCCAATGTTATAAAACCACGAAAATTAAATTATCTTTTCTTGTATTGGATAACTATTATACCTAATTTGCATAACTACAGTATTAGATACATAAGGGTGATTAGATATGAAAACTGAACCACAAAAACTATATATCGATAATTTTCTACGATACCCGCAATGCTATCTGACCTGAATGAGCCACCTGGTGGTGAAACTGGTAACAACCTACTCGTATCTGAGTTATTAGCCAAATTGGTGGTGATACTGGTAGCTAACTCCTGGCAGGCATCTTGACATAACTCACCTGCAGTTGGATCATCACTGTCATCTCCCAAGGACTCTGTGAAAGCATCTGTGAGGTCGTAGACTCCATTTCTTTGGCCAGTAATCTGAGCAAAAAGTCCAGTTAATAATTCTTCCTCACTATCACTGTTCATCTTTTTCCAATATATTTCTGAAAAATAGAAATGAAATATATATCTAAAGATTTAGTGGTGCCTCGTTCAAAACCTAAAACTTCCCATGAATGTTTTTCCCAATTTCATGTTTGATCATCTGAATAATGTGGTGAAACTATTTCTTGCTTTTTCAGGAAGATCTTCTAGGCTATATTTTCATTTCAATTACCCTTTGCATTCGTTTGACTTCACCTCTTAAAAGAGAGCTTCGTCTTTGTAATTTAACTAGGCTCTGCACGCAGGGTACATTTCAATCCATGTTAATACAGATTTTCATATCTTTTGTTGGGCAGTCTAACTTTTGATGAGGTAGCCAGATTTTTTTATCAACCTACCCCATTTCAGGATGTGTACATTTTTGATGGGGAAGGTGGATTTCTCAAGATGCCTAACAAACTGCATGACCGGTTTTTGAATGAAAGGGACCCCCTGACTAAGATTATAATCTACGATGGTTGCAGGATATAGTGTTATAAATCCATTCTGCATTTTGAGTCAATTTCATCTCAAAACAAGTAAATCTCTTAAAATTAGCATTAAATTTACTTTATGGACACCTTGTATATAAAAGAGGCTTATTAAATGTACTAACTTTTACTGGTATCCACTAAGAAACCCCATTCAATGTAAAAGGTAAAATCTGTGTTGAGCCCTACAAATAGAAAAAAAATTATTGCATTAATAAAAAACATAATTAATGACACATAAATGACAATACAATACAGTTTTCGGAGAGATAAGATTTTTTGTATTTATGATTAGTATTGTATTGTATCATATAGATAGTTAGATAGTTATAGATAGTTTTTGTAGATATCAGTTTAAAAAACAAAAAAAACAAATTTACAAAATACATGCGATTAAAAAGATGCTGATGATAACTAAGGAAACTTCAAAGGACTGAATGTTTAAATTAAATTGTTTAAACACATTATACTTTCAACTTATAATAACAATACTTGCTGGATACTTACAACAATTGTAAAGTAACATCATATACAATAACTTATTGTAAACTTACAACACATACAAATATTTATTGTATACCTAAAACATAGAATGTTCATGAATATGTATTGTATACTTACAACAAGTGCCAATTTCATCTGAAGAATCTGCACAATCGGCCACTCCATCACACATAAGTGCCTTATCAATACATTTGTCACCATATGCACATTCAAATTCAGTTGTACTGTTGCAAGCTGGAAGATGTAAGAATATTGATATTTCAGTATAATAATAGGTGCATCACATATTTTAAGCATATAGGTTTTGGGTGGATATAAAGATAGTAGCACTGACAAAGAGAATTATAAATAAACTCAGATGGATTACCATGCCATCTTTATTTTAAAAAAATTTCTATTCTATCGACTCAAGATTTTGATTTCAAACCTGCGAAAATTTGAAAATATATTCACGCCCGGTAATCATAAGAAATGAAAGGAAGAAATGAATGCAGCGATTTCTGCTAGAATATCTGACATATCTGGGAGAATTATTTTTTAGGAAAAGTTTACTGTTGCCAAATGTTTAGGGGCACAACACAGTAAAATATGTTATAGGTATTCACATTCAGGGTTTGTTTGTTCTATGGAAAAACATTACAGTTTATTAATTTCAGTATCAAAATACAGTACATTACAGTCGAACCATATCACATGTACAATATTTTCAATTTTAGTTCAACGATCACCACTCTTTGATAATGAAAATCTCCAAATTTTTCAGATATTTTTTTAATGGAAATGAATATCGAAAGCAGGTGTCCATACAAGATCCATGTATGGAAGTAAAAAGTAATTTTACACAGTCAAGTACTTTTTTGAGCATAGTGTAACAATATCATAAGAACTTGTTTTCTTCCGAGTCTGGTTTATAATACAAATACCAATCCAAATCCAAATGGATAATCCATGGATTAAGACCCCCACCTTGAAACCAAAATTAGGCTAAAAGCAATGGATTAAACAAGAGCTTTCCTGAGAATGGGCTCTAATCCATGGTTTATCTAAGGGTTAAATTGACAACAATTCTATTTTTCTAATCTCTGAGCGAAATATGTTGTGTTCAAAATAGTTATTACCCATGGATCATATCATGTTTTAATTAACTACCAATACCATACAGGTTTGTAATATTTTGGATTTGGATATCTAATCAACAATGAAAATGTCTCAGACTGAAAGGACTTAGCCAGTAATATTCATGCTTGATAAGTATTGGCAGTCATAAGAATAAGTCATTATTATACAATTGGCTTTCAAGTAGAATATATCCATGAACGCTTTTAATAATATTGACCAGTATATCAAAGTTAAGAAGTCAGATTCTGATAGCTAGTTTTCTAATGGAAAATTATAATAGGAATCATATACATTACTGTAATTGATAGAAGTTGAGCAAATAATATTGGATGTGATATGTGATTTACTATGCTTTTTTCCATTTATGCTCTCTGAACTCATATCGTATATCTCTTAGAATTCTGTGATTCTGTCACGGAGTAAGGTTCATATACTTAACAAGATAGGAGAATTGTACTTAAATTACATATTTCTAATTGTCTTTAATGATAAACATATAAAACAATGTGTAGAATATGACTTTTGGCAGAGTGATTATCTCAATTAAAAATACATCATGAATCTAGATAGACTTAGCTAGATCAAAAGCTCACAATGGTACACACCAGGAAATCTTAAGAGGGACAATTCCTTTAAGTCTGATGCCCAGGATTTAATCCGTTGTGGAACTAAATGTCATTCAACTTCAAATGATCGCATCTTCGTGTATCTACAGCCTACACTGTTTTATTTCATCAGTAAAACCCCCAAAATAAGAAATCAGGATAGCATTGTGCAATAATATATGGAAATGTATATTCATATTGTACATGCATGACATTTGTATATTTCAGATTATTTAGTTTTTAGTGCAATAACACACCGGAATAGCCTGACAATGGTAAATAGTCAGATATCATCACAAATGGCGAACATAACCGACGCTTCAACTCTTCAATCACTTGGTCCTCTTTTCATGGGACTTTATCATCGCTAATTTTGAGCATGTATTAAGCTCTTGTGATGATGTATCATAGAAATTCCCAATTACGATCAAATTGGGTCGTGAATTGCCAAAATATAGCATCTTCGATATCGTCAATGGACAACGGAATCTAAATTTTCAATAATTTACCATATGCCGTTGTCTTTGTAAATTATCCCAAATTCAGTTTCTATTGTCATTGACGATATCTAAGACGCTATATTGTGGCGATTCACTTCGAAATTTTTTTAGCAGAATTTGATTTTTTTCGCACAGAATTTCGCAGAAAACATGATTTTTCAAGTCAACTACCTCATCTCATATTTGTTACTAACCTTATCACCTTAGACAGTCATTTATCACCAGAGACTGGTGTTATGAGAATTTCAAAAGGGAAATGTGATATCTGTTAACAATTCTCAAACTGCTGGCTAACTGCACTTAAAGAATTTGGCGCAGTATTAGACTTTTTCATGCAGAATCTCTGCGCATTTTTTTGCATTTTTCTCATGCAGAAAACTAGGATGTGTGACTAATGGCTTAATACCAGAGCAAAGGCAGAATAATAGGTGAGGCAAATATAAATACTGGTAGGTGAGGCAAATTTAAACAGGCGAGACAAAAAATGAATACCATTCTGTTATATTAATTACAGAGTGGGATGAAAAACTTACGTGAGCAGTATTCATAATAATCCTCCGTCTCACTCTGTACAAGGGTGACATCATCAGATGAATTGTCGAGATTGAACGTTGTGATGTAGCACGTCATACTTGCATGGGAATAGACCAATGATTTACAATCAAAATCTTTTATACATAGATACTTGCACACTTCTCTCGTGATCCCTTCGTGGATCTCAATGGACTTTTGAATAGCTGCTTTACTGTGTTTGATCGTAAGAGTGTTATTGGGGTATGACGTAAGTGGATGACCTGAAGTGCAATCTGGAAACATCAACAAGTTTATATCATATTTTGATCAGTATACAGTAAAACCTGTATATAGTGAACACCTATGGAGCCACAAAAACATGTTCACTTCATCTTTGTGTTCATTAGAGAGAGGATATTTTGTAAAGAAGTCAATGTAAAATATGTCAAAGGTGGTGTTCACTAAATACAGGTGTTCTCTAGAGAGAGGTGTTCATTAAGACACGTTTTATTGTAGTATTAAAATAATGAATTGAATAAAATGAAATCACATGTTTCAGCTGCATGCTTACTGAAATGTCGAACATTGAAAAAGCAGATGCCATAACGATGTGTCACCACTTCATGCAGGTCAAAGTGACATGTCAGAATATGGAACATTTCTGTAAAAATCAATCATTTTTATTCTCTTATTCCAAAAACTAATTAAATGATTGTGGATAGAATAGGTGATTAAACAAAATAAATGCTGTTTATATAATGCTATTCCAGATAATGTACCAAAATTAAGTTTACCTAACACCCAGGTGGTAAATTACTTGTTCACTTAATTTTGTGTTTCCAAAACATACCATATATGGAACAGTCTCATGCACTGCCACAAGAAAACATGCCATATATGGAACAGTCTCATGCACTGCCACAAGAAAACATGCCATATATGGAACAGTCTCATGCATTGCCACAAGAAAACATGACATATATGGAACAGTCTCATGCACTGCCACAAGAAAACATGCCATATATGGAACAATCTCATGCACTGCCACAAGAAAACATGACATATATGGAACAGTCTCATGCACTGCCACGAGAAAACATGACATATATGGAACAGTCTCAAGCACTGCCACGAGAAAACATGACATATATGGAACAGTCTCATGCACCGCCACAAGAAAACATGACATATCGCATGAGCCATGTAAAGGTGATTCTGCATTTTTATAAATTTTAATGGCTTCCTAATAGGAGTCCCATGTTATTTTAAAAAACAGTACATAACTTATTCCATATATGGTTTATACATCTTCCACTTATGCACAAAGAGTATAGAAATGAACCTAGATTATTAGTTAAGGGTAAATAATTTTCAAAATGAAATTCAGTGACCTACTTTTTAAAATTATATAAAATGTAGATGACTGATTTTTCTCCTTTTCCTTTTATATGTCTCGAATATCTATTAACCCTTAAAATAATCGTGTTGAGGTAAATTGATGTTCTATTTGAGCGCACAGATCATGCATCGAACGAGTTCTGTGAACCTGAAATAACATGGGACTCCAAAATAAAACTACTAAAATTCCTCAACATTCATGTCTAATTTAAATCTTTTGAAAATATTGCTACACTTCCCCATGTTACTTTCTTGTTCAAAATAAAATATAAAGACAGGGTTGTACCAGAAAATAACATTGGTAGACATTGCAATCTTTTCAAAAAATGTGAATGAATTATTTAGACATGAACTTTGCAATAGACTGGTGAGATCCACTCTTTGGGAGTACTGTGGTAAGTAATATCCTTACCAACGTCACTTTCCTGGAAAGCCTCACTAACTGTGTCAAAGTTCCCCGATTGGTAAACTTTACTTGCCCTGTAATTTAAAACAAAATTATGACTATCTAAACATTTTATTTGCCTGTTCCATATGTACAGTATATCAGATGCCAGTCTCGTGTACAGACTTAGCCTACTGTATTTACTAGTAATATTGAATTTATTTGAATTCAAAGACAGAATCGAATCTAGAAAATGACACTTGCAAAACAATATACCAAGAAACTGAGAAATTCATTATTATTATCAAATATCTAATTTGTCAATAAAAAGTTTATTTGTATAACATTCATATATCGATAAAATATGACATGGTTTCTACATAAACAAAAGGAATGCAAAATTCTCTTTGATGTAGAAGATATTTTACTGAAATGAAATAAATCATGGAGAATATAAGTCAACCCCTTTCTTAAAGAGAATTTAGAGAATATAAGAGGGAGGGGGTGAATTACTCCCCATGAAATAAATACAAAATAAAAATGAGTATAAATAAAAATGAGTATACCTGAGAAAGTTGTGGTTACATATCGTAACACTTGGTAAATCCAGTGCTCCATCTTTCACTTCAAGGTTGACAGTCATATTATATTGGAAGTACTCATGAATCCTTAAGCTTATCACAACCAAGAAGGCTGCGAACATACCAATAGTTATGATCATCCAAATAATCCTAAAAAAGATATAAAAAATAAATGAATTTTTTCAAACGTAAAAAATGATTTTCTCTTTTAATTTGAGGAAGGCATGCATTACAAGATTTCAGACTTTTGATTGGTTTATTACAATTCATTCAGTAAATGTGGTTTTAAAATTGAAACTTTGAAATTTTCTTTTCTTTGAAAGTGTGACTTTAACAGTTTAAGGTCAAGTAGATTTTCCATAGAACCCATGGCATAAAATCATATTTAGGTGTATTATTTCCTATATCATGTTCTTAGACCCAAATCATTATTTATGTTTTTGAAATGTTCCCTCTTGTAATTGCTGGTAAAAGTATTGTATAAAACTTTTATTTATACATAATATCTGAACAATTCAGTTTTATCTTAAACGTATAATTTTTACAAAAGTTAAGTTTAAAAAATTAAAAATAATCATTTTGATTTAAAATTGTTTTTCTCATAAAAAGATCAATATGGATAACATAAACTCAAGAGAAGTGAGTCCTAAAAATACCAAGCCAAGTTTTTTTCGAACATTACCTTCGCAATGGATGAGTCCCTGGAATGCCAGTGTAGCGTACTCCATGAAAGGACGTGTCCTGGGAGAAGTCCTTTAACAGGGTTCCCCATGGTGCCACCTTTTTCTCTTTTACAGTCACCTCATACATGATTAAAATGCCATATTTTTATCCATATAATCTTTCTCTAATAATCCATGTCTATATGTCACAAAACATGTACATATTCACAATGCCACATTTCCTTATATTCTTTGTCTATAACCATCTATATTATAGTTTATTATTCACGTCTTGATGTAATGCAATATAGACTACCTGAAAAAGTATGTTTTCCTTCTCCAGCTTAATCATATAATCTCCGTCTAAAATCTAAAGCAAAGTTTAAAGCCTTCATGTTACAAAACATACACATCTTCATGTAATGGTTTTAGACTACCCCAAAATATGTTTTCATTTTACAGCTTATAATATAATACAATACTGAACCCACATTAATCCACTAGAATATTCAACTCTGATACTTAAAAGAATCTAATGAACTATAATGCCAGATTATATACTTAATGGCTTATATATTATTCAACATTTCACAATTGTAGTTCATAAATGCATTACCACTTTAGCCACAACAAGACTTTAAATCTATATACAAAATTACAATTACGTACGTGTTGACTGGATCACTAGTAAACAATTCAAAACATTGCTCTAAATCATTTATTATTAAATCCAATGAAATTCGTGTATTATTCAATAAAACTCTCACATGAAAGTCAAGTGGCAAAACCTTTTAAGATCAATCATAAAATAAAGCTAGGTCAATAGACTTAAATTAACATTTTCCATACCCCAGTTTACCTCATTTCCTAAAAGATAAAATTATCAAAATGAATCCAGAGTGTTCTTTGAATATTTTCAAGTTTGACATGAATGAAAATGAAGTGGACTTCCATGAAATCTCCAACATCCTCCTTTAAAAATACACATTTAACCCCTGTATAGGCTCATTTAACCCCTGTATAGGCTCATTTAACCCCTGTATAGGCACTTATTTTGTTGTATCTGGAAAGGGGGTGGGGGAGTAGGGGCACTGCCACCCATTACATTGGTACAGATACAAAACAGAGACTTGAAATACTTCAAAAATATTTATTGCAATTCTGTTTCATTTCATTACAATATAGCATCAGATTTATATCACATATAAAAATAATACATTCATATTTTGCAAAGATTGCTTGTTGATTTCTATTTGAAACAAAATGCATGTAAGCTAATGATTAAAGTAATACTACTTCCAAAAGCCTTTTATCAATAAAAAACCTTTTATCAATCAAAATTGTTTAACTGCAAAACACTGAATTAAAAATATTCATTGGATTTGTCAATTTCATTTACAAAGGGAGTGAAAATATGGATTGTAAGATTTTTTTTTGTCAATATTTCAACAAAAAACAATATTTTTGACAATGGATCGTTTTGAAAAATCCTGCCACCTTTTGATAGATCAGAAAAACTATGATATACTGGCTAAATTAATGATGTCATTGGTGAATCAAAGGAGGGAGGATTATCAATTAAAAAGTAATCTATTGAGTCATATTGGGATATCTGCATCATACCAAAGCTTGTTGCATCACAAGAAATAACTAAATACCAAAGACCCAAACAAGAAAAATGCCTTTGAAAACAACCATCTCAATATAATGAGAAAATCTAGGCAAAAAAGTAAGTATAATTATTTCATAAGTAAATTTAGCACCATCATTGGAGCTCTTAATTTGTAACCTGACCTTCCCATTTAATCATATAAATGTAGATGGTTATCATGAAATAAATTAATTCAAAATATTTAGAATTTTGTGTTTTTCTTAATTGTATTGCATTTCTTAGACAGCAAGAAGAAATATAGAAATATTTGACAAATATTGAGAGCCGTCGTTTTTTTTCTAATTTTTATTGGGAATTAAAGGAATATTCCTGGCCAGACCATTTCTCTCCTAATATGGTAGCTATAACCATATATATACTTTCCATATTTAGCAAATCAGGGAAAAATGTTTTGATATGGTCAATATTGATCACTTAAAAATATAGTGCCGAATTCCAGTAGGCTGCCATCTTTTAATATTTCACTCAGGAAGTGATGTCATCGACTCTCAACTTTGCATATAACACTATAAGGAGCTATTTTAAGATTAACAAAACCAGCTGAATATTCTTTTTCAATTTTGTCTATGATTTAATCCTTCTAAAAGTCTCTTCTTTTATTCTAAGCTGACAAGCTCTGAACATATTTTTGCGCATAAAGTAAGGATCACTCGTCTAGAAGTGATATTGTGCTATTTTCCTATACTGTTATATGCAAGGTCATGAAAGTTGAGAGTCGATGACATCACTTCCTGAGTAAAATCTTAAACGATGGCAGCTTACTGGAAATGAGCACTACATTTTTAAATTATCAATATTGACTATATTAAAACATTTCCCCATGTTTTGCTAAATATGGAAAGTATATATATGATTATAGCTATCACATCAGCATATAAAAGGTTTGGCCAGGAATGTTCCTTTAAGCGCAATTGGATTTCTTTACTTCGCATTTCTTGACCCAATAATTAACTAAATGTACACAGCACTTACTCATTAATAATTCAAAATGTTTTCAATTCTATTTTGACTGCACCTAATAAATTCTTTTTCTATATTTGCTACATGCAAAATATTTTTAATTCTATAAACATAGATTAAATAATTCAAAATATGATAAGTTCTTTTTTGGCTTCACACATAATTAATTCAAAATATTGGTTACAATATTTATAAATCTTCAAACATTGCACTTCACAGAAAACAAGTGAAGGAAATGTTTTGACAAATTGATGGATTTTAAATAAATATTTCTTATAAAGCACCATGATTGGATTTCTTCGTCTTTTACTTTGTACGATATATCTAAACGAGGGCTGTCTAAAAAGTCTTGACATTTTATGTAAAATGTTCAATTATATATAAAAAATATCATAATACCACTCAATATACGTATTGCTGGTAAAATGGATGGTATGCTAACTTTCGCTTAAAGAGGCCCAGGGCATGTCTTATTATGATGTCATAAGAATAACATTTGATGTACCAAATGTAAATATGGTACATAGAAAAAAATTCAAGACTTTTTGGACAATCCTCGTAAAGCTGTACATGTATATCAGAAGTCTTAGATAAAATTCTCTCCCATCAACTGACAAGGACTTTATGCAAAACTAGTACAATGTACCATATAACATTAATCAAATACGTTCACTAATAATTAGAATTGTATTTTGGCTACAAATATAGTCTTTATATTGGGTGCAATAAGTTATTGAATGATTTGAAGTACAATACAGGATATATCCTGCTCGAGAATTCCGCATTGGAACAAAACGAAGTCAAGTGCCAATACAGAATATCGAGAGCAGAATATATCCTGTATTGCACGTCAAATCATTCTATAACGTTTTTATCGTGTGATCCTCTGTATTGTTACTGAGAATGTCCCCTCCGTACCAATATTTTCTGTATTGCGACGGAGATGATCAATGGGGACAATCTCAGTAGCAATACAAATTGCTACAGCACAAGAACTGACCAATCAGAAGGCTTCATTTTACAGATCATACGATAAAATACTGTATTGGATTCTAAAATTGATTGTGGGATCAGAAAAATAAATATTTTCAAAAATAAAACAAAATCCAATCATACCGCTATAATTGCAAACATATTTTAAAGGGGCAATGTCTGTATTATTCAATCTCTTAAAAAGATACTTGAAATGACAGACATTGCCTCTTTAATTGCCTAAACCCCAGGAAAGATCTGTTCAAAAATAAACAGTTGATGCTAAAAAGCTTTATACATGTACAAGTATAGACACAGGTATTGTATTCATATATTAATATAATATGTGAATAGTTGATGTATGTTTCTCTGTGGAAACAGACTTTCTCTGATTATGGCAAAGAAGAATATGGTGAGTATGGCATTAAGATTTCTTCATCCTTTCTCATTTCATGTTTTTTTCATGTAGTATTGATAATTATTGTGTTTTAATTAATTTAATTAATTTTAATTAATTAGTTTATTTTAATTATCATTTTGAGGACATAATAGAATGGAATGTGACATCACAGTAAAATGTAAGAACTGACAATTGGCCATTTTTAGATATTCAGAGAAATTTGTAAACCTTACTAATAAAAAATGTCTTACAAAAAAAAAACAAGCCGAAAAACAGTCCTAATTCTATAATGTGGCTTATGAGAATTTTGAATGGTTGTTGGTCCACTGAAACGACCTGTACAAAAATAATTCATTTCAAAATAATTTTGAAACATTCAAGTTTAAAAAAACAAAAATTCACTTTTGAATGAATTCAGATTTTGAGATCTTAGGAATGACAGCTAAATGACATAGATTTAATCAAGATAGATTTAATCAAACGGTTGCGTAATGAGCTCCAGCGCGTACAGCTTTCACCCAGCGCAGTCTTTTCCCATGCAAAGAAAATTGTGACCATGCTAAAATCTGGAGTATTGCACAGGCTATTGGAACATAGATCAGTAAATGGAAACAACCAGTCTTATACGTGGTTTGGTCAGTTAATGTCATATCTTTAATGTCCATTTTTATGCTCCCCACTTTATCGCCAGATTTAAAGATGTCGTGACCTACAATAAAATCATAATTTCAAGTTATATCTATTTATTGATAATAACAATTAACATTGAACTAAAAAACATACAAAATATAAACAAAATACATTATGCAATCACGATCACGATTTTTAACTAAAAAGGCATTTTAACCTGGCAAATGTCACTACATGCCATTTGTAACAGACACCAAACACCAACCACCATCCAGTAAAAGAAATGTCACCACTTCTGGTGGTGACATAAAAACTAACCTGTCTGTTGTGTTAGAAGCCAGGTGCCTATAAGTGGTGCCAGTGTCTGTCCAGGTTTTGACACGAGTGCAGCTGTACCAAACATGAGAGCGGAGACAGCCTGTTTTCTACTATGTAAGACATAGTCCTCGTCAACCAAATCGCTTATGACTAGATTCAGGAGTTTACATGTTCCCTCGGTAAACACACGGTTGCTAAAATAAAGAGTCACATTATACTTTCATTCTTGAATCAACCCTGTCATCCAAAAATATTTCACTCTACTATACCTTGCATTTAGTGTTCATAAGCAACCCATTTGGCTTAATAGTAATGATTATATTATTAGTTTTTTTGTCTGTTCTTTATGAATGGTTTATCGGAAGACTGTTAGATATTAATAAGGCACTTGCAAAAATATACTAAACAACACAATTAGACAAACAGAGTATCTTATGCATTTCTAGGGGTTTGGTAAAGTAGAGTGTATTTGTGTTTAACTTATTTACCAGTTTGCTTCACCAAATGGATTGTTCATTTTAATAAATATTTGTTAATTCACCCTGTGACTTATAATGTTAAACAATGTCGCCTTTTGGAAATTTTATTTTAATATATATTATTGTCTTGTATAAAACATGATAAAAAAGAAATTCAAAAATGTCATCCAAATGATTTTGAGATGTTTACCATGAATCCAAACTCAGTCAAAGGGATTAAAAGTATATCTTGATATCAATCAGAAAAAATACCACTCATCTCTTGAAATTCTTACTCCTAGTGGATGATTGTATTTCTAAAGAAAACACAAACAGTAACAGTGATTCATCCTCTCATGCTTGATGTACAATGTAAAACATACACTAGTTTTTGTTGAATCAAATAACTTTTGAGATTTAATGTTAACATACATTTACCCCTAGAGCACAGGATAGTTCTAAACTGAAGAATCTCTCTTATGAGATATAAAGTTAAACTAATGCAAAGGGTACATACCTTGCAATAAAAAGGCAGAGAACTGGTATATTGTTTGGTCCAACAGTAAGCATGACACCACTGAGCAAAAGTTTCACATAAAACAGCCATTGTATCACTTTGTACACGCCATATTTACGACACAGCGTCAGGAAATATAAGTTGTTAAAATGTGGTGCCACAAATGAAACACCTGAAAATGAAATAGAAGAATTAAAGAAATTTGTGGGGAAAATAGGTTGACCATGCAATGCAATTGCCAAAATTTGACACCTTCCTTTTATTTTACATAATTTCTTCAAAAATGAATATCAGTTTCACCAGTAACCTGGCTGTTACATATTGACCTGGTTGTTACATATGACTTGGTCGTCACATATTGGCCTTCACAAATTCTACATCATGATGCTCATTAGGGCTGAAACGAATAGTAAATTCTCATACCGAATATTTGGCCAGCAAATCCCCGTTCGGCCCCGAATATTTGTTAAAAACCCGGAAGTAAATATGAGTTGTTTGATTTCAAAGAGCATGTGAAGTAAATACGCCAAGTTTGGTTCTAAAACACATACAATACGTAATTACATTACAAGAAGCGATTGCCGATTACTGTAGAACTTTTTTTATTGTATTCGAATTCACAATAAAAAGTGAAGTTGTAGACGATAAGACAATGCAATGGTTGTGTTATGAATGATTATAAATTAACTTATTCCAAGCGCATGCGCTAAAAACCGAACCAAAAAACGAACCTGGCGCAGATTGCCTCTCGTACAAACCAATGTTCTTAACTTTATATTCAAGTATTTTACTCTTATGGATGCCACTGGATTAATCAGCAGTGCTCAGAGGTTACAAGTAAGAGCTGCAGATGACTCTTAGGTGAGTACCGTGTAATCTATATCAGGATTGCCTTAGAATTGGGTTTGTCTTGGCGGGAGACTAAATCAGCGCGCATGCGCAGTCAATCGTTAATATTCAAATACCACAAAATGCCATTCCAATATCACCTCAGACCTATTTGCAACCGAATACTTGAGTATTCGTTTCACCCCTAATGCTCATCCCTATATTTGACACTGCATATTTCTGTCAATTTTGGGAACATGCAGCCACCATACGGTTGATTTAGATCAAATGTGCCTGAGGTATTAGGAATGTCCCATTAACGTTATGTATATATTTACCCAGCAGAATTGAGCCAGTGGAAGGTGTTATAGCATCTCCCAACAGATTCTCCAGGAACAAGGGGAAGAAATTACTGTTAAAGTGGCAATGGAACACCTAAAATCATAAGTATACAAGACTTAATCACAGCAAGTTACAATGTTAATGTTTTTTCTAAATAACATTCCAAGGGATGTAGCGAGGCAACTGTCTTAATATTTTACAGAAAATCATTAAATTTTTTCTAGACTGAGACTGTGATAATAATCTATTGGATTTGCTTGTCTTGCCTATTTTGAAAATGTCTTGTCTCTATTTAGATACTGTCTATGTCCTTACATTTTTTTTATGGTACTTGATGCTAACAGATATGAAAACCATTGGTCTCAACACTCAGGTATTGATATTTCCTTATTCCCTTTTCAATGTATAGTTTATATCATTTATTATTTTTCGAGAGTCCTGCTTTAGAGATTTTCTTGAAAGAATTGGGTTTTGGCCATTTCTGAACACAAAAGTAAAAGTGGATTTCACAGGGAAAATCTTGAACTAAAAGATACTTACCTGTATAAGGTTCATACCAGCGAACCATATGAAGTTTTTCTGAGTTGCAAGTTGTTTAATATAAATATAAAATTTTGATGCCTTGGGAACAACTTCTGATGATGTCTCTACATGTCCTGATGGCCTGCAATGTAAGTTTCAAATATTCTAATTTTGTAATATTCACACATGTTTCCATTCTGAAATGTTCATAATGATTGGTGTTCATATTTTGTAATGTTCATAAAGAAAGGTGTTCACATTTTATAATATTCAAATTAAAGGGAGTTATCATTCTGTAATGTACAGATTGAGAGGTGGACAGATTATATGATATTCACACTCAGAGGCATATCATCCTCCGATCACAGGGCTTCAAAATCCAGAATATATTCTTTCTTTTTACCCCCTGCGATAAGCTGTTAGCATTTCCCCGATTAAGAACTCACAATCTGATTGGCTGTCGCAACACTGCGACAGAAATCATGTATAAGTCATTGTTCATGATTAGATCTCATGATTCTAATCGGGTTATAGCAAGGGGAAGAAGGAGGTACGGATTCTGGATACCTGCTTAGGAGGATGAGGCATTTACATTCTGTGATATTCATACATTCTGAAATGCTCAGATCAGATTAGGAGGTGTTCACATTTTGGAAAGTTCACATAAAGCACACTGAGTGTATTTGGACTATACTAACCTAAAGTGGGACTCTTCATTTTCGTTTTCTTCATTTTTACTTTTCTGCACATAAAACCTCCTTAATACAGTTGTACTGCACAAGAATCCTACGATAGAGAATGCTGAAAGTCCTGCACAGAAAAACTGGAATGACGCAAAACTTTCTCGATTCCATACAGTATATGACAGAAACACAGAAAGACTACCTAATGCCATAAACACAGAGCAATAAAAATTCAGACGTGTCCTAGTTTTGGCGGAAACTGCAAGATCGGCTAATAAGGCACTATGGTGTAAATCGACCATTGTAAGGAATCCATCGTATATGCACAAACATAGAATAAATTGCACGGTGGGGTTGCCCCAGGCAAACCAGAATCCTAAAAAGGCGATTCCTAGAAGAGGTCCATTCCATGATAACGCTCGTAATCTATGGAGAATAACTGCACTTTGGGTAGTGTTCCCTTTACTGTTTAAATATCCCTTATCACTCAGCCAACCAAATAGAGGATCGTTCAATGAATTCCACAGTAGAAACACAGTCTCGCCAATCCAGAATGAGGCTTTGTTAATTTTGTAGATGGAAACGAATGTCTCGATGTGATACAGCAGGAAGACATTGTGGAGGACAGCACTGAAGAGGGCTATTGAGCCGTAACATACCCCAAGGGTGAGAGGCACCCCTGATCCGCTGCAGCGGGTGGACGGGGCATCCTCCTTCGAGGTTGATGAATGCGATCTGTGGAATGTCTGACTCTCTTTATTGTATGTTAATCCTGACATCTCATCCTGAAACATACAAATAAACAAAATTAAAAAAATTATCTAAAACCAACAACATCAGATATAAAAACCATAACCAGTTTCAAGAACCACTCTGTCTGTTAAAAAGCTCTTATTTAGTTTACAATCACTGCAAACAATGTGTCATTCTAACAGCTGGTAAAGCCAAACAAGAGATTATTGAAAGTCTAGCAATGTAAAATGCATCTAAAATAATAAATTTTATTATGTAAAAAAGAATATGTCTATACATTGTTTGTCATACACACCATATAATGTTATTCCTGGATAATGAAAATGAATATTTCATAGATTTTACATTCACTAAGATAAATATTGCTTTATGTGAGCCTGGTGAGTCGGTGACCTTACTGAATGAAGATATCAACTCATCTCCTATCATACTATTGATAACAATGACCCTTATGTTATCAAATGTCATATTAAGTAGAATATTCTCTGTTGTTATCTACTAGGCCTACCCTTAGACCTTTGCATTCGTTTAACTTCACTTCTTAAAAGAGAGCTTCTGGTTTATAACTAGACTCTGCGCGCAGGGTAGTTATCTACCTGATACATGTAAGAAATGTCCCTGTATTAACTTTAAGGTAGTTAAGCATGATGACAATTTTATTGAATTTTCAAGATTATGATCAATAATTGATATGGATAATATTTTTCATATTTTTATGCACATATTAGCACTAAATGGTAGAAAACCTGATTGCCCAAATTGAAAATGTTTCAATTAAATGTTGATATGGGATTTCTTAAAACATCTTGTTATGAAAGTGTAGAACTATCTTAACATATAAAATTACTGAATAAACCTGGAAGAAGCAATTCAGTTAATAACAATATATAGCAATTTAAAACACATATCACTCTATTACAATCAAATGAATCAATGTCAGTCATTCAGAAACTAAAAAGAATACACCCTGAATATGAAACCTGCTACTTGCCTATGTTAGTGTATATAATAGCTCCAGCAACTAGTTCATACATAAACTGATAGCAGTGCTGCATATCATCCACAGTTAAACAATAACAAAGAATACACCCTGAATATGAAATCCTGAGTCGGACTACTTGCCTATATTGGTGTATCCTGAATTTGAATATCCTGAATATGAAATCCCGAGTGTGACTACTTGCCTATGTTTGTTACTATATCAATAGCTCTGGCAACTGGCTCATACATAAACTGATAGCCTGCATATCATCAACACTTAAACAATGACAAAGCTGATTTCATTAGCCTGTTTTCATGCATCTGCAATTTATGTTACTACATGTACTGTTACAGTGAGCTCATAGACTGTTATTGATTATATATCTAAATGTGTGTATATTTGAAATACTTCAGTACATGACGTATGTCACATATGTTAAAAAATATTCTGTATTAAAAACTTTCAAATATGAATTACACTTTATCAAATGATTAATACATACAGTACTTTGAGTAATTCCAATTATGATATCCAAAGTCTATACTTTATCTAGTATAGGAAAAAGTAGTTGCTCTTGGAAGTGGTACAGACAGACTTATATAAATCAGAATTTATAAACTCTGTATCTGATAAAAGCGTTTTACAAATCTATGATAGTATTAATTAGTAACATATTAACTAGGGTGTGTATTTAAACTATTTCAGTCACTTTTCACAAACATAATATAAACAATGCAAATATCAGATATGTACTTGAGTATTTAAATCACAGCAAATAAAGTTTATTGATTATCAAAAACAAGGTGTTGACCTTGACCTTAGGCATTATGGCATATATGTCTTGAAACAATTTGGGGAACTTAAAACTCTGGAATTTTACTATTTTAGTTCTAGAATATTCCATGTGGTTTGTTTTAGGGACCGATTCAAAAGATCAGATAATTAAATAAATCTTGATAGTTAGGCTTCGGAGGGGGGTATAAATGTGTAAAAAAGTTAAGTTCTGCCAATATAGATTATTGATTCGCCTTCGTCACGCTCATTTTTTTCTGGTGTAATCCCCATGTTGCTAAGAAAAAACTTATACCACATAAATCTTGATAAAAGAGGAATATTAAGTCAATTTATGGTAATCCTGTGACAGATTAGAAAAAAGCGTGATATATACACATATATTGGACCAAGTGCTTGACATATACGGAAATCGCGTGCAAAGTCTGAACGGAATTCGTCCGCTTTTTTCTGCATTCACTTTTTTTACCATATCCACATTTTAAAAAAAAAGATTTTTACAATTATCAACATAATGCATGATTTGAGTGACATTTTATCATACACGCTAAATTGATGCATGATTTCTATTTTTCCAGCAATTGCGTGACAATCACACCTAATGTGTGAGGGTTGACAGGGCTGCTTCCTTGACCTCAAGCACAAGGTTCTCAGACAACCAATTTTTTTGTAATTTATATAAAAACATTCAGTGTTTTCACACCAAGATTTCTATGTGAGGTAGGTACAAAGATTTTCAAACGGAATGCGTGACATGTACGCGATCCACGTGAAAAGTCCGAACGGAATGCATATGTTTTTTTCGGCATTCGTATTTTTCCTGTATCGGCGAACTTTTTCAGAAATTTTTCTACAGAAATATTTTTGCTTGACAATTACCAAGTAAAATGCGTATTTGCGTGACATTTTCTGTCCACCAAAAAAACTGGCGTGACTTCAAATTCTTCAGCAAATGCATGACGAATACGCAAATTGCGGGACAGTTGACAGGCCTGATATGAGGCATTACCCGTGGGGTCGAATTGGCATTTTTTCTTATTTGTTATTATTTGAGGCCAATTCACCCTTATCAAATGTAAAAAGTAAAAACAATGCAAACAGAGAAAACATTCATAGGCCTATGCTCTGTGGTCCATGTGGGCCACTAGTTCTAATCAGAAATGTCTGTCCTTAGTCGAGTCTCTAGCCAATTCTTGGCTAGAAGTGATTCCATCTGGAACACCGTGAACTAAATCTTAAGCCGTCGTTCAATAAATTTATGTAATATTCTAAAAATCGTTCTGTTAATATTTCATGAATTGAAATGGTAACGGCTTGTCTTGATTATGAGATATTGAACGTTTTCATTTGAAATAGACGTCGTCTCGTTCTCCATTTTGAAAGCATGCCTTTTTTCCACTAAAGCGATTTAGTCAAGATGGCCGCTTGTTGTAAAACATTTCCTTCAGTTTTATTTTAATTCTTTTGTGAATAATATCCTGCGAAGTAGACCAATTTATGAACTAGGACTACGTGTAAAGATCAATGAAGGTGAGTTTATTATGTTTACATCAATAAAAATAAGACGGCTTGGCAATTTAAAGGCAAATTCAAAACAACAAAGAGTGTCTTATTTATATTGTTGTATGGCCATTGGCAACTGAGTGTGGAATATGGTCTGTCCTGTTGATAAAGTTGCTGAGGTGTAAAACACATCAGATAAACATATTCATATATCGGACAAACATAAAAGTCACTCAAGTCAAAACGTTTCTTATAATTTTTTCATGCTGAACTCAATACTTACGTCGTTATAAACACTTTTCACTGAAAAAATGGAAAAATCATTTTTTTTATTTTTTTCAGCTTCCGTTTACTACGCGCATGCGTAGAATAATTGCTATCACGAAATAATGAAGCTTTTTGCTGCTGTAATCACCTTCATTATCGTAGAACACTCTATAAAATTGAAACAAGCGTATTATTTTATTTCAAAAAACCACTTTATCTGTAAAGAGTATGGCAAAAATAAAGTATAGCTAATTCAAGAAATGTCAGAATTCGTGATCCTTTTGAAGCATCTCAAACTATTGACCGATGATTTATTTTTCACGTTTTTTGAAATTTAGCAAAGAACTTGCTAAATGTTGCAATAACAAGGCAACTAAATTCCACCAAACAAGGTATTTGTGTTGCCAAGGAAGCATGGAGTCTGGTGTTGTCGCAGGGAAGCAGGCTGCTGCCAGGGCTGCCGTTGAAGATCATCTCAAAGTGAGTACAAAATCATTTCCAAGATCAAAACAAAAAAGAATGAATGAGGACAATCCATCACACACCATTGGTTTTAATCCCGATCCTCAGAATCCCATTGGTCTGAAGCCCAATAGACCGGATTCCAATGGTCTGAATCCACATGATCTGTATCCTATAAATTGGTCTGAATCCAAATAGACTAGAATTGTTTTCATGGCCTGAGTTCGGCACTAACATATTAAATATAAGAGTTAGCTGGTGTTTGGGAGTCTGACTTACCTTCTAAAGGTTAGAACCCGAATCCTAATGAAACCATATCACCTTTGTTCTGTCAACCATGGAGCATTTGCCACAACATCCAAGAGGTAAATCATGGACCGTGAAAATGAATGATTTCCTTGTAAGTTCCGGAAGTTTCAATACGAAAAATTACCGAACATATGTGAAAACCGAATATTTGTTCGTTGTTTTCACGGTTTACAGGTTCGTTTGTTCTTCAATGTTTTGGTCTAAATTATAAAGCATCACCAACAGGTCTTACTCTATTAATCGACTAATACAGCAGACGGCTCATATTTCTACGTAGCATTTCGTTCAGACCAATAGTGGGAGTGTAGATCACGCAGTTTTGTTCGTTGCGTACTTCACTTGAAATTGGTAATTTAAATATTGGCTACTTCACTTAGCTTGGCGGATGTAGAACATTGCTTAATATTCTTTTAATTTTCACACCAGACATGCTTGGTTGACACGTCAACAAAGTAAAGTTCAAGGGTCAATGCGTTATTTCGTGATAACTACAACGCCTTCCCGGAAGTCAACATTGATGAAAAATGAAAAAGTCGGAAAAGCATTTACACTAATTTCTATCAAATGCTGTCTTTATGCATCATCATCGACGCAACAAAGGTGATATAGTTTCATTAAGATTCAGGTTCTAACCTTTAGAAGGTAAGTCAGACTCCCAAACGTCAGCTAACTCTTATATTTAGCATGTTAGCGACGAAGTCAGGCCATGAAAAAAATTCTATGTCCGAACCCATCATCCAAATCTCAGTGGTCTGAATCCCTTTCATCCGATACAAACAAAGAATAGGAAGTCAAAAATCTTTTAGAAATGTAAATTGTGATAAATAGGAAGGTAATCTTACTGTCTAATAAGCATGATGTTTAATTAGAAATATCAGAGTTATCTCATGATGCTATATTATGCTGTAATATTTATTTGTTTACTAATTTTCTTGTAGGACAATCAAGTTGTTGGTGTTGGCAGTGGATCCACTATAGTGTATGCAGTTGAAAAAATTGGTAAGGAGCTTTAGATGCATTATTTACTTTAGTTACCCATTGACTGGAAAAGTTTATCAAAATGGAGACTGGGGACAGGAGTTAAATACAGCGACTTCGAATTATATCACTCAGTATGAATAATAAAATTAAGTTCCACACTCAATTACTTAACTTCTTTCAACATCATTATGGGTTGAGAAATGTCCTGTATAATATTTATTATAATGTCCTGTATAATATTTAAAATTGCCTGTGTAATATTTAAAATGCCCTTTGTGTAATATTTATAATGTTATCATTTCAGCATCCAGAGTGAAAGCAGAGAATCTAAAGATCATTTGTGTTCCTACATCATTCCAAGTAAGTGAAATAACAGAGGCGTAACTAATGATCAGAGGCACATAGTTCTTTCAAAATCATGCAGTTTTTCACCTTTTTAAATGATTTTGGCCATTTTGGACGAAAATTGTCAAATGTGACCCCCATGGAATTTTTTAAAAAGTGACCCCCCTCCCTGATAGATCCTGGCTACGGGCCTGTATCACATCCATTTGTACATCATTTGTCCCTGCTCCAGCATTTCCCATGTTATCGAGAAATAGCATTGTTGACATGTACATGAAATCGTTACATTCTTCATTTGATTTCAGGCACGACAGTTGATCCTGGAGAATGGACTGGTCATCTCAGATCTCGAACAACACCCACAGGTAAGTAATGGTCTAACCCACATTTCTCCATCCTCCGAAGCAGGTGTCCAGAATCTGTACATCCTTGTTCTTGATTTTGGAGCCCTGCGTATGGAGGATGACATTCTCAGCATGCAACTGGTATGCTCTCTCAAACCTGAATTTGCAAACTATTATTGCCCAATGAACAAGATGTAATGTGCCACATTACAACAAATAGCCAGAGTGCCTTTAATACCAATATTAAGCTTCTCACACTTATTCCTATTGTAAATTTTTTTTTTTACCAGGCTATAGAAATTGGGGAAGGTTAACATGAGAAGGGGGGGGGGCTTTCTTATCACAAATTACATAACTATTTCTTTTCCCCAAAATACTGATCATCAGTTTCAAAACATGTATCAAAAGAGCATATCAATGTACAAATATCTTTAGAATTGCTTTATTGCTCTGGAATTACAGCTTGCTATCGAGAACCTTGATTATCATCTCGTACATGTACTATACAAATATGACTTAAAAAAGCTGTGATGCTTATTCCGTGTGGTGATATTATCCAGCTTTTGGAATGCTTTACATTATCCATAAAGGCCTAGTCCATAGTCCATATAGTTTACCAATAACTTCATATAAGGTCAGGTTCATGATTCAAAAATTCTCAAAAATAATTTGTGATTTGTTTTCATATTAATTTATTGAGCCCATTGCATATGACTTTATTTCATTTTATGTCATCAATGCAAGTGTTGACACATTGTTATAGTCTTCAAATTTTTTGTAGATGGTGATGGATGGTGTTTGGCATTCGGCAGTTGCTGTTTGGTGGTCATCATTCAGCATCTGTAACAAACTGCAGGTGGTGACATTTTGCATGTTAATGCCTTGTTGTCTCTTTACAGCTGGATCTGGTCATAGATGGCGCTGATGAGGTGGATAGTTCACTCAACTTGATAAAAGGTGGCGGTGGCTGTCTTACTCAGGAGAAGATTGTTGCATCATGTGGCAAGAAGTTCATCATTATTGCAGATTACAGGTATTATGTACAATTATTCATCAGATTCCCTGTGTCAGTGTGTTACACCATCTGAATTGATTATTGGAACTTTTAGCAATCTAGATGTTTTAGGAAAAAATTGTGATTTCCTTTCGAAATGACATATTTCATGTTTTCTTATTGATAAAGAAAAATGATTCTGTTAAAAAAAGTTTTTGACAAAACGATAACGTCTAAGACAAAACTGATGCATGATTCAGTTTTTCTTTTTCTTTAATATTCCCTGTATCACTTTCCTAAGCAATCGATATCTTACTGAGAGCATACCCCTTTGAAGGGTGAACCATGATTGTTATGTGATTGAAGATCACTGTTTTATCTCCAGGAAAGATTCAGTGAACTTTGGAGACAATTATGCTGAAGGGATTCCTATAGAAGTTATCCCCCTGGCTTATCATCCCATACAGCTGAAGATAAAAGAGATATATGGGGGCGACATTAAACTAAGAGTTGCCAAGAGAAAAGCAGTAAGGCACTAGGTTGATATCTGAAACATGAAAAGTGTTGTGTCATTGTATTTATGCATGTGGTCGTTAATATGTCTTAATGCAGTAAAAGTGAAAAGTGTTGTGCCATTGTATTTATGTGTGTGGTCGTTAATTTGTTTTAATGCAGTAAAAGTGAAAAGTGTTGTGCCATTGTATTTATGTGTCTGGTCGTTAATATGTTTTAATGCAGTTAAAGTGGAAAGTGTTGTGTCATTGTATTTATGTGTGTGGTCGTTAATATGTTTTAATGCAGTAAATGTGAAAAGTGTTGTGTCATTGTATTTATGTGTGTGGTCGTTAATATGTTTCAATGCAGTAAAAGTGAAAAGTGTTGTGCCATTGTATTTATGTGTGTGGTCGTAAATATGTTTTAATGCAGTAAAAGTGAAAAGTGTTGTGTCATTGTATTTATGTGTGTGGTCGTTAATATGTTTTAATGCAGTAAAAGTGAAAAGTGTTGTGCCATTGTACTTTGTGTGTGGTCGTAGATATGTTTCAATGCAGTAGTTCTTTTGGGCATATATCATTCTTTAGTCCTTACAAGCCCTTGTAACCCCCGCCACTACAACATTTCTCTTTGTGAGAAGGTGTGTAGGCAAGTAGAGGGGGAGGTTCACAGAGACTTGTAACTAGACTTATCATTCTTGACATCATTCGGATATTCACATTTACGTATTAGTTTTAACTGCTATAAATCAATTGCTTTGTTAATGAAATGCAAGAAAATTAGACACTTCATTTAATTCAAATTTTAGTGATAAATATATTGAAATAGGAGTTTAGAAAGACTTCAGAGTCATGACCACATCTTTGTGATTTTAGGGACCAGTCGTGACAGACAATGGGAACTTCATCCTGGATTGGAAGTTTGATCCATCACTTTGTATTGGTAACCAATGGCCGACAATCAATCAGACGATTGTAGCTATGCCAGGTATTTAGCAGTTAAATATGCCCAGTCCTGAATCTTTGAAAATCAAATAACTCATGATCCAGGATACATCATAAGAATTTTAAGCCTGCTGTCCAAAACTGAATTTTTATAGATGAGCTCGGTTGTCATGGTGATAGTTGATCAATAGTGAAATACCTTGGACATTGTCCTATGGCTCAGTGTTTTTACTGTACTTTGAATCCTGTATCCGTTTGTTTGATTTCCTTATTTTGTATAAGTCTACAAAGACACTGATAAAATGACTCATGAAAAAGATAGATAATGGGGAACAATTTTGAAATGTCCTCAAATGTGTTTTGTTCTGTTCTAAAGGTGGAGCCACAAGGTGACTCCTAATTTAGATTTGGAAACACAATCTTTTTTTTAGTCTTAGTCTTTTTATTTTTCAGGAGTGGTTGATACAGGGTTATTCATAGATATGGCTGAGAGAGTCTACTTCGGGCTTGCAGATGGTAGTGTGCGCATACGTGAAAAACCACATAATGGAGACGCATGTGCAAATGGTAGAAGTAGTGCAGAGAAATAGCATAAGGAAGAACTTTTTAGTCCATGTTTGAAAAATGTTGCAACATTTTTAAATGCCAGATATTATAAGAAAGAATGGTATTCGAAAGAAATAAAGCAAAAAGACTTGTATTGGATATTTGAAATTGTATGGAAATACATGAAAATCATGCAGCTCATTCAAATTTTTGAGAGAAATTGAGTAAAAAAAGCAGAGGAAAAATCCATGCAGGAACAATATTGCGTATGATATTAATACAAATATGACTGAGAGGGGAATAAGCAAGAAATGCTTGAAAATGTGCAACCATTAAATTGTATGCCATTCCAATGAAAATGGTATTTTGTTTATGAACTTCCAAGGAAAATCATCGCCAGATTTTTATGAATTTGGCATTTATGTAAGGGGCCAATTCAATCATGATAAACATTGTAACACATTTTAATTATGATCCTAAATTACCCCTAAATGCTTTCAATTCATGATGGTTTAAAGCTTTCACCATCAATAAATTTTGATATTTAAACATTCTTTTCTGTAAATATGAATGCTTGATAAAATCACTTTGTTAAAATTAAATATTATTGATTGGTAAATTGGGGGTAATTTGGGATCAGTATTACAAAAACTGATGTAAAGTGATCTGTTTGTTGGATAATGGTTATACTGTACAATCAAATTGTAACATTGCCAATTTTGTATCATATAGGTAGTAAATCACATATTTAATTTGATCCACTTAAAGTGACTGATAATAATTGGTGCCAATGTGTAATTTACATTGTAAAAATGCTAATCTTACCTGACCTGAAAAGGGCAACATTTAATCAGGAAAATTTTCTTTGCTGTTAAGTGCCAAGCATGTATTCATCTGCATCTTCACATTTTTTTGTGTTCACTCTAAGAACTTAGCATGCATGCTTGAAAAGATTTTTTTGCTTACATAACCAAGGTGCAATTTATTTGTTTATTGTCCTTTTTTGTCACTTTGCCTTACCTTTTATTCTGGCCAATTGTTAGCCATCAGGCCCATAGCCAGAATTTGCCAAGGGGGGTTCAGTTTTTAAAAAATTCCAGTGGGGTTCATTTTTGACAACTTTTCTCCAAAAATGGCAAAATCACTTGAAAAGAATTTTTAGCCAGGGGGGTTTGCTCGAACCCTGCGAACCCCCCCCCCCCCTCCCTTGGCTACGGGCCTGACTATGGCTTTATTCTCAGTTATGTATTTTTTTTGTTCATGGTATTATACATGGTTTTCCGCATAAACATATTAGAAGCCATATTTGATAGTGTAAACTCAGTTTGAACTATTCATGCATTGTTTATGCAAATTCAGTGTTGTGTTTTTTGAAGGGGCCAACATTTACCTATGCACAATTGACATTACCAATGTACAATGTAGACATGACCTATGTACAGTGGACATGACCTATGTACAGTGGACATGACCTGTACACAGTAAACGTGACCTACGGTATGTACATTGGACACGACCAGTACACAGATATGACCTATGTCACTTGCTGCTTGCAGTGGACATGACCTGTACACAGTAGACGTGACCTAGATACAGTAGACATGACCTAGATACAGTAGACATGACCTAGATACAGTGGACATGACCTGTACACAGTAGACATGACCTAGATACAGTAGACATGGCCTAGATACAGTAGACATGACCTAGATACAGTAGACATGACCTAGATACAGTAGACATGACCTAGATACAGTGGACATGACTTCTATACAGTTGAGATGATCTAGATACAGTGGACTTTGTTTATGTGCACAGATCTTTATGGGAACAAAAAATTGTAAATATTTTGTTTGATTCAACCTCTGTATATAATGTCCATTTACTCTTTTGTATTAATATAAAAGAAACATTGTTTTAAAGACTAAGCAATAAAAATTGCTTTTGACAATGATTGTTATTTTATAAGAAAAAGTAAATAACCTTTCCAGTCATTCATATACTAGCCTATTATGTATCATATCAATAAATGCAATACTACTACTAGAGGTTTGTAAACTTTTGAAATTATTTTCACATTAATACAATCGATTCAATACAAAAAGCAACATTTAAGTAAGATCTGAAGTAAGGCAAGACCTTCATTTATTTAGTACTATGTAATTGAAGTACATGTACTATGTAACTATAAGTATTTTGTTACAATATGTATTATGTAACTGTTAGTACTATGTAACTTATGCAACATGTAACTATAAGTTTGAACCCCAAAATCATTGAAAAGAAATATATTTTGAGTTGAAAATGAAAATTGAATGTTTGTTTGATGTTGTTCATTTTTCCAGGGTTTGAGTTTTTTAAATGAATAAAATAGATGGCGATAAAATCTTTGATAATTTATTGTAAGCTCCAATGTGACCTTTTAGCTGTCGTTGGTGTCATGTTCAAGTACTTACCGATCCATTGGAAATATAAGGGGGATAGGAAGCTAGTCTTTTATTTTAATAAAGAACACTGAAATGTTCGCTTTGAGTCGATAACTTTAATTTTGCAATTCTATCCCAAATAAAGAAAAAGAACATGTGTTAACTTTTCTTTATCTGCAATCGCATTACCAATAAAAAGTCCGAATTTAGGGAATTGGTTTCCATCTCAATTTAGATTATCATGTGACCATAACACACACAGGTTGTCAAGACTGTGACGTTTGCAGTCCAGTGATTAGAAGTCCATGATGTCATCTATTGGCTCATTTCGGATTCCAACTTTTAATTGATTACCATTAGCCATAAAGAAGCCAAAAATAAATATGAATAGCTTTTAAAAAAGTGTTAGAAGTGATTTGTCTATTATAATCAACTGCTGCTATATTCTGTCAGCCAAGTCCATAAAAGTACAAAGCTCTGCCTGGTTTACAATTTTCCCCGGGTGTTTTTTGCAAAATTAAGGAATTTCTTCCAGTGTAAATTTAGTCACGTGATAAAAAAAATGGTGGACTGAATAGTGAGTGAAATATTTCTAAATTGTTTTCCCGTTTTAACCACGCAAGCAATGAATTACCTGCCCGGGACTGCTAGCCTCATTGAAGAGATAGATAGTGAGTACCATGGGACATTAGTTAGTACAGCAGTCTGTCTATTAGTTGCACATTTTGCACTATTGAAAACCACATGTTTCATTCTGCATTTTTTCAGAATAAAAGAGAGAGTGAATAAACTTATTCTTTTTGTTTCTTCTGGGAACCAGTTCATATGGATAAAATAACGAAATGATGTGATGTAGCCATGTAATATACTTACTGATATGTTCTGTATTATCCATCGGACTACATGTATGTGAATTCTGGAGCTCAGCCAAACACGACAATAACAACATCTTGATGTTGATCTTAGCCGAAAATCTTTGAAATTTAGATCATCCATTTTGCCAGTCATATGTCTGATCACGTGTCTAGTTACTAGTTGATATCACGTGACTTGTGACGTGTCACTCAACCATGTCTTCAAAGAAAGATATTAATAGTATAGTTTCCATATAGCTTTTGAAATCTCGCTAAATCTCGTTTTTCGTGAGATTTTAAGAGACTGGCATATTAGACCTCTAATGACTTACATTTCCTTCTATAAATGGTATATTTGAATTCAGTGGAATGTTTTCTCCTAAAATAGCTTTGATTTACACAGTTATGTAATTTGAATAATTTTCTATGACAATTTAAAAAAAGTTGGGCCAAATGTCCATAGATGCAATGCTAAAATTCTTTAAAACCGTGGATTATTTGTATGTCAATCAACATTAGCATGTTTAATCACAACATGTTCATAAACAGGGTCATCATGTGGTATATCATTCAAGTTTTATACAGATTCAACAAACACACTTTGATAAATCATGAAATTAAGCCACTTTTCCAAGATTTTAGCATGTAAGTGAATGGAGCTCTAGCCAGAGTTAAAAGCTGAATAAAAGATGGCAGCACGAGATTTCATTGATTTTTCTGCTATTTAGAAACTATCCTATTTATTAGAAATGGTCGGACATCTGTTGCTGAATATAAAAGAACATTTTTCCAAGATAGCGATGTCACATATTTTAGGAAGGGCCCCTGAAGTTACTGACTATTAAAAATCAACTTTATTCAAGATATTGCGCAAGTAAACTTATTGATTTTGACCTGAAATGATGCATCGAAATAAGGAAATTGAAACGCTTAAGTGATGAAAAACAATGAACTAAAGTTTAAAGATCGCAACGTTCGCTACTTTGTTCAATTCCGGAAATCTTCAAGGTGCTACAAATAGGAAATTATTTCGATCTAAATTTTATAACCTCAGAATAATGCCTTTGGTAATGTTAAGCTGAGTTGCACAATTTACAAAGTCTGATGGATAGCATAGAACATACTAGTAAGTAGATACGTCGTTACATCACATCATTTCGTTATTCTAACCCTATGAACTGGTTCCCAGAATAAAAAATTTGAGTTTAAACACCGTTTACACAGAACAGTCTTTTTCATCCGACTTTTTATGTCTTCTAGAGACCTTTTTTAACCAAAATTCTCTTTGCATGATACCTCAATGTGTCTTCCTGAGACCTATTGACTATGGAGTCCGATTGAGTCCTGTCGAGACCGGTGGAGTCCTCACTCATGATGAAATCCCCTCGGATTGTGTGACGTCATGCATGAATGCCTCTATTACAATGGAAGTATCACATGATCAGATTTTATGGTCTTGGGGTTCTCAGAAATTTACACTAAACGGGAAATGAAAAAAACAATGTAGATTTTAGAATTTTTTGAAGTAAGATAACAGATCTAGAGTTCTGCTTTGATCTGCAGTCAGTAGTACTACTCCTATATTACCTTCTTCTAAGGCCACTATATCGTGGCCTTCATCCAAAGATAAACCTCTGCATGTTTTTTACTGCTGTATACGAGTCATGTCGTAATCATAAAATTTGAAATTGAATCTTTGCCATTTTTCCACATCACAATTTGAATTGCGATTTTTAGTCTTTTTACCTCACCAGAAATTCCAAAACACACATGAAGTTATCAATGTATTAGTTCACATCTTCTGGATCGGTAACTTAGAATTTACAGCCAGTTACTAATGTCAGACAATAACGAAATTTCGCCCAGTTTTCAAATATCGCCATTTTTTCTTGGAGCCGTTTATTTTAATTTTAGACATTAGTTCCATTTTAATTCATGAATTTATTTATCTGGCGATTTTTAAAATAGTTAATAAAATAACACGAAGGCCAGCTTTTTTCAAATGGTTCATGATGTTCCAGATGAAATTACTTCTAGCCAGGAATTGGCTAGAGACTCGAGTAACTCTCATATATCATTTACGTCATTTAAGTGTGGGTCATATCCACTCGACAGTAGCCCCATGTGGATGTAAATATTTAGAGTTGAGCGTAAAATTAAAGTGCCTTGCCAGCCACATTGTCTCACATGAAAAACATGAAATTCGCCATTGTTGAATATTATAGAACAAAGTCAATTTTAAGTACTTTTGTGAACATATTATTTTATTTTTAAAGATTTTTAATCACAAGAGTATACATACAAAGTTGTTGATTTTCTTTCTCAGAGATATTTATTTTTATTTTTGATGTTTCATAGGATGTCCATCCTACTTCTTCAGAAATAAAATTATATTTGAATCAAACTGAAATAATTAATTATTACATAACAATGAGACAAATAGCAACCGTTACTATAGAAAACTTCATTGATGTTACAATTAAACAATTAATTGAGAAAAATAGCAACCATTACCATAAAAAGCTTCAATGATGTAATATACAATTAAAAACGTTACTAAGGTATTAGACAACATACCACCTAGAAACGACACTAAGACATTATGAATATGAATATATAAACTATAACATCTTAAAATAGACGGGATCCAGTGTGTAACCCTGATCCCTGTTTAATTCTGGACTTTTAAGTTTAATATGGATTGCTTCTTTGATTTTTCTTTTTAACCAGTGTTTTTCATTATCAATAACCGATACACCTGTCCAATTTATTTCATGTTCTTTATTGATAGAGTGTTCCATAATGGCTGAAGCTATCTGTCCATTGGAAGATAAGGTGACCCTCTTGTGCTCCTTTACTCTACATTCCAAATCCCGCCCTGTCTCACCAATGTAACACTGACTACAATCTCCACATTCAACTTTATATATTACACCTGCCTTTTTCTCATCTTCAACCTTGTCTTTCAAATGGACCAATTTATTCCTTAAAGTCATTGTAGATGAAAAGCATACTCTAATATTGTGTTTACTTAATATCCTTCGTAACCGTTCTGAGAGGCCTTTAACGTATGGTAACACAACCGTGCAAACTGGCTCTGGTTATTATCCCATCGAACGAAGTTCGGAGGGATATAGGGAACGCCTCCGTCCGTCCGTCCGTCCGTCCGTCCGTCCGGGCAATAACTCAAATACCGTTGGCCCGATTTTGTTCATATTTTGTACACATATACCCTATGGGGGTAGAAGTTCTGCTCGAAAGCCGATTTTCAAAATGGCCGCTCATTTCAAAATGGCGGCCATTTTAGTGCCGAATTTACAGTAATTTAGGTGCAATATGTAAAACTGTAATAGCAATATGTTTTAGATGTAAAAAAATTATATAGGACATTAATAAAGCTAGAAATGTAGATATTAAAGAAGCACATGGCAACCATCTTGAAAAATGGCGGCCTTTACTCGTTATTTTACGATTTTTGCTGTAACTCGAAAAGTAGTGGAGCGATTTTTTCATATTTGGTATGTGAATACTATAAAAATTGCACATTGTCTAAAGGCACTTTTGGTAGAAGGTGGCCATTTTATAAAATGGCTGCCATTTTGAAAAATGGCCGCCATTTTAACCTATTTTACTATAACTCGAAAAGTAGTGAAGCGATTTTGTTCATATTTGGTATGTGAATACTATAAGGATGGCACACTGTCTAATGACACTTTTGGTAGAAGGCGGCCATTTTTCAAAATGGCCACCATTTTAACGTATTTTACTATAACTCGAAAAGTAGTGGAGCGATTTTGTTCATATTTGGTAAGTGAATACTAACAGCATGACACACTATCCTATGACACTTTTAGTAGAAAGTGGCCATTTTGAAAAAAGTTGAAAAATGGCCACCATTTTAATGTTTTTTACAATAATTCGAAAAGTAGTGAAGCGATTTTGTTCATATTTGGTATGTGAATACTGTAAGCATGGCACACTGTCTAATGACACTTTTGGTAGAAGGCGGCCATTTTTGCTATATACTTTGTTTGTAAAAATGCCATCCATGGCTGTTCGATAGGATTCGCTACGCTTTGGCGTTGCCGTTGTTCTGGTTAATAATGAAAAACACTGGTTAAAAAGAAAAATCAAAGAAGCAATCCATATTAAACTTTAAAGTCCAGAATTAAACAGGGATCAGGGTTACACACTGGATCCCGTCTATTTTAAGATGTTATAGTTTATATATTCATATTCATAATGTCTTAGTGTCGTTTCTAGGTGGTATGTTGTCTAATACCTTAGTAACGTTTTTAATTGTATATTACATCATTGAAGCTTTTTATGGTAACGGTTGCTATTTTTCTCAATTAATTGTTTAATTGTAACATCAATGAAGTTTTCTATAGTAACGGTTGCTATTTGTCTCATTGTTATGTAATAATTAATTATTTCAGTTTGATTCAAATATAATTTTATTTCTGAAGAAGTAGGATGGACATCCTACGAAATGTCAAAAATAAAAATAAATATCTCTGAGAAAGAAAATCAACAACTTTGTACATTACTACCAGAGAGATGAACATTCATAGAAGAGTATACATACCGTATTCTCTGTAATTAGCGCCCAGGGCGTTTAGAAAATTGAAAATACATTATTTAGACCATTCTAATAAGCGCCCATGTATGAAAGAAATCAGAAATCCCGAGGAATTTCATGTATGGCAATTTTTCTTGACAAGAATGCATTTTCTTCAACATATTTTTATAATAATATGACAAGTGCTGTTATTGGAGAGAATACGGTAAAGATCGCTTAGACAATATTGACAGTGGTTGAAGACCCGTCTATGTCTAATTTATTTCCGGCACGCCCACTTTGTCATTATCGCCGATTACCTTCAATATTTCCACTAGAGACTGCTGGATATCGATCTAAAGTTATACATTATTTCTAATTTGATGAGAGATCATCATTATTCGTGCAAAAGTCGTGTAAAAGTCGAGAAACATTAAAAAGAAACCAGAAAGTTCACGACCTTGACATGCGCAGAACATCTGCGCAGTAGCTTTTGAAATTTCTGAATGCCGATAAAGAACAATTCCTTCATTCATTATGGATTATTATGATTCCTCGATGTTTCTTGAACTTTGTGAAGCGGGGTGGGCGCTTATTAGAGAGTGGGTGGTAATTACAGAGAATACGGTATTTATCATCTGTGACAACATTGATGATAAATTTCTGAAAAATTCAAAATATTCTGTTCAGTGACCTTTCGTAAATGCCAACTTTAACTTTTTTCAGTCACAATTTCAGAGTGCTGAAAAGCTATTTCAGCATCATGGTAAGGGTAATTTTGGCCATGACCATTGTGAGCCTGGTCATGTAAATAATATATGGGAGTAGTAAAACTGATTGAAGGTTAAAGCAGAACTCTGTTATCTAGTTCAAAAAATTCTAAAATCCTGTTTGGTGTAAATTACTGATAACTACCCCGAGTCAGATGAAGACCATTAAAAGAATGGAAAGGCTCATTCCACATTGTAGCGTTTTCCTGCGGACTTCACCAAACTCAACAAGACACCATCACATTTTTAAAAAGATCAAGACCAGCAAAATTGAATTCTTGCAGGGAATATATTAAAATTTATATGTTCTGATATATTTCCAGAAAAGCTCCTGGTAGTACTAAGAGATGGTAGGACATTGATAGGATACCTAAGAAGTATTGACCAATTTGGTAAGTGAATTTTTATAAAAAATGGAAATTGAGGAAACCTCATCGAGGAATTTAGTTATTCATAAGACATGATTTTCTAAAATTGTACTTCATGCACAAAGAGAGGAACAAAGTGGAACTTTGTTAAATTGCCAAACACTAAAATAATACATGCATGGGCGTAGCGCCCGGTACGCTGGGTACGCACAGGCGTACCAGATGGTTGCAAATTCACTTCAAATACAACCAAATTTCAAAATTTTCCTGGGGGAGAACCCCAGACCCCCCCCCCAAATGCTCGTTTTTTGATTCACTCAACTCTTGTTCCGTGGTGGTGGCGTACTACTTAGAAAAATAGCGCTACACCCATGACATGCACCAAAATTTAAACCTTTGACACAGCAAGACCAATCTAAATTTTTGTAAGAATGAGAAAAACTGGACAATGACAAATCTTCAATATATTTGCAGCTAATCTTGTGCTACAGCGAACGATAGAGCGCATCCACGTTGGCAAGAAGTTTGGTGACATTCCAAGAGGGATCTTTGTCATCAGGGGTGAAAACGTTGTCTTGTTAGGAGAAATTGTAAGTGAAGTACATCTGCGACATATTGATTTCACCGGGTTAAATTATGTGATCAACCAAGCATTTTTATTCATGTATGTGTATGTATTTTTGATTTTATATAGGAACTTTGTGTACATTGTTCAAGTCATTTTACAGTCTTTCAGTCAGAATTTGTGAAAAATAATACAATTTTAATTCTGTAACATTATAACAATAGTTTACAAATATAATATACCATACATTATTTAACCATCATAAATATAGCTAGTGTCATGTACATTATAGCCAAAGAACTTTTTTCTTTTCAAGCTTAGTTCTTAAAATGATCTAGAATATAATTTTCATCTGATTTTCGCTAGAACACCCAAGCAATGAAGGAAGTTGCCACAATAAGTTTATAAAAATGGTATAGCACCCACATGAAAACTTTTGAACCCAGTTCAGTTTTTCGCAAGGCAAGTCATCACCTACAAAATCATGTGATATTTAAATATAACAAATCAGAGAGTTTGAAACATGACATTACATTTACGATTATTTTTTCAGAACCTTGAAGACGAGGGGAAGTCAACGCTGGAAGAAGTCACGATTGATGAGATACTGGAAATGCAAAGAGAGGAACAGGTGAATAAACAACAAGAAGAAGAAAGAAAAAAGAAGGCTATGATAGAACGTGGACTTACACCTCACACTGACGGAATACAAGAGGAGTTCCTATAGCAACTGACATTGTCGTAGCAACCATTTACTCAGTGATAATTTGACACAAGTTTTCATATTTTGACTCAGTCACTAATAGAATAAGTAGACTTGGTTTTCAATAATTTTTGGTATTTTAAAAAACAACGACATAATGGCAACATCCGACAATCTGAAACTGTTGAAACAGGGGGCAGAGGCAAAGTTATTCACAGGCGATTATTTTGGACGACCCTGCTTAATCAAGGAACGTTTCAAAAAAACATACAGACACCCTATTCTCGATAAATCTCTTACGTCCCAACGAACGAAAAATGAAGTTCGCTCTATGGTGAAATGTCGAATGTTGGGCATCGAGACACCAACAGTTCTGTTTGTTGACCTCGAGCAAAGTAGAATTTATATGGATTATCTCGCAGAGGCTATAACTGTGCGTGATTATATATACAAGGTACAGGGTGATAAGGATATGATAGTCAAGCTATCTCCATTGGCTAAATCCATTGGAAACACCCTTGGTAAAATGCACCTTAATAATATAATCCATGGAGATCTCACTACTTCCAACATGCTCCTTAAGAAACCATTTGAAGATCTGAAATTAGTGATGATCGATTTTGGATTGAGTTTTATTGATAACTCGCAGACCGAAGAAGATAAAGGTGTTGATCTGTATGTCCTTGAGAGGGCACTACTGAGCACTCATCCCAACACTGAAGCTCTATTTGACGTCATCATACAGGGATATAAGGAGGAGAATCAACAGGGAGCCGCAGAGGTGATTAAGAAATATGAAGAGGTCAGAATGAGAGGGAGAAAAAGAACGATGGTTGGTTAAAATGAAGACATTTCATTAAAACTTTTGTTTAGTTAAGGGATCAGTTGAGGACAAAAATAGATTATGATTTAGAATAAGACATCTTAAATTGAAAATGTTTTGACCTAATCTGATTTAACAACATGTTGAGTGAAAGGATAATCTATGTGCAACTCATATTGCCAAATGAAAATGATTTGCCAAACAATCCTGTATTTCACAAAATGTTATTTGTATTTGTATAAAAAATGTTGTCTCTTGGCTTTAAGTTTTTTTTAATATTATTTAGGAACTAGATTGTCAAGTCGTTAAATAGACAAAAGACAAATTAAGCTGATCTGTTTATGAGTTTTGGATGAGCCAAAAAGCACTGGTTGGTTACTGTGTTCTGTTTGTGAATTAATGTCGTTAAATAGACCAAAATTCACTGACAAATCTTTCTGCCAGTGATCTTTCACTTTAATATAATTGTCATCAAGAACATAGCCTACCGTTTTACCTGTGTAAGTGGAACACTCTTGGCTGTGCAGGAGGTCTAATAAACATTTAGTCACTGGATAAAGTTGTTACACAACTTATAGAGGTGTTGTACTTGACATGTTGAACGTGGGCTGATTCATTTTATTTTATTTTTTGTTTAATTTTTTTCCTTTAAATTGTATTAGGTATACATTGATTGAATAAAAGATTGTTTTGATAAAACTATGTTTAGTTTATTATATGAAAAGTGAATAATTGCATTGTTAGTAGGAAAGAAATACATGCAAAATGCCAGTGAAAAGTGTTTGGGGATGACATCAAATTATGATGTCGTAATAATGAATCCTGGGAAAAGGTTTAATGGAATATGATGTTCAACATATTAACGATCCCTCCATTCAGCTCACTGTCGAAATTATAATACTACTGTGTCGAGAATGATTTTAACGATCAATCTTTGGATCAGGTAATAACTACATTTTCTAACTACATATTCTCATTTTTTCAATGCTACAAGAAATGCTAATTAATCATGTTAAGAGACATTAAACAATCCTGTACGAAGAGATTGAAAAGTCATGTTTCAAAAATTGAAGTGAACAAAATGGCGGCTGTTTAAATTTGAATTTTGTAATCACGACATGCCCATAGCTGGCAAAGATATTGATGTTGTAGTTTGGGAGCCAATCCTCCTTGGTTTTGGTTGGGAATTCACATTGATTACACTGCCATCTTTCTATTGACCAACAAAGTAAAACCATATTGATGCCAAAATGACAAAGATTAAGGGTGTTGATGTTCGAAACAATTGAAATCACATATTTTGGATTTGCCATATTGAAATGTGTTGTTCTTATATAACACTAATTACTCCATGGTTGGTGAAGTCATTAAATGTTTTATTTACTTACGCTTTTTGATGATCCTAAATTCAAGTGGCGTCACTTCAAGCGTTTGGCTTCTTCCCATACAATTTAAATTGGTAAGATCTCTAGGATTCTATTTTGTTTTCAAATATCCTTGTATAAGGATTCTGTGTTTGTGATTAGATACATGTTCAGTCTTCTTGTGCAACTTGAAAAGAGGACAAATGCAATAAATTTTCTCCCTTCAAAGTTGGATGATCTCTTTTTAGGTTTACCTACATTCTAGCCGAACATTACCTTTATAAATTGCAGTGAAACCTTTAAAATAGCATTCCAAAACCTGTATATCTGAACACCTGGCTAATCCGAACACCTCCCAAACTGAAGACTTTCCGGTCCCACTTTTTCCTCCCATTGACTCCCATGTTAAAATAACCTTTAAATATGATCACTTCCCAATTTGAACAGTGAACAGTCATATTTGAAAATTTAGCCTGTCTAATCTGAACTTTTCATAAAATTCATACAAAACTGATCAAATATTTGAAAGTTAAACGCTCATTTGTCATGATATCAAAATTTTTGATAAAACTCACTCATAATGGTGCTTTCTAGCATGATTTAATTCACTTGGATTGGATTTTCAAACTACTGAAATGCCATAAAGCTATGTGGTCAAAGGAACTACAAATTTTTATTGAAAATGTGTTCACATTTCTTCAAAATCCAGAATCTTGCGAATGCAAAAACTTCGAAATGTGAACACCTAATTTGAATGCTTTTAACTGGTCCCAATGGTGTTCTCATTAGACATGTTTTTATGTAGAGTGTTTACATTTCCTTACTATAAAGGATCGAAAAAATTTTCTAGCTTCAAATGAAAAGCTAATAGTCAGTGACACTAGATGGATATGAACTACCTTTGTACTTGATTACAAAACAAACATGCAAAAACTTAATGAGATAAGGAACATCAAAAATGAAATGAAATATTTGTTTACTTTATCTATGATTAATTTCGGGGATTAATAGACTTTTCCAGTAAATCCTGCCAACCTTTTGATAGATCAAAGAATCTATGATATATTTTCTAGAGTGATGATGTCATAGGTTCAAAATTAGCAACACGTTAGTTCTATTTTTGCTTGGATAGATTGCTACCAACAACCAATGACATCATCAATCTAGACAATATACCCTAGCTTCTTTCACCTACAAAAAGGTGGCAGGATTTACTGGAAACGGTCTCTTAAAGTCAACACTAAGATTGTTTTTGGAACATCACAGAGATACTGATCTGGCCAAATCTATCAAAGCATGGCAACTTGAAACAAGAGTACAGAAATTACTTTCAGCTATTTATTTTAAGAAAACCTAACTTTACATTTTTGATAATTTCCCTTATATTAACATGTTTTGTTTGATCAGGTGGCATTACATAGGTGTGTACCCAATTGTGATTGGTGTACGCCTTCCGAGTCACAATATTTGAAAAATTCCTTTTTATCATATCATTGCATAATGATAACATAGTTTTATCTGTGACATATTTTATCCTAACTTTACACATCTGGTCCAATTTTGCTATTGCATCCTTGTCTAATGTTGGCAAAAAGTAACTAGAATCGGGAGAATGTATTTTATCGTAATTATTTTCTTGTTCGATTGGTTGCCTTGAATAATAGTCTACTATTCGTTGGAGCATGACTGGTCCAGTTTTCTCAACAATCTTTCCCCTACCTATGATGTTACTTTCCGGTAGAGATTGAATAACCATTTTGAAAAATGGATGGTGTGGTCTGCAAGCCATAAATGCATTAGAAGCCAATTTTGTTTTCTTCCAAACAAGGTATGATTGCTGCATAGGTTCCCTGGGAATTATACATGCATGCTGGGTAGTAAGTGCATCCAGTGGTTTCAGAGACTCCATGTCTAAATCAACATAGACACCTCCATAGGTGTATAGAACAAAATACCTTAAAGCATCAGCACGATGAATTGATAATGGATATTTATCGTAAAGTTCTAAGAATTGTGGGTAATAATTTTTTATAAGATCTCTTGCTGAATTATCTGTCCAGAACCAATATGACCATGTTGGGTGGTTCGACTGCCACGAGCGGATCCACTTTGAATACAGATCTGGATCAGGAATATTTTCGTCCATCCAAGTTTGGTGGATAATTTGTGGAATGATTGTAGAGCCATCTATAAAAACAAAACAAATGAAATGAATGTATATTTTGATATAGCCTATATAAGAAGCATAATAAGAATCAAAGTTATTAACCCAACTGCCCAACAGCCAGGGATGAGGCAAGTGCCACATCAAAATTTCAGAATTTTTCAATTGAAACTGAAACTGAAGTCAAAAATAACAAATTGTATTGTCTTTAATTAAAGTTTCCCTCACACATTCTTGCCAATCATTTTTCTGTAAAATTTTAGTGAGGCAGTTACCTCGCCTGTCATTCCGAAAGGACAAAATTAGCAATTAGAAGCCAGAAAATATTTGTTTGAACTTACTGTCTGAATGCAGTCTCATTGGCACCTGGGGGTCCTCATACACCAGTTTATTCAAGAGGCTGCTGTTAAATATTGTCATATTTAAAGTGGTAGGGTTTCTTCTCAAATCTACCATACCATGGAGCTGTTTAAAATGATCGTAGATGTTAGTTGTCTGGATTAGTTTTGCAGATGTGGGAACGAATGGGGCTTTTGTTGTAATTATATTTTGCGTTTTCAATTGTTTTAGTATATTCTGAGTCACAATACTTTCCTTTGAGTTTAAGCCCTTGTTTAGAATGTATAATTCCCATAATGTGATCAGGAATGTCATAAATACAGCAAATTGTAGAATCTTCCATGGTGTAAAGAAGCGTTTAAGTCGACTCAATATCATACTGGAAGTGATCGTAGGAGCACTGAGCTGATAGAGATATATACTACATTGAAGGTATTGTTGCTATACATGTAATAATGAATCTCTTGTTGCTGTGGCAATCATGTTGTTGCTATAACAATGATAGGGTAGAACTTCGTAGCACAGCCTGGAAATAAACATTAAGTATCATTATACATTTTATTATACAATATAGCCCTATTGAATCCCCATCTAAAATCCACACCATATTATTACAGATGAATTAACAGTTCATTCATGGTCTTTTTCCGGGTCTTTTTTACAAACTTTTTCATAACTATTACACTGCCAATAGATGTATTAGAGTGTAGTATTCGAGTGTAGCAGTATCCTGGGTGCAGAGTCTAGTTATAAACTACCCTCTGCCTAGTATAGACTTAACCAAACCTGTCTGACCCAGTTATCTACTCCTGACATTTCAGAATCAGGGAGTAGATAACTGGGCAAGGCGAGTTTGGTTAGTATAAACTGTATTACAGTTTAGGAGCCCGCCCCTATGCCCATGACAGTCTGGGTCATAAATCATTTCAAACCTCCCGTGCTGATCTTTTCTCAGCCAATCAACAAGCTGGAAGGAATGCTAAATGAGCACTCATTAACTATGTGATGACATCAGAGGAAATATATAGAAAGTCATTCATATTTCTACCCTGCGTGCAGAGTCTAGTTAAACTACACTCTGCCTAGTAGAGACCACATTACAGTTTAGTAGCCCCACCCCCACGACGGGTACTGGTGACAGTTTGTGTAATAAATAACTTTTGACCTATGCGCTGACCTTTCTTCCACCAATCAGCGAGCTTGAAGAAACATACGCCAAATGAGTTTTAATTAAATATGCGCATGTCATTGGTCAATTTCAGGCTCAACGATGACATCAGAAGGAATGACCATATATAGAACGTCGGTCAATTTTGGCCGACGAACACTGATTGGCGCGGTGAGTTCACAGGTTTATTTTAGTTTGAAAGAGTGAAGACGAAGCTCTCTTTTAAGAAGTGAAGTCAAACGAATGCAAAGGGTATCATATTTCAAAGACAAACTCTGAATGGCTTGGTGAGTTCAGAGATTTATTGTAAACTGAAAGAGTGAAGACGAACAGGCCTTACTCGAGTCTCTAGCTTACAGCTAGACGTAACTTCATTGATTTCGTATGTACTCTAGAAAAGGTGCTACACGCACCTACACGAACCTTGAACTCATTTTTAATAAATTTTATAAATATTTTTAAGAATATTAATCATATTTAGGATGAAGCGTTGCTTGTCTGGATTTAGATATTTGAAAATTTCATTTCGGAGTTTGACACATGGTGAAATTTTCTCGCTGTAGCTAAAAATGGCTTCCGGTTCTGGACATGAACAAAATTTGAAATTATTCTTGCTTTAAAGAAATCAAATATAACAATAGATTCAGACGGGGATGTGGGCTGATGTTCTTCAAATCTATACATAAAGGTATATTTCATATTATTATGCCATATTTACTGTGCGTGTGACACAATGATTTACAATATTTATAATACTAAGGCAGCTCAATCTTCCTCCTCAAAGCCGGAATATAGAGAAGGCTTTGGACCGAAGTAAAACAGGCCCATAGCCAGGGGGTTTGCAGGATTCGGGCAAACCCTCCCTCACCATTTCGAGCACTTCTCAAGTGATTTTAGCCACATTTGGGCCAAAATTGTCAAATGTGGAAATTTTTGAAAAATGAACGCCCCCCCCCCTTCTACGGGCCTGACGAAGCTCTCTTTACAAGCGAAGTCAAATGGAAACAGAATAACATGACTAGGAATGTTAAATGGTGCTATATTACATAAACGACTCATATTTCAATAAATATCTGATCTATGATTGAGCATGAAATCTTGGAACCTGAGAGAAGAAAAAAGATTTCCTGAAAAAATGGTAAAAAGTATCGCTACCATGCATTCCATAGAATACACTAATATCTGAAATAATACTTCCAAAAAGATTTAACAAACAACATAAATTCACAATATAGTATTGATAACCTACATATTTACCAGGCAGTTCATCTAACAATAAAATAAAAAGGTCTGTCTGTTCACACATTTTTGTTTATGTGACCTTGTCTTTACACTAGACGAACTGTTTATTAGACAATTTTTTAATTCCCGGGAAAAAGTGACTACATTTCATCAATCATTATTCATTACACAAATATATGTAATATACTGATTACTTCACATGTTTGCAACCATTTCCCTCACATGTTTGTTCCTTTGAAACTGTGAAATAAATACACAAGCACTGTGATAAATTCCCGGGGATGAAATAAATGACAACAGTCATCAATTCCCGACAAATTTCGTTCGGTGTATCTGTGATGCAATGCTGGACACGTTTGAAATCCCAAGGAAAACTCCCAAAGTCAAAACCACTCTGCAAAAGCATAATAATCTTCACGAATGGTGAGTATCTGGGGTGTAAGTATACCTGCAGACTTGCTTTCAAAACCATAACTATTCCATGACTATTCCAATCTTCCAATTTGTGGTAAAAAAGTAATCCTGTTCCACTTCAATGGATTTTCATTGAGATATGCATTGAAATTAGATCTAGTTCCAAGGGTTTTCAAATTGATTGGCCCACATATGGATACAGCAGGGACGGATCTAGGAACCAACAAGGGGGGGGGGGCAAATTTCAGGTCAGTGAAAAATTTTTGAAATGTTGAGGCCCATTTTCTTCAAAATTTGGCCTGAAATTAAAAAATAAGGCCTTAAAAGGCCCAGTAATGACCAAAAAGGCTCACTTTTTGGAGCCTGAAGGCCTTGTTTGGCCCAAAAAAATTTTTGGGCCCAATTTTTTTTTCTGGGCCCACCCAAGGGGGGGGGCCGAGCCCCCAGCCCCCCCCCCCCCTAATCCGCCAGTGTACAGTGTATATTCAATAATCAGTGGGTTTTGATGGGCTGCCTATTCCAAACTGCAGAAGGTGGAAGTGCCAGCCTTTGGTAGTGGGGGGGATTGAAAACTCTCGCCACATATAAATTTTTTCTCTGCTAAACAAACTTCCTTCGTTATGTCAAGGGTTTAACAAGATCAGCGGTAGGCTGAAAATCCAGAGGGTAGGGGACCAAGTGCAGAAAAAACAGTGAAAAAAGTAATACCTGGAGTACATGTATGCCCAAATTAAAAAGACAATGCACAGTATTGCCAGTTGTTATCTAAATTATTCAGTTTTTATGTGGAGAGGAGTAGATTTTGAGCCCAAAAATATTTGTAGGCCTTAGCCCTATATTTTTTTCTGACTGGAAACATACATTGAAGTTCAAAGTGAAATTACTGTATCAAGTGACCAAAGGCAGCCTTAGTGCCAAAGGGATTTACACAATCACTACATGTAGAATGTGATGAAGAAGAGGCAGCCTCTGGGGGATGGCCTTAGCCCTAGACACAGTGTACGGTTTTTCACTTTAAACATACAGCATCCATAAAAACTCTCAATTTTAATAAAAATGATCATTTATTTGTCTGTTAAATGTACATCAAGGACATCGAGATAGATGCCTTGAATACATGTAGCTTATATAATATAGTCTAGCTAGTTATTTTGGAATGTATAAAAAAGGACATTGGCACTATCACATCAAAACTTACCTCTGTCTACCTCAAAATAATAAGTAAATCCATCAAAAAGGAAGGTCCACCTGGAAGAGAAAGGATGGTGGGAGGCTGGAACGAGCTCTTCTAGCCCCTCCGGCTATGGGCCTGTATTAATAGACAATTGGTATATATTGGTGAATGAATATATACTGAATAGTGATCAGTACCTTCTGGTCTGTACAAAATCCTAGCAGAAACAAGAAGAGAAGGTTCAGGTCAGAGTAATCAAAAATATGTCTATTTGCTACATTGTTTCTAAAATTTTCTACTACTTGTAACATTGAAGTCATAATGCAGTTAATCAGTAAATTAAGTAAAGGTAAATTAAGCGATCATAACAAACCTGAAATCAGTATATCTCTGACTTCATACTTCCAATAAAAATTGTAAACAGCACCCCCTTTGTCTGTCGGGCCTACCATATAATCCTGATCTTATCATGTGCCAATATAAATGAAACTTTGTTCAGGTTAACCAATCACTTGAATAGGCAGACACTGTAAATCATTATACTGTAAGATAATATAAAACAAAGACAAATAAATATTTTTAAATAATTATTTAACAGGCATTATTAGTGCCTTGTGTTTAATGGAAGTCAAGACTGACATGTGCACATACTGTAATGATGTTGAAGGTCAATAATTCAGGTCACAGAAGTTCAAAGATGTGTTTAGGTCAAGGTCACTTGCAAGGTTAAAGCCAAATATATGTCTACATGGAGGTCATAGTAGGTTAGGTCATGAATGAAGGTTAAGGTCATCTTATAGGTCAGTCTGTAGGCCTAGGCAGTGATGATTTTTTTCACAACTGTCAACATTGAGAGGTCATTCTTTACCATATTTTAGAATTTCTAGGTCAAATTAAAGTCAAGTCAAGTTATATTAAATATGTCAAGGTCATTCAAAAGGTCAATATATATTTATATATACATTATACTACTCTCATCTCAGCAACTTTGGTATTAATAAATTGTCTTTAAAAGCTTTCTCGCATTTGACCTCACCATATATAGAGCAATTAAATGAATTGTTGATTGTATTGAAAGGCTTGACTACAACCCTTTGAAGTCATAATCTGAAACCTGTCATGGACATCTACTATAAATTGTAGTGATGGCTAAAGGATGACCAATACTTTCATTAAACATCAGATTCAATCTTCTATGTTACTTGTAAATATATTGTGAGAATGACTGTAGTTAATTATAGCAAAGTATATGCATGCTATGAATCAGAGTATTGGTTGATGATTTTAAGATTTTTTAAGAGAATTTTTGTGTGTCGTTGACCATTCTTGTATACTTTATCCTTTGTTACTTTTACCATGCTATTGCTAGGGCCCGATTGTAGAATTGCCAAGGCTTATTCAAGGCCATAAAGTTGCCCTGTCAGAGATATTAAAATGGAATTTTTTTATTTTATGTCTGCCTCAATGAAATAGTTTTATTATGTCACCACCAATAAGTGGTCACATATTGTTATGGTCTCCGTTTTTTTATGTCACCACCAATAAGTGGTCACATATTGTTATGGTCTCCGTTTTTTTGCGACGGCGGTTGGTGGTTGGAGGTTGGCGTCCGGCGTCTGTAACAATTTCTTACAACTTCCTATAACTTAACAAATACTGTTTAGACTGACTTCAATTTTTTTCTAAATCATCTACATGTTCTCAGAAGTTCAAATCTGACTTTAGATTTGACATTTGACCTTCAATGACCTTCTCAAGGTCAAAAAGGTCTTTTTTCAACTTGCTTCACATTGACTAAATTTTTTTTCAAAATCATCTACATGTTCTTAGAAATTCAAATCTGACTTTAGATTTGACTTTAGATTTGACATTTGACCTTCAAATCTGACATTAGATTTGACATTTGACCTTCAATGACCTTCTCAAGGTCAAAAAAGGTCAAAAAGGTCAAAATCATCTACGTGTTCTCAGAAATTCAAATCTGACTTAAGATTTGACATTTGACCTTCAATGACCTTCTCAAGGTCAAAAAAGATCAAAAAGGTCTGTTTTCAACTTGCTTCAAATTGACTAAAAAAAATTTTGAAAATCATCTACGTGTTCTCAGAAATTCAAATCTGACTTTAGATTTGACTTAAGATTTGACATTTGACCTTCAATGACCTTCTCAAAGTCAAAAAAAGGTCTTTTTTCAACTTGCTTCAAATTGACTTTTTTTTCAAAATCATCTACATGTTCTCAGAAATTCAAATCTGACTTTAGATTTGACATTTGACCTTTAATGACCTTCTCAATGTCAAAAAAGGTCAAAAAGGTATTTTTTCATCTTGCTTCAAATTGACTAAATTTTTTTTTCAAAATCATATACATGTTCTCAGAAATTCAAATATGACTTTAGATTTGACATTTGACCTTCAATGACCTTCTCAAGGTCAAAAAAGGTCTTTTTTCAAGTTCAAGTTTGAAATTCAAATCAAATATTGTGAGCAACTAGGTGGTGACATTTTGTCATGTTAATGCCTTGTTTATAAAATTGGCCTGGCCAAGGCTATCTTTGGACAATCTCGTAGTTTAATCCCGGCCCTCAGTATGTCTCCCGACTTTAATTGTTATTGATCAGAGAACTTCTTGTTTTAGAAGAAAACCTTGAAAGAAAATGAATCTTGGATTAACACAATATGTAAAGTATTTCAAATACAGAAATCAATTAAAATACCGACGTTCAATATGGTGTATATTCAAATTATAATTTTGCTCAAAGAATTTGATTTGTATTTCCATATTTAGAACCAAATGAAATCTTGAATTATAGAGCCAATAGCTGTAATGTTCATCCTAATTAACACTAAAACATTTCTAATTTGTAATATATTATAACTTTTCTGAAAAAATAAACGTTGAAAAGAATTCCTTTTAAGTAAGAAGTGCTACAGTTACTTTTTCGATTTTAAAATGCTATTCGTGCACAATGTGGAGATCATATACCATATGTATTATTAACCTAAAGTAGGTTGCATAATATATTCCATTTTTGCCATTTTTATAAAGGTGTGTTATGTTTAATTATCTGTTAAAATTTGTTTTGATTAAAATATCACAGCATGAAGATACAATAAAGAAATAAAAAAGTCATTAAAAATTAACCTATTAAAACAGATAAAAGTTTGCTCATTAAAACATTTAACCACTAAGAATACATGCACTGCACGTAATTAGTGATTTTCTCTTCAACTTTAGTGTTTGGATGATAATCATAGGTCTAGTTATTGAACAAGCGCCACTGGATTTTCCCTAAGGGTATCAAATGACAGAGTTTGTTTCTCATATCGCCATAAACCATATGAGACAATTGACATACTATTGTCTTACTGGATTATTCTCGGATTATAAGGATTTAGATTTCAAGAGATACCAGTAGATAAAAGGTTTTAAGTCAGGGAAGAGATAAAGTGGAATCGGATGCATGTAAGTTTTTTATCTGTTTTGATTTGATTATATGGTTGTCCTTTATTTTTATTTTCATTTTTATTTCAATAATTAAGTGTCACATGATGTCATTTTTGTATTTTGATTTTTGAAATTTATAACCCATGATTTGAATTTTAAAAAATAAAGAGAGAAAAGGAGCATATTTTTTAGAAATGTCCATATTGAGTCTTTTTTGTTCATATCATGAGCTGTTGTTTTTGAAAAATCTTTTAGTTGCCAATGTTTTATTTCAGCAAAGAAAAAACTTGATATTTAAATAATATGTATGCAAATACATTTTCTCTGAAAGTATTGGCCATAATCTTTGTTTCATTTTTGCAAGTGTAAAATCTGTGTAAGTGGAACACATTTGGTAGATCTAAAAGGTGTTCCACTTGGGAGGTGTTCTACTTGTAGAGAGTCATTTAACACCAACTCACTTGGTCTTGGGAGCGTGAAAATTGTTCCACTAACAGAGGTGTTCCCCCTTTACAGGTTTCACTATATGTAAGTTAGGTATAAAAATATCAATTGTAGATATGTTTACTACTTGCATATTCTTGTTAATTTTCCTATTCTCCATATTTTGTTTTTGGGTACTGCAGTACATTCCAATCTGTCAACAATTCATTTGATTACAGCATTTCTGATTGGCCCCCATAGAATTCAGCATTAATAGCTATTGTATAACACAGCTCGTTCGAATCAATCTGTCTGTAAAACAAGATTATCCTCAATAATTGCCAGAAGGCAATGAAAATATTACAGCACAAGTGTGAAAAGAGACATATATCTAATTGTTTCAGTAATTGATCTCTCTCTAGCTATAGTTTATTTATATGATTGTTAATAGAGAACAATGAGGTGGTGTCCCAATAAATTGGACAATTTTATTATCTCGGGGACTGTCTTGATAAGGCATATGACAATCTGGTATAGGTTCTAACTGAAGACCTAATTACAGGCTTATAATAACAGTTCATTGGAGCTGTAATCTTGCAGACGGCTTTTGAGTATTTATTTCTTAATTTCTCTATTTTTTCATTAAAAATTGGAATAAAACATCTAATTTTTTACTCATATGCGAAACTGGAATCACAAACTCAATACCTGAGAAAACTTGGGAATCATACATGAGTAATTTCTGAGAAATTTATGATTTTGACCAAGGTTCGCTGTCAAGTGATATTGGTGATCTATAACTAAGATTTAGAAGGAAATACACAACTGCTTCTGGCTATATAAGAGATATGACAAGGAAGAATTGATGGACATAGCATACTCCGCAGCGAAGATGAATCACAAGTTGTGTCAATAAAAGAAACATTGATTCAATTCAACGAAAGGAAATCAGGAGATTGTCGGAAATATTTCAGAACTTTTATCTTGCTTTATTGTTCAACATTAATGGATATCATTCACTGATCAAGGGATAAACCAACAGAAATATTGATCACGGAGTTGAATTTGGTATTATTTGTTAGTTCTATTTGAATTATTAATGATGTGGATCTTATAAAAAGTCGATGATTTTAAAATGATACTTTTCAACAATGATCAGAGATTGTGTTTTCTTTGTAAAGAATAACATCACATTTGCGATTGTTTTAGAATAAATTGTAAATCAAATGAAAGCGTTAATGGGAAGAATATCAATGTTATTTAGAATCAAATGAAGCTCTAAAAATGTTTGTAGTAATTTGACTACAAAGTATTTACTCTCAGTCAGTTATTTTATGAAGCCCTATAAAACATATATGAATAATCACAAACAATTTCTCGTTTATATCCAGATGTGAGAAAACAGAAAACAAGATGGGGAATTCCATGTGTGCAGTTCAAAATGCTAAAGTAGCGCACCTGAAACAGAGTCTTAGTGGCGGGACATTAAAATATGGCTGGAAATCACCGACCCAGGAGTATGGGATCAAAGAGCTGGAAAATCAGTGGACCGTAACTGTGTGCTCTCAGTCAACTGAGGTAAGTTGTACATTTAGTCTTACGTTATGTCGTGGTCATATTTGCTCAGACCAAAACTGGCACCCGGCAGATGAGTAATTTGTTGATTGTAATTTTGAACAAAATGCTCATCCGCCAGAACACGGTAGCAAATGTGACCACGACATAACATCTGCTAAAAGGAATACATCTGAATTCAATGTTGTGAATTTTTATGTCAGACGTATATCGTGTAGGTTTGAGACAACTTTATCTCCCCCTGCACTGTCTCCCAAATAAAAAGAACAACATCAACCATTGAGATTCCCGTTGGATCCCTCAGGAGCAGGTTTTATGATAGCATTGAATCCTTAAATTGTGTGAATTAAAGAGTGTATCTAAACCTGCATGGGGATTAAATAGATTCTTTCACAGTCAATGAGATTAGGTAGTGGTTTTTGTGGCGACAATTTAAGGATATTGAAGCGTCTTTAATCCTTTAAATGCTAGAAATGGACCGTTTAATCAATTACGAGTATTTAATTTCATTAAAGTTGTTATTGAGAATTGGATCTTTTGTATTTTTACAATTATTTTCTATTATATGCTGGAGGGGAGAATTGTTAAGACTTGAATAATAATTTAAAAGCTGATTAAAATATTAAGCATTGAATTTATACATGCAAAAATGCACAGACATTTAACTGAAGATATGATTTCCTGAATTAAAATCTAGTCATTGATTCCAGAACGGTTAAAAGGAAAAACCAGAAATCGATGAGTTGTTATACATTGGTCTGAAAACCCTTAGGTCATTGGTATGAAGTAGGTCTTGTATTGTATGAAAATATATCAAAAATATGCAATTGGTCAAGTTGAGTGTCGTCTTGTTAACCTCTTGACCAGCGAACACGATCCAGAGACAATAGCAATTAGTATTTAATTCCATTAGGTTTAGCCGTCTGCTTAAATCTCAATTTTGCCATGCCAATTTCTTGCAATTTCTCTCTAATATTTGAATAAAATATTTCATTTTCTTGCATTTCTATACAATTTGAAGTTTCAACTTCATTCTTATATGTTTTATTTCTTGGTACTTTCTATTTCACTTAATTTTGCAATTTAAAACAGAACCTTTCTAACATTTTACTCCAAAGTAGGTTCTGTCATATAGAATATAAACCCAGGAAGTCAAGTGTCACACAGCGTCACAGAGATAATTTGCATATGTTGGTGATAAACTCATCAACTGGGGCCTGGCACATGAATTGACATATTACAGATGTCATGAAATCCTACTGGGCGTCATCAAAATCTGAAAAATTAAGAAATTTTGTAATCACTGATCCTTGACTATCTGCATGTCCAGATGTTTTATTAGTATAATCCTGGTCTTAAATTATTGTTTGTAAAAATTCAGGATTGAGAGATTACTTTTGAACACTGTGAGTCTATCATCTAATACATGTACTTCTTTTTTATTAAGATTTATGCTAAAATTGAAAATTATAATATTATCGTTTTTTCTTTATTTATTTTTGAATAATTGCAAAATACTAAATTCATTGTGCCAGCTTTTGCCCTTTCACATGTTGTGAACATAGGCCACCATACTCGCATACCAGTTTGATGTTTTATGAAAACTTCATACTTTTATAATACAAGGTGCATTGTGACTGTTGCATAATAAATAAAATATAAAATATATGTAACATGTAATTGATTATAAAACATTAAACTCCTTCTTAAAGAGAGAATAAGATCTAGTGAGCAGGCCAACAAAAAATTGTTTCAGTTTTAGAATATTTTATTTTCTAAAAATCCCAAAGTTCACACTTTATTTCAGGAAAACTAGAGACTTTTACAATAATGTATTATTTTTCTATAAGAATGGTTACCACTCTTATTATTTGGGAGAATTTAAACATTTTTCACCTATTTTTGCACTTTAAATCCATAATAACTTCACTTATTTATAACATATCATGAATCTTTTGGGAGATATTGTATCTGAGATTGTAAGGAATAGATTGGTAGGTCAATTGTACATGTTGCTTGTAATTTTGTCGCCCCCATAGATCTGATTCTGCCTTTAACTTAGAGAGAGTCAGGGCTATACGGCGACCACAATGATGCAAACCATTAAAATGACTCAATGAAATAATATATCCACAAATATTACATTAACTGAAAATAAAGTATTATTATCTCTGTAAATGATAACCTAATGCGAAAAGAAAAACACTGCAATTGCCCCCTTTCTGAGAAAATAACATCTTATCTGAGAAATATTTAGAAACAAGCCACATAAACAATACACAATTCAAAGTTACACCCTGGGGAGATTGTCTCCAATGATAATTAATACATTAGTGGTCCAGAGGCAGAAAATTGCTTTATTATTACATTATTGTACCGTCTGTAGGGACTGGTCAAAACCACAGAGACTCAATTACATCTATTTGCTCGCACAAATCTCACTAAAGATAGTGATTTCATTGTTTTTAATGATGTTTTCTTTATCGAATGTGGTTGCATTTCAGCTGGAATATTATGTTTTCGTTGTGATTCATTAGGTTAATTTGACATTTTTTGTATTATCTGAAACTAAAATATATTCACGGCCATGTTGTAACATGTTATTCTTGATCATAGACTTCTAAAGGTAATGTGTTTCCTCAGGCTTTGACGATGAATGAAATGATGAATGACAAAAACATCTTTCTTTCTGCATTGATCATTATACTTTCGGATATTGTGATATGGGTAACAGTTGGTATCTTGTTTATTTAACATTTACATAACTTTTTTTAAGTTATAGATCTTGATTCGCGGGTGTACGTACATCAAAGCTGTTTCAAGTTTTAAAGAACCTAAGAAAAAAAGTATAGGAATAACTATTATATTTTAAAACACATCTTCAAAGTATATTTATCTACTGTATATGTTAAAAATTGTTCAAACAGAATGTCAAAGTCATACCATAAAAACAATTATTCGCATTAGAATGGTCTGGTTACTAATCATATCATTTTAGATTTTCAATATTCAAATGAATTCTTCAATTACTCAGATGCGAGTTGGTAGTTACCAGTATTGCCACCAGGTGGTTGATTCGGGAGAAATAACATGGCAGGGTATTACAAAATGCCCTTAAACTTGAATATTCATCAGTTTTAGTGGTTCACTTTTCATATTATCCTAATGTATCTGATAGTTATACAAATCAAAATATGTCCAGTAAAAGAAAATATTATCTGCCCAACACAAGATGTTTCCATTTTTGTGATTTTACAACATGGGGGTTATGGGGAATCTCCCCGACCTAGAAGTCACAATTTCAAAGAAAATTAAATTTTCAAAGTTGATAAAACCTTATTTCTAGATGTAATTTTACATGTAGATTCCAAATATAGTTTGACTTAATTTTGAATTTTTAATGATGTAAATCAAGATTATTTCTACTCACATCTAGGCTATTAGACCTGATTAAATGTTTTGAAAAATTATAATTATGAAAGATTATAATTATAAAATAAAATGATAACTTGACATTTCACCTTTTTAAAATTTTATCCTAGTGAAGATATGCCTCAGTTTTTAAGAGACGTCATTATTCCTTTAAATATGAAACATCAGGCACAGTTTGCATTATTATTATTCATAGCTCTAATGATTCATAGAAACACAAATATGACAAGCAGAATTACTAAATGATTTTGTCATTTCATGTCATCTACCAAAAATAATTTACCAATTAGCTGTTCTGCACAGCCTTGTTTTTTTAACTGCATGGATGCTATTCCCCCGTCTATGTTACCCTCCCCTACCCTGATTTTTTCTCTCTATATCTTGTTTGTACTCAGAGGCTAAAACTTATGAAAATCATACTCTTTAAAATGGTAAAAGGTTGTTGAGAGATTCCACAGATTTTACGATTGTTATATTTTTTGAAAAAGATCATAGTTTTCTAAATGATAACTAATTACTAAAATTGTGAATTCATGCGATATTAAAAAATTGCGATGAATCCTAAATGGTTTATATGAGTCAGTGGTTATCGGAAATTGATGTACATCCTCGGACAATGCTAATAAGCACTAATAGTGTAATGTCATTTAAGCAACGCTGGACATGACAAGCCCCATTAGAACTAATATTATCATGACAAGGAACATCCAGGTATAAAATGAGTATAATAATTTTTATGTTTTCACCAAGTAAGTATTGGCAGTTCTGGATTGGTGTCTGTAACAAATTGTTACAACTTTTTGCGACTTACCAGTACCCATAGCCAAGGGGGTTATGCAGGGTTTAAGCGAACCCCCTGGCCTACATTCTGGTATGCCAGAGCCCCTCTTATCTGCCGTTTGCGAGAGACTTTGGAAGGATAAAGACAAAGGGGGCGCGGCTATCGCGACGCCTGGCCTATAATTTTTTCAAAATCATGCAGTTTTTCACCATTCAGAGTACTTTTGGCCATTTTTGGGCCAAAATTGTCAAAAGTGAACCCCCTGGAAATTTCTAAAAAGTGAACCCTCTTGGCAAAAGCTGCTTACAGGTTGTGATGTTTTGTTAATGTCTTGTTTGATCATTAATTTCTGGTCAAAATTTCTTTTCATCTGAACATAATACTCAATCAAGACTTGAGAACAATTTTATTTAATTAGAAATTAGAGATAATACCTTTTATTAGTGCTGATTAATATCTCGTTAAGATTATAATGGTCAAATTAACATTTTAGCTTGAGGTTCGTTATTGTTTTTCAAACTTCTCAAGTGGCAGATTGCCTCTTTAAAGTTTAATTAAAGGAAGTAGCGGAGATAGAAAGTGCAAAATGTAAGAGGAAATCTTTTTAAATAGCATGCATGGCATTGTTTTTAATTGTTTCTCTGACAATCTTGATTTCATATTCTGAAAAATAATTAAAGATCCATTCAAATTGAAATGGGACAAAAACCAATGGATTATCCTGAAATGAAATAAAGTCAGAACTCGATTTTGTCGAGTTGTATTTTCTCACAATTGTTTCTCTAAATAAACTAGTACAATAGTATATTACTTTTAAAATTAAAAATGACCATCTCAGTATAAAAGCAGATTCTATTATTTCTCACAGGATCAAAGTAATATGATTCCAAATATCTCGTATTTCTCACAAAGCAAAATATCAAAAAGACTAAACTAATGAAGCGGTGGTCACAAAGCAGAAAATGTTGCCTTTAATTAAATGAGTATACTGTAGGCTTAGGCTGGCTGAATATGACCCCATCCATGAAATGATTTGCAATTAGTAATTAGTGAGAGGCTTATTATATTGCTGGTTTTCCTTTCATCTCCCGCTTGATTAATCCATGCTTACTTTTTGATCGACATACTCGTACAAATATTCGACAATTGTTTTTATTTGAATTGATACCATGTCATACTCAAATTTACAAATATTTTGGATGAAATTTCTGATTTTGGTTACAGGATCTAGAAGATGGAGCATTGGTCACGTTTGTTTGAATTTTCTCTTAGAGATTTCTATGTAGTAGCATCGATATACTGTGTATATACTGAATCATGGGAATATGATTCCGAAATCCCAATTGAACTTTGTGAATTTGATTATATACAAATTATCGATGTAAGAAAATATGCAATGAATAAGAAATGAATCAGTAATTCAATGACGGTTCTCTTTAGCTGAAGATTCAATTACAATTATGCTGGACACTGGAGTGGACACTGCCATTTACAATGTAGTAATTGGAAACCTAAAGATAGTCTATATACAGGAGTTCATTAGCAGCAGGCACTATTTTCAGGGTTGTTTCTATCAAAATCACCTCTTGTTTTGAGCAACTTTGTCAGTATTATAATTATAATTTTTTAAACGATTTTCAAGTGCCTGGTGTTTTCATTTATTTTGCCTGTTATCTGAAATTATATACCCTGCGTGCAGAGTCTAGTTAAACTACACTCTGTCTAGTAGAGACCATATTACAGTTTAGTAGCCCCGCCCCCACGACGGGTACCGGTGACAGTTTGGGTAAATCACTTTTGACCTACGCGCTGACCTTCCACCAATCAGCGAGCTTGAAGGAACATACGCCAAAAGCGTTCTAATTAAATATGCGCATGTCATTGGTCAATTCCCGGCTCAACGATGACATCAGAAGGAATGTATCATATAAAGAACGTCGGTCAAATTTGGCCGACGAACACTGATTGGCGCGGTGAGATCACAGGTTTATTTTAGTTTGAAAGAGTGAAGACGGAGCTCTCTTTTAAGAAGTGAAGTCAAACGAATGCAAAGGGTAGAAATTATAATGAAGCCCATGCTAACTCCATGTGCCTGTAGTGAGCACTCATTTTGTAAATAACAAAGACTAACTAAAGATGCCTGTTCAGTGTATCTGACTGGGAGGGGGCTTCATGATTAACCAAATCATCTCCTTACTCAGAATTAAAATTGCTGATGTAATAGTTAAAAACCAGAAAAGTGTGATTAGTATGAGAATGGAGACCGAAGCTTTATATTTTCTTTTCTATTTCTGTAAAACAGAAAATGGAAATGAGAAATACAATGTAGAATAGAAACAATAAAAAAATTCCATTCTGAATCTACTGAGTATGTTTTGCTTTTTATACTGTATTTGATATATAAACAAATAAGGAGGTTCTTTGATTACAGCGATCTATTTTCAGTTAATTTCTAGTAGCATATAATTTGCTGAAATAAATAAATGAATAAATATAATTAAAGTGAACAGTGAATAATAAGTAGTAAAGCAATAGCTTCACTACAGTCTTTTCATTCAATCATTTTATTGGAAGTATTTACAAATGTTGCCCTTTGTACTTTTATATTATTCACCATATACCAAGGGCTTTTGTTTAGTACTTCTATACTGTGATGACATCTATTAAGCCTGATGTGCAGCATTGAGGCATCTTTAGATATTATAGAGCAATCTAATATAATATGAGTAGAAGATCTATTGGGATTCAGATTCCATATATAAAGCTTTATACTTCATCTGGTCTAAAAGATGTCACTATGGTAGCCTTTATACATCAATGTGGTTTGTCAGTCTGGAGACCAATCTCAGAAACTAAATAATAGGGGATTGTGCATTGGCTACTTTGAAAGGTGTCACTATTGCAGGAATTTCTTATTAGACTCGATGTCTCGTCAGTTAAAAAATTATGCTTTGGTCACCGACACATCTGTCTCATTGTGATCACAGCGAATCAGTTCAAGTATCACCTGAACACGATTAATTAAATGTCTGTTTAATGAATCTGTAAAGTTAACATATTTGAATATTTTGGCTTTTCTGATGACTTGTTTTAGTCTTATATCCCCATATCTATTACATACAACTTGTAGAGGTGAGGGTTATAGAGGAACTATATGTTCATACAAAGTTAAAGTACACATGATTATAACTAATCAGTATATAAAAGAATGAAATATGCCTTAGATAGATATTGGTACCAGCATAACTAGGTCAATGTCATAATCATTGTTGACTTTTTTATATGGGTCATAATCATTGTTGACTTTTTTTTATTAAAACATTACTTTCATGTTGACCCCGAGACCTGATATTAACCTTAATTATTTGATATCAAACATAATAAAAAATACCTATTAATAACCTGTTCAATAAAATAAACAAAATCCCCAGTTTTGATACAGCGGATGTTACATCAAACAAACCTAGTTATTATGATATCAATAGAAGATCATAAAGAACTCTCAGTTTTGTTATTTTCCATAAAGTCATTTTCTATTGCATTTTCTCACCTTCTGTATTATCTCTTGGATTATTTTACAATCAATTTGTATCAGGTTTAATTAATTGCAGTAAAGAATGAAAACATTAGCATGAAGTTGAACTTTTGCCCTATAAGTATCAAATCAATTGTCTTTATAATCTTTCCCTTGCTTTGAATTTACTCATTTTTTAGTACTCTAGGTGTTATATGACTTCAGTGTATTAATAAAACATTTGTTTGGACATCAATATTTTATTATTAGTTTATGTTTTGATCATTGGTCAGATGTTTGGAGTTTTTGTTTTATAAAATGATTTAAGTTTGTTTTACTTGATAAACACCTTTAAAAGTAGAGCATCTTTGGTGCTTTAATATAATTTTCCATTTTAAAGATGTTCCATTTATAAATGTTCATTTTACAGTATTAATGGGTAGCAGCATTATCACTGTTCCACAACTAGTTACTTTGACGGAACATCAATGTAACAAAATGGATGAACTTCCTGGTTACGAGTTTTTTGTTTTCTCGATTTAAACCTACTTATAAGTCAAGTTGCAGTTTTAATAAGTTTCTTAGATTTGGAATTTGTTTTGTTAATGAAGTTGCAATTCATATATTTAGCCCCTCGCTTTTGTTACATAGACGATATATGTTACTTTGAAGATTTACGTCAATGTAACAAAAGCGATGGTCTAAATGCATGAATTACAGCTTTATTTAAAAATCAAATTCCAAACCGAGAGCATTTCTAAAAGCTAGACTATATTGTCTAACTTTGTGCCAAATGATAATCCGCAACATAACTTATAAGTTTAAATCAAGAAAACAAAAAAATCGTATCCAGGAAGTTCATCCATTTTGTTACATTGACGTTCCGTCAAAGTAACTAGTTGTGGAACAGTGACTATAGAGTACTGTTTTGTGCGCTGTACAATGCATTTTCACTTAGACACGCAACAGAGTAGAAGCAGTGACTGTGTTGCTGTACTTCAGACTCGGTGGGTTTCATAAGGTAAATCCTCCGTTGTGGGTCTAAGTGTTTTGAGATTGCCAGTGTATTATCATATAAAAAAAATACATTTGAGTCATATACTGAGGTATAAGATTGCAAGAGATGAATCCAATGAATATACTTCAAATTCTACTAATTATCTCACAGAAAAGGATTTTGATAAATAATAGGAGATTAAGAGATGTTCGGATAAGATCTTCAGAAATCTTCATTTTAGGATTGTTTTTCTATTTCTTCAGATTAAAAATAAGGCTTTTACATTTTTTTGTGTTGTGTTATAATCATAAACTTCTACATCTTTTGTAATCATACATTATGTTTGTAGTCTGACCTACCAAGTACCAACTCCTACTCTGGCCCCTCCCATTCCTTTCCATATACTTTACTTTTGGATACATGTAAGAGAAAATGGACGGAGATATTAATGTAAGCTAACAGTATGATTTTGAATTTCCAAACAATTCCAAAAATAAAATTGAAGAAAAATCACTCTTATCTCACATCTTGAAGATTCTAGTGCATAGATAGAAGTTCAAAACCGCATGTTGCCTTTTGCGTGATCCAGCCTCTTGTATTAACCTAGGGATGAGTCTACGGAAAAAGCGCAATTTGTTGATATATCAAACAACAATCGGTATCAATACTCGGAGACATACAACAGGAAATTGCATTTCAGTATAAATCACCACCTAACAGTAGGTTTCATGTTTTAATTATATAGATCTATAGAAACAATTTGATGAGTTGATACTTTCAAACTTATGGCTGTAATTGCGTCAAAATTAGCCTGTTTATACTTAATGTTACGTTAGTCTTTAAAAGGTTTTATGGTCGTGAAGGTCTAGGTAAAAAGTCAAATCATTTAATCTAGTTTCAAGAGCCTGTAACCCCCCCCCCCTCCTACTGCTTGACTACACTACAAAGGTATAAAGATCATTATGTTTGGAATGATATTTTATAAGATATTTAGATTAAACCTATTAGATAAACATGCTACCCGAACTACGAGAACTTCATTTTTGTTTACTTTTTGTTTGTTTATTTTGATTGGAGAACTCAAATCTTGATTGCATTTAAGGTCTTCTTCAGCTAAATTATTTGCTTTTTCGTTTTAGATGATTCCCTATAAAGAAGAACACTGACTGAAGTAGACAGTATAAGACTTGACTAGAGGCTTCTCCTTAAGGAGACAAAAACGGGAATTGCATACACGATTCAGTCAAATGTGAACCCCTTGTGCATACCATATTTAGTACTAGTATGTACCCATATGTACCATATGTGGTATATGTACTCATTTGATAATTTTATGAAAGTTCACATCTTTTGTATCAATTTCAAAATGTTCTCACAATAGTTTTAATAGTTATCTAGCTCAAAATTAATCTATCAGAGTGGTGAGTCAGCACCTATATGTTTGTAAATGTCATAAAAATATGACGAATAAACATCAAAATTGAGTAATGTTATCTTTCAAAAGTATTCCAAAACATGCATGACTCGTTTATTAATATCATCAAAATGTTAAATGAAATAAATAAATAAGGATAGGCTAAAAATCTATTAAGTATGCTATCTTTCACCAGCAACATTGTTATATGACAATACTGTAAGAACTGCGATGGCAATTTGACGAGATATTAGGTTTAGAAACGCCTATAAATGGCTACTTATCGGGATATAGTGCCTGATCCTGGCAAACTATAATTTAGTGATAATGTCGATCTTCGACTAATTATAGTTTATATGTAGAGATGACTCAGATATGTCTTCTTGTAAATGAAATATCTTTACTGGTCATGTTTTGAAATTGGAAATAGAGTGGAAAAGAGTGGAATTAGCAAGGAATAAACTCAACAGGCATGTAGTTAATACTCTAAATTGTATAGAAATGCAAGAAAGTCAGACTGTTTACTCAAATATAAGAAAAATTTTGAAAAAATCTGTGTGAAGAAGATGGGCAGACGGACATTTGAATCTTGAGTAGATATCCCATATATCAATTAATTGTAGGATATTGGCAAGAAATGTGGCACCATTTTAGTATCATCCAGTGTTATAGTACCCTAGTTCCCTTAATATCTATCATTGTTCATATTTTTCTGAAGAAATCAATATTCAATTTTTGATGGTATCCTCTACTTATATCTTCAGGTGAGAGTTTGTCAAAATATAAGTGTGTCATAAATGTGATCATTGTGACATGCTATCACTAAAATATAGGTCATTTGACAAATACTCTTTTTATCATGTATGTTTGTTTATACCCATACTCATGTGGATTATTTTGAAATAAAAGCTCAATTAACAGTATAAGTACTTGTGCAGGAGAGGTAAACTAAAAATATAGGACACTATGACCCAATTTCAGGAGTTGCCAAAATTGTTCCTTGCAGAGAGAGATAGAGAGTTCACTTTTTTAAATGTAAATTAATGGCATTTGGTTCTTGAAAACTATTCCTTATACGAGTAGAGAGGGTTCATTTACTTAAAAGTCAACGTCGTTTGGGTTTTGAAAACCGTTCCTTGTAGTGAGGTGTTCCTTACAGAGGGTTCATTTACATGTAAGTCAATGGCGTTTGGTTTTCTACATTTTTGTTACCAGGGTTAGGCTGTTGGTTTTTGGTTTTTGTCTTTCATCATCTGTAACAGCAGTCTGCATCTGTATCAAATGGCAGGTGGTGGCATTTTGCATGGTTTGAAAACTGTTCCATGAAGAGAGGTCTTCCTAAGGCTCACAGAGATGTATTCCATCAAATGCAGAATTAAGACAAATCATACCTATTTCACATGATCACTTTGCAAGAGCAAGTACAAACATTGAGGTCCAGGCTTAACTATTAGAAAGCAATTTCTCAAGAGATACAATTGTTTAATTGTCTAGAAAATACAAGGATTCCTTCAGAAAAAGCCATACATCAACTAAAGGCTGCAGGGATTGCCTCCAAAAGAGAACAAATTACAATACACCGTATAATGAGAATTCTAATTGTAATCTTTAGTTCCAATACAAAATATTTTTGTTGGCATTTTTCGTTAGAATAAATATTTTAATGTCATGTTTTTCGGTATTCTAAATATTACCTTTTTAGTTAACAGACGGGTAATTGGGACTTTTTTATAAAAGGGATCTTGTATTAGATGGAGCAAGATCCAAATTTCTGATAAAAATATCATGTTTATTGAGTGTAAAATAACACGGAACTGTTCTTGCTTTACAATATGATAGACATGATAACAGAAATATATCTAGGATATATCTCAAGATTGTCAAACATTTTTGATATCATTTCTTGATTTCAGTCACGTTTTGCCCAACTGTTGTTTTTCTTAAAAGAATAAAAATGTATCTCGCATGATCTTGTATATTTTTCTTCTGTAGCGTCTCCTAATAATACTGTCAATCCCTTGAGAAATATGCGACAGCGATCATGTTTTAGGCATAAAATAAAGATAAAAAGGGTGGAAAAAGCAAGGAATAGAGTAAACTGAAATTAAAAGGATGCTCTTAACTGTATATAAATGCCAGAAAATTAGGATATTCATTCAAATTACAGAGAGATATATAGAATAAAATTAGCATGTCCAAATAACTTTTGCCATCAGTAAAGATCAGAGTTATTTTTATTACTGTATTTTGTTGGCAAAGTAATTGCCTACTTTCAAATCTTTCACGAATCTTCCACGATCCTTTTAATCAGGAGAGAGTGAAGAAAATGTCTATTTCAGTCGCAGATTTAACGCGTCAATTTCACATTATGCTCCCTAATGACTTGGTGGATCTCTCAGGTGATGAGAGTAAATTGAAATATATCGCCATGGTAATGACTTTCTACATTTTAGTAGGCTTTCTCGGGGATATTGTGAGTTATTGTGTGTGGTTGATTTTTCCAAGAATTAGTCTCATGTTTTTGGGTTTATTTTACTTTGAATGTCTATTGTCATATACGCTTTTAAGGGTGGTGTAACATTATTAGATAATAGACTATAGATTTAGTTTTATTTGAACTCATGTGGCTTGCTCTAATGATCGTAACATCAGCATTCATTTTTTTATGTTTGACACATTTTTAAGTGACTTGTTATATGATTGTTTGCCTCAAATGTTGCCCCTCGCACTGACATCACACAATGTAGATTTGTTATATTAAGGAGGATGTATTTATTTAATTCTAGGGATTTTGTTGTGTTAAGTATTAAGAAATGGTAACAAATGGAAACATTAGAATATACTAAACAATACAGATCCCTATAAACCATTTCATAGTGACACAAATATGAGATTTTGACAGATTTGAAAAATTAAAGCAGACAGTAGAATTTGGAACCTGGCTTAACAGCTTGGTATTCTACTATTGTGGCTTGCACTATGTACCACTGGTTCAATGTTATCATAGCCTCCTTTGATCACACTTTCCAGTGGTCATCCTAGCATTTAAGCAAGTTGGCGCAGCACCCACCTGAGATTTTGAAAACAGCCTTGCTCCCACCTGAAAATCCATTTGCACCCACTTGAAAATGAGAAAAATCATGAAAAATTGGCGTATTTTGACCAATTTTGATTGAATTGTGAAAATGAGAAGTTTGCACCCACTTGAGAAAAAATCATGGGGAGATCACTGCTTTCAGTTCAGGTGAGGGTTTTTTACATTAAAATAATTGCAGTATTAGCTATAGATCATAATGCAGTACGTTTGAAATACTTAGTATTTGTCTTAACTGTAATGAAGATCTTAAGATCTTAAGGATAAGCGTGACAACTTGCAATAACTTCTTGTTAAACGTAATGACATTACAAATTGAAATTTACCGGAGATCCTGATCCTTAATGACCTTCTCTATTTCGAGCCTGCAATCTACTGAATCGTTACATCATAAAGATTCTAATTAACGGATTGAATTTATGTTGAGAAATCACGAGAGGCAAGAGATAAAATGTGAATTACTTTACAAACAAGTCCATTTGAAAAGATTTTACCTTTTTGAAAATTGGACTTTTTAAAAGAAAATAGCCTTTTTTCAAAAAATGTTCAAAAAAATTGTGTAGTAAAATGTGTTCAATGAAGGCTGTCAGTTTTATCGTTGCCATAGTTACTTACAAGTCCTTTAAATAATGCATTCTTGAAGCAGGTCATTTATCAAAGTTTGTTCAATCAGACCTCAATTAGCCTTGCTAAAAATGCATTAACTGCACACAGCCAATGATACCAAAATAACATGCACCACTGAAATCCTCAAAACATATAAAACTGCGAAAATAAAAAAGACAATCAATCAACTTCAATCAATAATCAAACGCCTCCCTGAGTTATATGTGAGATGAGAGAGAAAATGAATCACAACTTCAAAGGTGCATGATATGTAATCCAACACATTGTTCAACAGAAAACACATTCAGGGCTTCACCTTTAAGTGTGATATATTACACTGACTCATATATGTCTTCTGAGGGAATCAGACTTTAATTTCATATATCTTTGGGCTTGAAATTGAAGCTCCGTGAAGTACGCTTTGTGCCTTTTTATTTCATAAAAGCTCTCAAGTATAAACATGTATAATTGTGTTTGAATTCAATGTTTTCTGAATTCTTTTTGGGAAAGATTATTCCGTCCCTTTTTAAGGTACTAGATTTACTTCCGTTTGGCGGTAATAGAGATCAGAACAAAGATCCTACCAAGTGTCAACTTTCAGCCGTTTCATCAAGATGAACTATGATGGATTGCGGCCATCATTTTCCCAATCAAATAAAATAAATACAACAGCAACAAAACAGGAAAATCACAAACAGGTTTAATAAACCAATCCTATATTCAAGAAAAACACACCAAAAAATCACATGCTTCTTCCAAATTTTTATGCCAAATGGGCTTGAAATTGAAGCTCCGTGAAGTACGCTTTGTGCCTTTTTATTTCATAAAAGCTCTCAAGTATAAACATGTATAATTGTGTTTGAATTCAATGTTTTCTGAATTCTTTTTGGGAAAGATTATTCCGTCCCTTTTTAAGGTACTAGATTTACTTCCGTTTGGCGGTAATAGAGATCAGAACAAAGATCCTACCAAGTGTCAACTTTCAGCCGTTTCATCAAGATGAACTATGATGGATTGCGGCCATCATTTTCCCAATCAAATAAAATAAATACAACAGCAACAAAACAGGAAAATCACAAACAGGTTTAATAAACCAATCCTATATTCAAGAAAAAACACCAAAAAATCACATGCTTCTTCCAAATTTTTATGCCAAATGAGTGAAATTAATAAATCGCCGGAATATCTTTTGGTAGGGATTATATGATGTTGAACAATGATGGATGACCTAATGAGAAGACGATTGTCTTTCAAATGCTAACACTGAAACAGAAAGTGTTATGGAAGACCCACTCAAAATACAAACTAAGTGGATGCAGTGTTTATATTTGCAGATGACGATAAATGAAGTGTAATTGTGGTGATTTCTAGTCAATCGCCAATAAAACTAATAAAAGCCGCCACAAGAGACCATGTTAATTGCAGGCAAGATGGTCTAAGTGCTATGAGTAATTTTTAAGAAGTATTTTATACTTCCGAAGGTGTTATATGTTGAAACGTAAAAATATTAGAAAAAGTAAGGTTTTTCTGTAGTATTAGATAATGTCAGTGTCACTCTCCTGTTTGAAATAGTTCAAAGGTGAAATTTGGAATACCAGTTTATTAGAGTAGAATGGCTCAAATAAGAACAAAATTTTTGTGTGATAAAGGACAGGTTTCTCTCCCTTCTTGCTCCAGAAAGTACATTTTCCCATTTCGTTTATTTAAGTGCCTTTATGCACAAAGTCATCATGTTCCTCCCTTAGTCATTTGCATGTCTTTTCAATCTACCCCCTTCCCTCATCGTGTACTAGAGGGGGAGAGGCACAGGTTATATCACATATAATTGGAAATTATAATTCCAGTTTTTCGAAGCACTCTTAATGCCATGGTGATTCCAAATTGTAGTCCCATAGATGAAGCTGACACTGATGAAGTAATTAACCAAAATGAAATTGATGAATAATTCAGGTTTTATAATTATGAAATAAGTGTTTGAGCTCCTCATTTACTTCTGTCTTAATTACATATGTTCAAACTCGGCATGAGTCATGTTTTTGTAACTACAAAACTATAAAAATATATGTACTAAAATCTATTTTTGGTTGACGATTTGGATTTATGATATATCTTCACTTAATTCAATAAGTGCCCATGCATACATTTTTTATCTTTGGTTGATTTTCAGTGAGTCTGTTGGTACAGGTATTTGAGCATTCTGTATCGCAACTGATAAATCACATATTTGGGATAGGGATGATATCAGGGATGATATTGGTATTAGAGGGATAATATCAGGGATGGTGTGGATATCAACCTGGGTATATATTCAAAAAATTTCATTTTCCAAAATGTCTCTCATTCAAAAGAGGATTTACTCTTGACCATGGTATAAGGTCATTATTCACCTGTCGGTATCCCTCGGAAGATATCAATATTTCCCTCTTATGTCACTGCATTCTCCGGGAAATATTGATATCATCCTTGTGATATTCCCCATATCAAATCCCTCCTGGTGAATAACTCCTTTTAGTCACTCATCAGAATTAAAAAAGTTCATTTTGAAAAGTTGAATAAACTGAATTACTACAATTGAGGTAAATTAAGTATGCATTTTCTAAAAATTCTTCTAAATTCATATGACACCAATACAAAACTGTTTCTTACGTGAACTGTTATAGCTATTATGCTAAAGTTTAAAAAACGTTGATCTATAGAAAAAATCATTAATTGTTATGTTCCGTTAGGATACTGCCTTGGAGACTCGTGTAATAAAGGATGCTAAGTGATCATCAGATTTCACTTAATTGATTAATTTTGCCGTCAGTTTAATTGAAGTATTGACATGACGCAATCGTGCATTGTTTGACTATTACTCAATTTTCAAATCAAAATGAAAAATAAAACTTAATCGTGAAATAAAAATGTAAATTGATAAAAGGAAGTTCCTTCTAGGCAAGTTCATTGACTTTTAATTGTCAGTATGTTTTGTCTTTTGTCTTTTTAGATTTCTTTATTTCCTAAAGGCTTCGGAAGTTTAACCATATAGGAATACTAAGTAAATTCTAAGATTCTAAGGTTATACTGCATCTTTTTCTTTGGGCATTTTTGAAATTAATATGACTGATGAATATTGTTCATTTTATGATCAGATAATTCTTGTCATAATGTTGAGTTTGTAAAATCTTTGACCAAATTTGGTTTAAATTGGGAGATTCGGAAACTTTTTGATAAAATCCCGAGGAGACACTGAAAAGGTTACTTCCAACATATTAAACCCAATCCTTTCTCTATCCCTTTACTTCTTTAAAATTGTTCCATATAACAAGGAGAAATTTTATGGTTAGGTGGTGTTTGGTATATATTATAGTATACTGTAAAACCTCTCTTGATGAACACCTCTCTTGTGAATACCTTTCTCCCATGAACACCTTTCTCCCATGAACACCCTTCCTCTGCACAAACACTGCTGACTTCTGTATGAATTACCCTGCAATGAACACCTTCCAAAACTGAATCTTTTTCTTGGGAAAAAAATTCACAGAATTTACTGTAATTATTAGGAACACCATTAAAAAGTTTATTACCAAAAAGAAGTTTCAAGAGATACAACATGTCATACAAAGTCACACATAAATTAATGATGATTAATGATGTCCCAAAATAATTGTATAATGTCTTCTTCAAATCAATTATACCCGAAAACCTTCGGAGAAAGAATGTCTATTCATCCTTTTATAGAAAACCGATTTAAAGTCCAATATGTTTCTGAAGTGATGAAATTACATGTTATCTGTTCCTCCACATTCTGCCATTGAGAATTCTTTGACAGTTCTTCAGATCTTAATTCCGTAAAAGTCAATTTTGATGGTCATTAGAATTCCCCAATAGGATCGAAAGATCTTGATGCCTAACAGTACATTTCTTTATAAAGCCTGGGAGGCACTGTATGGGCAATATTTTAAACAACAAATACTTGATATGATATGAGAAATATCTCCTAGCCGGTATATATGAGACCAAGAAAGTTGCATGGTCGCATGCGTGACAACTTACAGCATCCTTCATTCTGGGTATATTTTACAAATATTGCAATCTGTTGTGTTCTTTTACACCTCAGCCAGTTTTTGTCAATATCACAAATCAAATGAAGATTCTAGTAAAACCTTTTCTTGTTGAGAATAGTTTGTTTTACAATAATTTTTGATAAAGCAAGACAAATACTCATATATGTCATTTCTGCAAATTACTAGAAAGTATTGCAATTGATTACCCCATGAAATGAAGTTCAGAGGTTAAGGAAGGATATAGAGAAGCTGTTTGTCTGTCTGTCCATCCATCTATCATCCATCTGTACATTTATCTTCATGGATGATGTCTTACCGAGGATTGATTTGGTTTAAATTTTATTGGCTGATGCCCTGGTCAATGGTCAGTACCTGCTCTAAAATGAATTTTTCAAAATAGCCACTGAAATCAAAATGAAAGAGCACTTTTACAAAATGGAAAATATTCATTGATGAAACTTTAGATAATGCCTAATGATACATTCTGCTCGTGTAATTTCTCTCCTTTCCTGATTTTCTCAAATTTCATGCAGGTAAGTTTACTTTCCTCTCAAATGTGAGGTAAGTAGACAGTGGAGAAGTCAAGTAATGTAAAAATAATGATCCCTCTTGCAGACGTTTAATCAATTGTTTTATCAAATTATTTGTTTGTAATCTCTTAAAAAATTGCTTGAAATGTACATGATAGTTGTATTTTTTAGCACATGTGGTATGGTAGGAATTCATTGGGTAACAGTCTTTATAGTTTTCATTGAAATGTATCGCCATAATGAAGTTTATATTAAGAGTAAAAACTTTAGGAAGTGAAGTAATGTAAAAATAATGAGAAGTAAGGATATATCTATCCCTAATAAATGTCTGGCGGGAAAAATCAATAGAGAGATGTTCCATCAAACAGATAGGTCTCTAGCGTGATTCTTGACATCATCATTACCCGAGCCCAGCCCCCTTACAATTACGAACCAAACAAGTCCTGTTTTGCTTTCGTAATACTGTAAGAAAACACGAAAAATTATGGAAATACTTTCACATGATTGAATCTAACATATTAAACTGTAAGGAAATGCAAAAACATCAGACACTTTATTCAATTTTTGAAGAGAAAATCACAATTTATGGAACTGATAATGATAGCAGACGGAGGGAAAGATGTATATCTTCCGCTTTATTTCTGATCACAGTTGTCTGGTGATTGGACACACATAGTTATATACAGATTACGAGGATTATTTTCGATCACATCCAATGATCCAATGATATAGGCTTATTTAGTTTGATGGATGACTTTGCACATTATTTTACAAATAAGTACAATTTTTTGAATTTGTTGATGGAGCACATTTCTTTAGCTGGTAGACAAGCTAATGCCAGACATTTCAAACTCCTTCGGAGCATGCATTAATGTTTGAATTAAAGTTACATCATAGTATGGATATGCTTGTTATGTGTTGAAAATACAAAATGTTTTCATGATAAATTAGTAAGAACTTATGAGGCAGATATTTTATGCAGACAGTGAATTGAAAGTAAAACAAAAATATAGAAATTGGGATTCTTTAGATGAGAAAACAGCACAAATAAAGCTGCACTTGATTAATTAGCACTGACCGCATTGTAATTAGACCCCGCCATACCTCTATTGAAGCCTATATAGAACTTGTTGAAGAAGGGGCGGCAGTACATCTATTACATCAGAAGTAATTGTTAACATATCGGCAGTGCTCTACACTCTAGCAATTAGCTTAATAACTTATTTAGCACAAGGGGAATATACCAAAGTTATAGGGAATACTTTGGAAATTGACAAGTCGCAATTGGGAATACTTTGAAATGATTTTGACATTAACTTTCACCAATCAGGAAAACTAATATAGAAATTTAGAATATTCTTCCGAAAACAATCATCCGAAATTTTTTTTTGTATTTTTTTTGTCGTAACCTTACAAGGAGTATAAGAAGAAATTCCCACAGAGGAAATCACAGTTGGAAGAGACGCAATTTATTCAGATGGACTTTATATAGATTTAAATGTTCAGAAAAGTGGAGTTATAAAACAAGGATCACTCAATTGTAACAATGAAGAAATCGTCATTTTACAATCCAACGGAGGAGGAAGACTGGACTTCAGACTCAACCATCGAGGTAACATATAATTATTTATTATAATTTCTGCAGTTCTAAGTTGCAATTTAGGTTTTTATACAGGGCGTCCAATAGGTGTTGCTTATTTTGCTATAACTTTTGTTCTGTTTGCTTTTTCTTCATGAAACTTTCACAGTGTATATACATTTTTTTCTTAAAAATGCTATGAATTACATATCCAATGGTCTTCAAATAAATGATTGCGTTGTAATCATAAGATGATGTAAACTACATCAATTTTTTAATTTTGTGAGCGAAGCAAAGCACTAAAAGAAGTATACATAGAATGAAAAGGCAGCCTTGTCAATGCAATGAAAGTAACATGATCAAAGAGACTGTAACCTAATTGACTTTATTATTTGCACATAGGTGATTGTCTACCTGAGCTAAGTGACTAATTGATTTTTGTCTGCAAAGATCATGCATCAGTGAACATGATGTCTGTCTTCACATTAGCTCACTTCCCACAAGCACTTGCATTGATCATGTGATCATTACTGACCAATCATGTTAACAATTTGGAATGTAGTGAGAGTGGATACTTAGGTGTTGTGGCTTATGGAGGAAGGCATTGTGCATTGAAATAAAGGCAATGATGGTGCTCAAATGTGTACTTTAGAGGAGAGATTAATTACTATATAGATATTTGGTTTTATTCCTCATGGGATAAAAATACAGCGACATATAAAACGGACTAAAACAGGATACAAAAAGCAGAGGGACTCTCTCAGTGCCAAAATGAGAAATGCAAAAAAGTATATAAAAACACAATTAGAAAAAGGGTACAATTGAGTTATGAGGAAACTAAACCCTGGCATTCTAAACTATAATCTTACATAAGAAACAGTGTATAACTCCTCCTCTTTGCCTCCACCATTGATTATTCCAATTCAATTCACCCATTTGTGAAATAGTTTGGTGTGATGTGCTGGTCAGGTTTACAGGTATGATTATAGAGACTTAGCCTGGGAGAGATGCTTTGAAAGGAGAAAATATAGTAGACAACATGCTGTATACAGTCCTTGACAGTTTCTAAAGTAATAGTACTTACAAATAAGAAGACAACAAGCATAGCTGCAATCCCTTGTGATATGGTAAAGAGGGCTGAGGTTATTGAAGAGGTTGGAGAAGATTGCAGGGAGGTTTCTACAAGAATTCCAGATGGAACAACACAGGACAAACAACAAACAATTGATAGTTCTTATTCTGAAATCTGAAAAATACATGCCAAAGGAATGCTAAAAGGACCAAACCAAAAATTGTTACACAACACTGAAAAAAAAAACATTGAAGAGTATACCAGTCACAAGGAAAACAAACCTCAACTATCCCAAACCATGATCGAATATGAAAAGAAATAATACCCAAAATACTCCACTCCCCCACCATTCAAGTACCATTATTACAAAAAAAGAGTAGAACACCAATGGTTAAGGTATACAGTATTAATGATAAGTACAAGATTTTCAAGGAATCCTGACATATCCTTATCATGACATCAAGATGCTTCTACTTATTATAATCATTCAGTAGACGAAGCTCTCTTTTAAAAATATGAAATCCATTGATTGAAAAGGATAACATCAGCTTTTCATTCTGATATATTGGAAAGATGAGTGAGATAAGCTGTTGACCAAAGGTCTAAGAATCAACAAGGAGAGATTTATTGTTTTGTTACGCTCATAAATTAAGACAACATCTACTATATGCAATCTTAAAATACATATACATGAAGACTGGATTATAAAAAATAACCAGTCATATCAAAATGGCCACAACCAGTTTCAAAAGGAGAAATGCCAAGTTCATGCCGAAGTCAGGCCATTAGCAGAAATGACACCTTCAAAATATTGAAATTGATGATCAGTTCTGTGTTTGTAATTGCTATGTCACGCCTTATTACTTTGCCTTTCTAAGTTCTAACTAATTATCCCTAAGAGATCAGTGCTGGTAATGTTAGAAACTATTTGCCACTTCCATTCTCCTTTCTCCCATACAGTCATGCATTAGTGGTCATATATGTGGAGTTTTCCTATTTAAAATGGTATAAGTTGTCATTTGGGTATAGGTTTGGTTGGAGATACGTCTTTAGCACATGGCTGATCTTATTTATCAGTATTCGGTTATTTGTTTTCTTGTTATTTTGTGAAAATATTGGGAATGTTATGTGGTTAATTGTTAGGGAATTCTCCTTTGATCTTGTCTCTAATGAGGTCTAGATGAGCCATCATGACTAGGTTTTTGCATGTCTTTTGTGTAATCTTGTGTTATATAATGATTTGTGTTTATCCAGCAGATGCTCATGTGGTGATAGCACACTAAATACATGATGAATAAGTTTTTAATGAATGACATGTTGGTTTTTAAAACACCAAAAGCGGTATCATTTGTACCAGTTCTTGACTTCAACGTTATAAATGTGTATGAAATATTATATTCACATTGTTTCCTATTTCCTTTAACATATCATGTTCAGTTCATATCAATCATTATGCCAACCTTTCCTGCCTTATTCAGGAGACTGTCCCTTTGGTGTCTAGTTTATGCTTTGTATATCTGATGAGTCTTGTTCAGCCTAAAATCAGTCCAAGTTGTTTTTTGGTCCAATCTATCAATGTCGATGAAAGGAGGGAATTTGTGTAGATAGTCACCTTCTTGGGTTCAGTTGACCAAGATGTGTTTGACACTGTTACCATGGTTTGATCATTGATTGGAAAGTTGGTGAATATTTCTAATTGTACTTTTGGTATTTCATTTCACTGTTTTCAGCTTCTGGGTTTTCTTCTTTGGTCATTGTGCATTCATATTTATATTCAAGATAGCCCATTTTATTTTTTGTCTGATGAGATGAATCCTTTCCAGTACAGATTCATTCAATAGGTTCAGTGTCATGTCCATACTCTTGCACAGTAGCCTGCTAGCTATGTTCATGGTCAACCTGAATGAAATATTTTCTCAATTCAGTTGATTTAGTTTCTGATTTTTCCAAGTGGATCCAGTTCATTCTGGTTCAGACTATGTAGTTTCTAGTCCATTTTACTTTGTCTATGATCCAGTTGTATTCATTTGTTATGTTTGTTCTGACCGGATCTGTCCAGATTACCATGATTTACTAAATTTTGTCTGGTAAGGCTAGTTTATTGCTCCATTCTGACCTGATGAATTTTACTTAATTCAGGATCTGTTCCTCGATTCCAAATGAAGACATTGTTGCATTAATCAATGATAGATTTTTATACATGTGTGTCTCTTTTTGGTATTGGCTTTCAACAATATTTTGGTACAAAGTTAATTTTGTGGCAAATAGAAGAAAGAGGGGTTGAACCATATTGAAGTTCACTTATTTTTCTCATAGCTGCAACATTGACAATTGGACACCATCCCTACTAGTTGCAGGCCCGTAGCCAGGATTTGCCAAGGGGGGTTCAAATATTGCTACAATCACTTGAGAAGTGTTCAAAATGGTGAAAAACTGCATGATTTTTAAAGAATTTTTGGCCAGGGGGGGGGGTTCAGGCCCCTTCGAACTCCCCCCCCCCCTCCTGGCTACGGGCCTGGGTTGGTAGATGATTTTTGAATATGTTTTGTGATATTTGCAACTATACTAATTGATTCCTCTTGTCATGGAGGGTTTTCTTTATTCTCCTGATGTTGCCGATTTTGATTCACAAGGTTTCAGTTGCTATGTCATGTGTAATAACCACATCAAGTTCAAGATAGATGCTGCCCTCAATACTTCTATTTTGAACTGATTAAAAAATCAACATCTCTGAATCCTCAACAGTTTCTTTGTTTGATATCACAAGATATCACAGATTCTTTAGAGATGATATATTTTTGAGATATGAAAGAGTGAATTGAAAGGTCAATTGGACATGTTGCATGGATTTTGTCACACCTTATACCTTGTATACCTTATAGCTCTGACTCTGGCTTTAATATTAGCTTTTACTAACATTTGGTTAAATAATTATTAACAGATCATCATTTGAAATGGGATCTATCTGAATGCAATTGCAAATCACCAATTATAGTTATGGAAATTGTGGCGACTCTATTTCAAAGACAGAGGCAGAACAAATTGTGTAAAAAGGCTAATCATTAAGAGTGGGGGTTGATCTAAATGGTTTGTTTTCTCTTTTAAAGTTAATCATTTCTGATTGACTATAATTTTCTGTCATTTTTGTGGTTTTGGGAAATTGATGAGAAAAAATATCCTTGGCAATGTAATTGTTATGATGCAGATCTTTACCTCTGTAATCTGATAGTAATCCCTCACAGAAATATTAACCCCTTACAAATATTCTCACGAGGCCAATATGATTCCCAGATAATAAAAAAAACACAGTAATGGAATGAAAGCATGAATGAACAAGAAATGAAATTAAGTATATACTATACTAACAGGAAATAGTTTTTTTGTTTTCTGGAAAAAGACCATAAATTGTTAATCAAATGCGGACATAATTTCAAGTGATATTCTCATTTATTTAAAGTGAAGTGTCAGCTTTTTTTTTATCTTAATAGTATTTTAAAGATAAAAATGTGCACAACATTATTAGAGTGAATTAATAATTGTTCTGCTGTGTGATGGAATATAATATCAGTAACTTGAATTCTTAATTTAGGCAAAAGTAATTAGTTGTTTTTTGTATAATTTCCTGAGATATTTGCCCTGGCTTAAAATGATGATGATTAATTTGTGTAAATTGTCTGTGGCAATGTTTATTAGCTCACATTTAAACAATATATTTCATTTAATTTTTTGCTTGGTTAGACTTAGAACCGATTATCAGATGTTATCTAAACACTTAATTGCAGTGTATTCTTTAATATAACAGTCTTTCAAAACAGTTCTATTGTTGCTCTTCTGTATTGGAGGCTTCACATCTGTCTGCTCATGATGTGTTTATTCTACTCCATTTCTCTCTAAAATTTGAATGAAGTGTCTGATATAATTGCATTTTTATACAATTTAGAGTGTGTATTTCATGCCTGTTCACTTTTTCCTATACTCTCCTACTCTTAATTTTCATATTTCACATTTGTGATATGGTTACTATGACATTTCACTATGGTCTTTCTGAAGATCTAAAAGCCCTTGATTCATGGTTGGTATTGTTTTAAAACATTTCATAATGTCATATAACATAAAGAATAAAAACTCTGTTTCCATCATATTTCAAAAGCAATTCATGTAAAATAGTTTATGGGCTTATGATTGTCATTTTCATTGATTTATTTGAATTGACGTTTTTTCATCCACAGTAAAAATATCATATATCAAAACTCACCTATTCAAGGGAATTATATATTGGGAGTGTATTATTAATTTTTTGATTTTATTACAGCCACGGGATTAATATAATATTTAAATTGTCCCATAGTCTGTATAGCTAGACACAAAGGCTGCATACCATATTGTGTCCCAGTGTCCCAAAATCCCAAGCTATTTTGATAATAATGTATTGCTAAAAATAGAACGCACAGGTCTTTGAATCATGCTTCTATTGATATATTAAAAGTGACATGGGAATAGCATGTATTTTATAAAAAAGTTCACCCCTCACATTTATGTTGGCTCTTGAGAAATGTTTCGTGAAATATTTTTGGCTCTCTTGATTTGCCAACATATCTGCCTGTCTGTCTATATATTCTTTTATTGACTCTTATATATGTCAGTCTCTCCGACACATGGGTCACTATACAGTTATTTACATGTGTTTTATATACTGCTGTCTGTCTGGCTGTCTGTCTGTCTGTCTGTCCATTGCTTGACAATTTTTGAAAATGATTTGAAAAGTGCTATTCCTCTGAACCAATGTTCATCATTCATGGGTTTCACTAGAATTTCTCACAACAGGCTAAATAAATGAAAACAACAGGCAAAATTAACGGAAATCATAAGTTTAACATTGAAAAGCTCAAAAGTCTCTAAAAGCAACAGTTGATTTTGTGAAAAAATGGTAAAAATTGCCTGTTGCTAATGAAACCCCTACCATTGATTTCTACTTTTGTAGAAATCTACCTTTCCACTATTTGAGGCTACTGAATCTGCACACTTGTATGTATTCTTTAAAGAAATCACAAGAAATCTGTGTTCAATAGATAACTGTCGAAGAGGTATTTCTGTTTGTTTATAGAAATGTGTGAGGTGTATCTATTAGATAAAAATATTATTAGAAGTGTTTGCCAAAAGTTGTTTACTAGAGATAAGGTGTTCACTAGCGAGTGTTCATTAAATATGTGTTCATTTGATAGAACTTTACATATTATTCAGTACTAATAACTAATTATCATTTTCAGTTACTTAAGCTCAAGTACACTACAGTCTTGTGCCCAGCTCTAAGAAAACTTGAAAAGTTGGGTCATTGATACATTGAATGTTGACGAAAATGTGCATGAAACTGAGCCAAAACCACAATGTAACAGGAGACCATAATGGGAAGCTCAATACAAATCCCAGTTGGTCTCTAAATAACTAGTAGATATAACATATGAAATATCGGGATTACTGGCAAATGACGTTCTATCAAGATCCTCTAGATTAGTGACAGAAAACGCGGGTATAATTATGATAACTCGTCTTATCAGCAAATTCAGGATATTGCCTATATTTGTTTTTTCGAACTATATTGACTTTTAGATCTGTTAGCTAGCCATGTAAACATTTTTCTGATGTTTTTATGTTCGAGAATTTGAGCATATTTATTAAGGATATTACAGGTTTGTTTGGTTCTCATTGTACAGAATAGCAGGTAGCATGCATGCATGCTGGGAGGTTTGAAATAGTATATCCATAGTAGCGTTTTCTCAAGGACCAATTAACCATATTCACTATAAAAGAAAGAAATACATTTATTATCCCATCGAACAAAGTTCGGAGGGATGTAGGGAATGCCTCCGTCCGTCCGTCTGTCCATCCGTCCGTCCTGGCAATAACTCAAAAACCATTGGCCCCCAATTTTGTTCATATTTTGTATACAAATGGGGGTAGAAGTTCTGCTTGAAAGCCGATTCTGCTTGGCCACTCATTTAAAAATGGCAGCCATTTTAGTGCCGATTTTACAGTTCTTTAGTTGCAATATGTAAAACTGTAATAGCGATATATATCCTACTTTTGGTAGGAGGCGGCCATTTTGAAAAATGGCGTCCATTTTGATAAAATGGCGGCCATTTTAACATATTTTACTATAACTCGAAAAATAGTGGAGCGATTTTTTCATATTTGGTATGTGAATACTATAAGCATGGCACACTGTCTAATGACACTTTTGGTAGAAGGCGTCCATCTTTCAAAATGGCCGCCATTTTAACATATTTTACTATAACTCGAAAAGTAGTGGAGTGATTGTTTCAATTTGGTATGTGAATACTATAAGCATGGCACACTGTCTAATGACACTTTTGGTAGAAGGTGGCCATTTTGAACCATTTTGAAAAATGGCCGCCATTTGAATATATTTTACTATAACTCGAAAAGTAGTGGAGCGATTTTGTTCATATTTATCCACTGAGACCATTTTTGAATCTATGCATGTTACTGAATATATGCAAAGAATTTCTTTCTTATTGTTTGACAATCTGATAGACAAATGTTTTGCAATATTAGACTACATCTATAACTTGTCCTGTCTAGAGATTTAGCTTTGAAATATTAACTCCCCGACAATCCCAGAGTGGATCAATTTCATATTACGGTTCTTCCAAAGAATTTTGCGAATGAAGTAGATGTTACGAGACTGTCTTGTATTCTCTGTGAAATTTCGAAGACTGATTCTGAAGTAATTTAGATATTTTTGGTTCATAAATTTATTAATTAGGTTTATTTCTTGGTAATTTCTTCTTTTCTGGTTTTCACAGATAGATAGAAAGGCAGGTTTGAGTTTTTGTGCGAGTCTGGCTTACTGATTGTATCCAGAGACCTATCAATACAATCAAACGTCAATAATTTTACATATTTCTTGCATTTTCTACACAAAAATTCTCCGTTGAGGCTGAAAGTCGGATATTTATGGGATAAAAGATGCGATAAAACTTGATGAAATGTATGAAACCCTTCCAAGAAACCACTCATCTATAATATGTCAGTTGCCAATTTTTTTTAAAAAAGAGAGGACAATATTATGAATATACTTTTATATGCTTCTAAAATTTGTAAAGATTTCACAATTTTTATAAATTCCAAATAATATAGGACTTTTGAGAAATCAATTTTTTACTAGCTTCAAGTACACCTTGCCATATTTTGAAGGGGTGATGCCTATTTTATATAGATAGATATAGATGGGTGGAGGTACCTTGACGAGAAAAGATAGACTGTAAAAAAGTAATTGGATATTTCATGTCATAGCCAGTAATCCCCGTTTGTGTTTTAATCACGCATCAGGTTTCTTGCTACCCACTGGATGTCCTAACAGGATTGGCCAGTAATTCCATTGTAATACTCAATTTTTTGTTGTAATTGAAGAATAAAGTTCTTAACTATAAATATGATATAGAAAGATAGATATAAGTATAGGATGCTAGATAATGCATACGAAGGCTGGGGATTTACAGGGAGTAACGAGAAAGAGGCCATGAACATTAAACATTTTTATGTCACCACCAGAAGTGGTAATCTATTGTAGTGTCCAAGTTTCGGACAGTGTTTTTTGCGGACAGTGGTTGGTGGTTGATGTTCATTGGTCAGCATTTGGTATCTGTAACAAATGGTAGGTGGTGACATTTTTCATGTAATGCTTGTATGTCTTTTTCCTGTCCTTTTTCAAAGAAATCATCTTTTGTTTGAACATTTCATGCTGAAACACCTCTTTGATAATAAAAACCAAATTAATATTATGGCTGCATGTCTGATCCTTCCAAGTAACTCTTGTACCATTCAAGTAAATCATTGATTTTTTCTTCTTTGTAAAAATTGATTTTAAACAGTGGTTTGACCCTAAGTTGGAACTGTATCAATTTTGTGGACAATAGCCAACAATTTTGCAATATTTATTTCAGTTTCTAGCTTATTTTGGCTAGACAATGCCAAGGAACAATATTTGCCTGTTGACTCGGATCTTTAAATCGTTGTTTAGTTTCCGAAGTCTTGTCAACGATTCCATAAATTGTAACTTCCCGTCAACAAGGCTGTTCACAAATTGATTATTCATCACAAATTGTGTTTCAATGCTTTCTATTTTCTTTATTTGGTTAATTTTACCGAGTTCAAAATGTCAGGTATGAAGTTGTTAATAATTGATTATGGGTTTTTATTATATTTCATAGAACTATGTATGATATTTTCACTTTTGGCCTATTATAGAAATTCTTTGATATATTTGACTTTTATTGTTTCAACACAAACACTTCAAGTAGAAAGGATGGCCCGTTGATATAGATCCTTTGGTTCACGATGTCAAAAGGCAACGTCGTAATAATTGCAAAGACTCGTTCTTGCACCAGCGCAGCGTGCATAAACAAATATTACACACTAATTAATATTCAATAGTAGAAACCTTGCAGTAAATTCATTTGACATTTTTGATAGTTTTATATCTTTATTTCAAAAACTGATTCACAGAATGGAGACTTATATCAATAAGTAATTTTAAAATATAATCAGTGTTACATCCAAAGGGTATAATTTATTTGCAGTTTGCTAAAATGATTATCAAAAATAAGAGTATCGATATGATGTAGAATTCTCAGGGGAAAATATGATTGATCTCTTTATCGAGGGCTTTGCAACTATTTTGAAACTGGTAGACTTGTACGATTCATACATATACAAGTCAGTGTGCCGAGGACAGCTCATTAGGATATACATACCGTACATTAGTGGATAATCAGACATTTTTCTGGATGATTTTTGAAATTCAAAACTGTCTGGCATTTATGGCCACATGACAAAATAAGGTGAACTGTCTACTTATAAAAGTGAAGTCAACAATTAGCATGAGATTATTATCATTATAAACATTTAAGTATATTTTAGTCAGCTTAAACTTCATCTTTTTATCTGGAGGATCCAAAAACATGTGAGAACATGTGACAAGTACATAATCCAGGGAACTGTATGTGTTTTGTATGAAATTCAAATCAACAGGAATATTTTGACTTTGGAGAAGTATACCTCTAACATTTTGGAGTATGAAAAAGTTATTTGCAGTTCAGCAATTGACATAATGTCATCAATATTTGGAGGTTGTTTAGGGAAAGACAGTAAAAGTGCAGGAGAGAACAAAATAAAGGTATGTTTTATTAACCTTTTTAAAAACAAATCAAGGAATGTTATTTCAATTTTTTAATTTTAAAAGATTAAGATGCCTTATTTCAACTTTTAAAAAATTAAAGTATGTTATTAAAACTTTTTTTTAAATAAAGGTATGATGTTTAGACATTTTCTAATGATGTAACATTGAGTTAGTTGCAGCAATGTAACATTGTTCAGGAAACTGCAACACTTGGAATATTGAGTTGCAGAAAGATAGCATAGAATGTTATGCAAGTTGTAACACTGCAGCATATAATATTGAGTGAGTTTTAAACTAAGGAAGCCAGGTATATTGATAGGGTATGTCACTGCAGTAATGTCACAAGTTAAGTGAGTTGCACCAATGCATGTTATTAAATTAAGTGAGTTGCACCAATTCATTGAGTGAGTTGTACCAGTTTATTGAGTGAGTTGTACCAGTTTATTGTGACAATGCAGCATACTTCATTGAGTGAGTTGCATATTGGCGTATAATAGTAATATTGAGTGAGTTGTACCAATGCATGTTATTAAATTAAGTGAGTTGCACCAATTCATTGAGTGAGTTGTTCCAATTTATTGTGACAATGCAGCATACTTCATTGAGTGAGTTGCACATCTGAGTATATAATAGTAAGATTGAGTGAGTTGTATTAATGCATTGAAAACAATTGATTGAGTTATACCTATGCAGCATTCAATATTGAGTGAGTTGTATCAGTACTCTTAATGATCAGAAAATTGACAACCTCATATGGACCATAGACCTTCTCTGATGAATATATCAATACAGTATATCTCAAAATATATTTTGTCAAACTCTGCAACACCAGGAATTATTTTCAACTCCCTGCTTTATTATTTCCACGACGTGAAAATAACATTTCTTGATTTTAAATTAAACCAGCGTGCATAACTTTTTAAACACTCGACTTGTGTGTCAAATTAGAAATGCCTATGTAATGTTGTTATAGATTGATGCCCTGTTAGGTTTGATGTTTTGACAAATGTCAATGTCACTACAAGGATTACTCCATTGGCAACAGCTTGATCCAATTGCCCAGAGGTGCAGTCAAGAGTAGGGTGTATTAGTGCTTGGACAGATTGTTCAGGCCAGTCTTCATTGATATTGTCCTATACTGTAACCCTGTAAAGTGGAACATATTGTAAGTGGAACATCTTCATAAGTGGAACACTTTTTTAAAGTCACCCATTTAATTAATGGAAGTAGACCTCTTAGAGGTGATACTGAAAAGCAAGAGTGGGGGGGGGGGCAGGGAAAAAATCTTGGGTCCAAATTCAATTTTGAAATTTTGAATGCCTCAAATCTGAAAATTTAGGCTAAATTTCTTAAGAATAGGCCTAATCCAGTCTGTGACCTTAATTGTCTAACTATGCGGGGAGGATTTTTTGGGTGCAGGTCCCCCAAATACCAACACGATAGTAGACCAAGTACCTCTGCAAGTTAAACACCTTCCAAGTAGAACACTATTATGAAGCACCAAATGGGAATCTACTTATATGCATTTTTTGTATTTTTAGTTTCGTTTCTAACTACTAACTACTAATTACATCTTTATTTTGTAAAGCCTGTCTTAAAGGGAACACCTTTGGTGCCTCTAAAATGTGTGTTCTACTTGGGAAGTGTTCTACTTTTAGAGGTTCATTTCATATGAAATCAGTTGGTCTTGGGACTCTGAAAAGTGTTCTACTAACAGAGCTGTTCCAGTTCTAGAGGTTACACAGGTTATATATAAAAAATTGAAATCAATAAGTGAGAAATAGAGAGTAAATTGAAGAATTGGCAAGGAATAATATAAACAGGTTTATAGTTGCAAGTCTCATGACACAATTGACAAAAATAATGCATTTTTTTTATTTAAAATGTTATCAAGACAATGACTAGCAATATCCTTTATCAAGGATGTTTATGTTTTCATTGAAGTATTTCACCTTTCAGCCAACCAATAGTGTCCTAAGTCTACAATTTAACAATAATGTTGTTTTACTAAATAAAGAAGTCAAGACAAAGCCAAACCTTGATGACACGTGGCGTTTGTGTATACAGATGCATTGTGCTTTTCACTTTCCTGCATTTATTCAAAATCAATTCAATCACGCACAATAGGCAGATATTTTTTTACTAGATGATTTTGTTTTTATAAGATGGTGATATTGTTACAAAAGATATAATAGATTATCAGCTTTTTTATTTAACGATGAGAGCAACATTTGATAGAGTTGATGAAGATGTGGTTAGAATAAATAGGGTATATGCAGGCCTGTATCAAGCTTTTGCCAAGGGGGTTCACGTTTCAAAAAATTCCAGGGGTGGGGGGCATTCCTATTAAATCATTTTGGCCAAAATCACTTGAAAAGTGCTCAGAATTGTGAAAAAACTGCATGATTTTGAAAGAAATTTGGCTCAAATTTCCCTGACAATGGGCCTGACATGGATTGTAACCGAGAGGTTGATATAAATCTTACGATTTGTTTGACTTGTTTTAAATGTCTTTGAAATCAAATCTATAAGTTTATTCGTGAATAAATCATTTTTTGATAGCATTATATCGGCATTGATCAGTTTACTATTAATGAGGAAGAAATTAAGGACTCAGACTTTACAAATTGATATAAAAATATTTAATCTAAAAATACCAAATAATAGGAAAATAAGAGAGAAAAATCTGTTCTGTTATTTTGATTAATAATGATTGGGCTACACTCCTGCAAATCATTTCATTTAAAGATACACGTTTGTTATATTTTCTTAGAAATTTTGCATTTTGAGATATGAAATTATACCCAAATGTTGTAAATGTTGGTAATTGGTCATGTTATTCCTCGGGTTTCCTCATTTTCTGCAGAAAATTAGAGAAAAATAGGAATATTCCTGTCATATTTTAGAAAAGGTTTAACTATACGATTAGAAGCTGTTAATCTCTCTATTGTTGTCTGTTGTTTACAGAAACTTGCCCAATGGTAAAATTCTCACATTAAGAGAAAAATCTCCCATCTTTTTATATTGGTATAAAGTCTTATGTTCATTTAGGAGATTTGAAGAGATTTTGAAAATCTCTCTTCAATTCAACAATATTTTTAAGCATTAAGCTGAGGTCATAATGCACAGAAGAAGGGAGGGCACGCTCATTGTTCGGGATTAGTATAAATTGCTTACGGCAGTTTCTATTTCATCAATATCGTGAAAAACATTGTTCGTCATGGTTTCTTACGTTGCTTCTGATTTAGATTTCTATGATAAATCAACATTCTCTAGGTCAAAAAGTCCTGTTGGAATATTTGCAATGTTAACTGATTTCTTTTGATCAAATTATATAACAATCAGTATAGCTTTTTTACAAATTAATATCGCCTGGGGAATATTTTTTTAAATTAATAAAGATAATATTATTTAGGAAATTATTATTTTGTATAGGATACTGAGTGTGGGGAGTTTGCTTTCAATACTGGTGCTAAACCAATGTAATTACGTATGTAATTAATCATGTAATTATCTGTTAATTTTAATGTTTAATGTTATTTATTGTGCAGGATATAAAAAAAAATTGCAAAAACATTCTTTTTTGTATACACAAGTGCAAGCAAGATATTTGGCATTTATAATCTGATTGATTTTGAAATCACAAGTTTATTATCATTGGGAAACTGACCATTGTTGCTCGGACCACATGTTCCGTCTATTTTTGTTCCCCATGACCATAATAATCTTGCACTCTTGTTTTACAAAATTTTTCCATTAAATATCAATGCGTTATTGATTGCATTTATTATAAACAAACAGCTCTATTAATAATGTGCATTTTCTAGCAGCTTAACAAAACTAAAAGACTAACCATATGTTTAAGAGTGCCTCAGGTAGTTTTTGTCAGTATGACTTCTCTTGTGTCAAAGAACCGTTTTAAAGTGCAAAATTTTCATTTTTGGAGTAAAAGAGAATGGAATACTGGAGGGTATCGTCAATCGGTATATTGTCAACACTTGAAGTTGCATATGAATGTGCGAAAATCATGTTTTTATTCAATTTTTAGATAGAAAAGGTGTGAAGTGATCATGCATAGAACTCACAAAGAGCTGTCTTTAGATTTGATGCCACTGTGAAAAGGATCAATAAAGTTGTTTAAATCTAAATCTTTTAATGACGAGGAAAGCCTGGCATGTTCATTTGTGCCAATTTTTTTATAACATTGATTGATACGGTGAGTTTCTTTGTTATTATGATATTGTGGTTGAATAGTATGCAAAATGTGCTTGGATAAGCATTGAAAGTCATGAATCAAGTTTTGATCACAATATTCAAATTTCCCACCATTTTTCATTATAAACCATTCCTCTTGTGGTAATTGTAATTTTGTGTAATTGGATTGATAAAGAAGATATGAAAGTGATTTCACACTTGGAGTGCACCAGAATGTGTGCCCAATAGTAAAATATTACAATGGTCATGTAAAATTTAAAGATTAAGTAAAAAGATGAGAAATTAGCAAGAAATGAATCAAATAGACATGAAGTGTCCATTCAAAATTGTATAGAAATGCAAGAAAATCAAACGTTTCATTCAAATTTTAGAGAGAAATAGAGTGAAATAGGCATGAGCAGACGGACATTTTTATGCGAGCATTGGTCATCTTGATAATAAGCAGATTAATATGATTAATTGAACTTTCATTTGTGCATTCCATGGACAACAAGTTGGTTGCATGTCACTGATAACCAGTTAGCCCAATGATTCATGGGATTCATTAACCTGGCTTTTATCTCATCCGTCTGCAAAATTTCTCTTTTACTATCCATAGTTCCTGTAATTCCTCTCTAAAATTTGAATAAAGTCCTTGATTTTTAGCTGTTTCTATATAGTTTTGGATTTATGCTTCATCCCTGTTTGCTTAATTCCTTGATTATTTCTCTCTGTTAATAGTTAATTCACATTTCATCTCTTGACCATTATGACATTTTAGTCATCAGTAATCTCTATTGATACATACAGACTGGTCATCCAATTTTGTTCAAAGGTATTCTTGTAGTACTCAAGCCCAAGTAGCAGTGCAATTAATATATCTAATTCTTTGCTTCAAGAACCTTAAAATGACCGCAAGAATGCATTTTCCGATCCCAATTTGCAATGCAGTTGTAATGTTTGCTTGAGAATGCTAAAATCTTTGCAAGGAAGCGTTATTTTGAGTGAACTTTTTTCAATCTAGATTGACTGTACTAGTGGCTTACCCTGTACCCAGAGTCTAGTTATAATACTAGTGGCTTTGACTAGAACTTTGACATTTTTGAAACTTTTGACCTTGATAACAACTCTGTGTAAACTATTGATGTAGCAATAAAATTCATATTTGACCTTGGTCTGTTTGACCATGACCTTTTGTGACCTTTTTAAATGAGTTCAGAATGAAGTATAGTAAGTCTTTTATTACTTGGTTGAAATTGACATATTTTTAGATCGGAGCACTATCATCTAAAATTGTATCTTTATAAAGCTTAATACTGTTCAGGAAGATCATCGCTTGAAAATACTTGACGTGGTCGTTAATGGATGAATTATGGGTATAGTTTCTATGCTATGTCTCCGTAGGGATGTGTGGACACTCATTGCTTTCATGTTCGCAGACAATCAATACACCGTTAAGACACGATTATCTAGAGTCCTAGTATGAGGGTTAGTCACCAGGCCTCGGGGCTCTGGATTACTCCATCACAACCCGAATGTTAAAGATCATGGGGTTCGTGTATTAAAATAGAAAATAGAAAAGACAGGAGCTGAGTTAATAAAGAAAGAGCTAGAGATGAATGTTGAATGCATTCTGGAATTCAAAACGATCAGACTTCTTTTTTTCTGATAGCAATTAAGTTGAATAAGTTTGAGTTAATTTATATTTTAAGCATCGGAACTACCATTTTCTCTCATTTAATAAAAATAATCTTTTTATTGCATTTTTTCAAAGTGCTACATTTTCATCTCGCTGATGGGGATACATCTGTGTGAGTCTGGGTAGGTGGGAGGGCACCACAAAAATTTTCATTATACATTATTTCAGGAAAGATGCAAATGTATGGGCAGATTCATACCAACATCTGATTAGGTTTTGAGAATGCTGCTTAAAGTATTTATATTCCTGTTTAAAGGGCCAATAGGATGACAATAATTGACATTACATAGTACTTTGTTGTTTTTGAAATCAATAAAAGTATCAATTCGGTTTTGTAAAATTGATTTCATGGTAGTTGTATGAATCATTTGGATTGATTTGTAAAATTGATTTCCCAATTAAGAAATTATAACAAGCATTATGCAATATCCTCAAAATCCTTTGATGATTTTTTTTCTATCCTCTGCACGTTTTTTAAAAACATTTTGATGCATGTATGAATTTCTGCGAGTTAAAGATGCAGACTTGTAGTCTATGCAATCCCTGATATGTGTCTTTCTTGTTATCTATTAGAGACCATATTCTCATTTATAAATAACGGATGCCGCATTTTTTAACCAATATTGACAAATATGAATGTGTAATCCTAGAGGGCATGATCCAATTTTAATGACTCATCGTAAAATCACTTATCCTTTTTTCCACTTCTGTGACGTTCAGACCTGTTTAAATGAGATAGAGAGTTTGTGACCCTAGGGACGACGACTTAGACACTCGCAATTGACAAAACATAGTCTCAAAGCAAAGTTAGGATAGCTACCACGTCTTTAAGTATCCCATCAGGACCATACAGACAATATTTTCATGTTTCGACTTAATAGATTTTTTCATGACAAAGTTTCGCAATTCTGGAACGTAATTGATGCTCTCGTTAATGGTGATGAGAGGGAGATTTCAGCCGAAGAATGTTGGTCAATGGTGATAATGGAAATTGCACTTCCGGGGGAAAGGAAAGGTAAGATAATAGAAAAGCTGAAATTGAAATCAAGGAATGCGGAGTGTGTAGAGTAATTTGTAATTCTGACTTCAGAAAGAACTCATTTGTTTCATCGAGCCATATTAATATCCGTCTTATTTTATACATGTTCACTTTTGTTCAGTGGAATAATCAGAGTCTTTTGTCGTAAAGTGTGAAACCTTTGTTGACTATTGCTATGGAAGATGAAATATCAATATGTAGTGCCTTTTTAGTATAATGTAGTGTCGCAACATAAGAATCAAACTGAAAAACTCAGTTATTGTAATTTTAGAAACTTTTGGGAACTTTGTAAATTACAAGTAGATAATTGGAACTATTTTGAATAAGTAAAATATAAAAATAAAGAAAAAATAATGATTTATATTATGCAATACATAATGACTGAAGTGCCTATCATTATAATATTGGAAGGTCTAGATTGAAAGTCTAATAAATGTGACTTAAATTATATCAGATAAATGGAATATACCTGTTTATTTCACCATTAACAAAAGGAACGATTACTAACTTTATTTATATCTGTTAGGTAGACTAAGTACTCTTACTGAAAATATACGTCTGATCATGCATATTTCTCTCCATTTCTCTCTAAAATTTGAATGAAGTCTCTGGTATTATTGCATTTCTATACAATTTAGAGTATTAACTACATGCCTGTTTACTTTATTCCTTGCAAATTTCTCTCATTTTCTCAGAATTTTGTATTTTAAAACATGGTCACTGTGACATTTGTCTGGGAATAGAACAACATTCATCTTCCAGGGTCCAACCTCTATTTAAACTTGAAATTGAAACTGTCAGAAATCTTGAAAAGAATCACATAAATATGATCAGATTTCATCATAAAATGCTCAATAGGACTAATTAATAGTTACATTAATTGAATTTTGAATTAGTTTGAAATCATTCCGGTGTATTTATGACACGATTTCTCTTCTAAGCGACCACCCATTTTCCTGTTGTCCCATTGTTGGGAAATGACCCATGGTGGCCGAAAGTTACATTTTCACTGTTAACGTCATATTTTGATAAATTGTGACACTTGTAATTAAGAATTTTAACATTTTGATTGAATTGAATCAAATGTCACTTTATTAATTGATAGGAGCTGAATCCGAACATTAAAATTAATGATTCAATTTTATGTGAAGTATATTTGAATTTAAGTGATCATATTGTGACTTTACTCTAAGAATTGACTCATTAATATAGACAAAATATGTAAAAATATGGGCATAAGATATAGCATTGGAAAGTTTAGTTGTGCTCTTCTCCTAGTCTAGCTACAAGCCCTTGTGACCCCCCCACCCCTAACTACTACAACCTACGTGAGAATGTGTGTGGTCAATTCGAGGGAGGAAGGGGGTCATGGGGGCTTGTAGCTAGACCCCACATTCTCTTTGGATTGTGGGAGAGGAATTGGGCTTACTTGGGATATGGTACAATAAGTATACTTGAAACCCAGTGAAAATATAGAAATGCATAGCTAAGGCTCTTTATTAATACAGTAAAAACTGTCTTAGTGAACACCTCTTCATAGTGAACAACTGTCTCTGTTACATGAACACCTACCAACACTGAATGTTTTTTCTTTGCAAATGGATGTTCAATATTAACAGGTTTTACTGTATTGTGATTTTTCAAAATGCAAATAATTTTCAAAACTTCCTGTAATATTACACTTGTAACAGCCCAACTGGTTTTAAGCCCACATGTCATTCTAATTCATCAGATCCTCTCTTTGCTTTGTCAAAGCCCTCTTTGCCCGACGCTTGTGCGATCTGTGTATTCCAATGGATAGTAAAGGCTGTGGATCCCACAATGCCCACACATGACAATATAAATACATTTGAGACACTTGATCCATTCTTCACGCTGCAATTTCTTTTATTCCATAAATGTGTTAAATAATAGATATTGACATTTAGTATTTTATACAAGCTTTTAACGTAAGATCAGGTTGAGATTAAGAGGTTTTAGATTATCTTTATATGACACTAATTCTAGAGTAAAACAATTTAAGTGACAGGTCTGATGTGACACTAGTCTAGCTACAACCCATGCGAGCCACCTACTTCCCACAATGTAATGTGTTGGTGAAGTAGTTAAAGGGTGGGGAGGGGTTGAAGCAAGACTAATGTGACACTAGTCTAGCTACAACCCATGCGAGCCACCTACTTCCCACAATGTAATGTGTTGGTGAAGTAGTTAAAGGGTGGGGAGGGGTTGAAGCAAGACTAATGTGACACTAGTCTAGCTACAACCCATGTGAGCCACCTACTTCCCACAATGTAATGTGTTGGTGAAGTAGTTAAGATTGGGGAGGGGTTGAAGCAAGACTAATGTGACACTAGTCTAGCTACAACCCCTTATGAGTCCCCCTACTGCCTATCTTCCACAATGTTATGTGTTGGTGAAGTAGATAAAGGGGGGTTGAGGCAAGACTATTGTGATACTTGTCTAGCTATAAATGTGCCATTCTCCCCACCATGTACAAAGTGAGTATATCGTATATCTGAAAACCTCTCTTATCTGAACATTTTGTTCAGTTGTATTTCATATATGATTGTCCAATCAAGGATTGTATTTCAGATGAAATCGATAACATTTAAAAGAAGAAGTTCAGAATGGAAGAGACTTTTAAAATATCCTTTTCAATTTATATAATATGTAACAAACATTGGACCAAGATTTTTTGGAAAAGATTGTATTGATTAAAGTATACAGTTCATTGAAGTGTTTGGCGATATGGATGGAAAATACTTTATTTTGAATACAAACCATTGTGGCCTATTATTACATGTATATGTTCAAGATTATATTGAGATATTTTATATTTGTAAGTCATGTACATGTTTCTCTGAATGCATGGCTACACACCTTCTTTTTTATTTTGAAATTTCTTTAAAATACTAAGGGTAAAGATTATAATATTTGGTATGATAGGAAAGCATAGAATAGAAAATGAGAATGGAGTCTAACATATCATGGTATGTTCATTAGTTTGATTAAAGGTAAAACGACTCAAAAATATCAAAGGATTATTAGAAACATATAATATAAAAGGTAAAGATAAAATATACATTATTGAATTTAATGTTCTACTGGGGTTTACTTTTTTTTGCATTAGCTTTTAGCAATGATTTATTTCTATGGTTCAAATAACATAATTAAATATATAATATATCATGTTAAATTGATTGGTATTATACTTTTCAAGTTTATAATTTGAAAGCTAAACAGGCCATGCCAAAACAACAACAAAGAATCGTAAAAGAACGATAAAACTATTACACAAGCGAAGAATACTGAAAAACTATGATGAATTATTGCTTTCATTAATCGTCATAACAAAGAGAAAATTCCATTTCTATCCCTTTTTTGCTTTTACAATAATTGCAATTTTTACAGTTAGCCTCTAAAATGGTCGTAAAGAAGCACGCATCGGCAGTTTTATGACGTTCCCATATTGTGATAATATTTACCACTCCTAACGAAGAAGCGATTTGAATAAATAATTCATGATGAATGTTCTCTGAAAGTATATTTTCTGACAATTTTAATTATTGAGTTTCTGTCTAAACATGATTTAAGGTGTTAGAATTATGAAAACATCAGATTAGCCATTCTTACCTGAGTGCAAATGACATGTTGAAATTGTATTTTGTTTAATTCGTTCAATCAAGGAGAGTGTTTTGTTTTGTTGTTCAATCAAGGGAGCCAGGGGTCTCAAAAGTGCTGAAAAGTGGTTTCCCTAAACTTTATTTTGGTTTCAAAGTTTTATAGATCCATCATGTGCATGTCAGAATATGTAGACTTTGAGAATTTAGTTCTTGCATTTTATCTGCTGTGGCCATAAAACCATGAAATGCTATATTCAGTCTGTGTATTGACATTTTGGAAAGTCTACCTTACTCAGAACATTTAGATTACTGCATCGCTATGCTTTTCACTTAGTATGTAAATTAAGGGAGAAGGAAGGGTAACATAACAGTATTCATTCAAATTAAAGTAATTTTTGTACTACTTTGAAACCTGTCAAGCCTGAGTCACATTTGCCTTGATTCATCGTTTTTACTATTTATCATTTATTTCAATTTTGTAATATACTTTCGATATAAATCATTCGCAAAACCAGTTAGAGTAAAAAAATCTATCTAATACATGTACTTTTGTTTTATTCTATTTTACAAAAACAGATTATAACGAGATGCATTCATTATCGCCCATTTGTATGCTGTTGTAAAACTCATTATGTTAATCCAAAGTCATTCCGGAGATTTACGGGTGTATAAAACCATTATATATATGATACATAAAGCATTGATGGTTCGTGTAATTTTTTATAAAAACAATAAAAAGGCCATGTATATATTTATAGCAGGTTATACATATGAACAATGATTGGATAAAATGAAAGAACAGTAAAACCTGTCTTAGTGAACACTTCTCTCTAGCTCTAGTGAACACCTGTCTCTAGTGGCCACCCTTCTCTCCGCACATACTCTACTGGCCTCCCTTCTCTCCGCACATACTCTACTGACTTCCGTTTGAATTACCCCCCCCCTGTAGTGAACACCTAGCAATACTGAATGCTTTTTCTGTGCAAAAAAGGTTCAATATAGACAGGTTTTACTGTAGAATATATGATATCATATAAAAATACATTTACATAGATATACTTAGTTTATAGATTACATATTTAATTTGATGTGAACACCTGTCTCTAGTAGCCACCCTTCCTTCCGCACATTCTGTATTTCTTCTGTATGAATTACCCCCTCTCTGTAGTGAACACCTACCAACTCTGAATGTTTTTCCTTGTCAAAAAGGTTCACTATACACAAGTTTTACTACTGAAAATGTGATATCATATAAAAATTCATTTACATACATCATTAGATTACATATTTGATTGAGATTTTGATATACTATTAAGTATATTAAGAACCATCTCTAAAAATCTATCAAGTTCAAATTAGTTTTGTGATTGTTTGTAAGCATTGACCAATTCTTTAACGTCCATGTAAGCTCACATTATGACGAGGTGAAAAATAGATTCTTTTTCCAAGTTCTTCCTATTTATAATGCTAAATCCATGTCACACATAAAGCATGCACATTAATCCAGTACAGAACCTATAAAAGTGATATATTTACGAGTCACGCTGCAATTTATTCACATGTTAGCTATCACAGCGATTATACCTGGCCATAAACATGAAATAATAGCCGTTAACAGGCAGGTTAACAATGCACAACTGAAAATAAAAGCAAAAAATAATGTAGGGTTCTTTTATGTTGTTTATTTTATGGTTCCCGCTGTGGAACTCGGGATGAAATAAGGATGTAATCCGGGAATGTACTATCGATGATGCATTCGTTGTCTTTTCGCAATAAAACACCAGGTTGCATTCTGGGAATGTTTTAATGGCGAGGTATTTTCGTGCAAAAGTAATTTTATGGGTTTTGTTGCCATGGCAATTGTATTGTCATTTATTTATGGATCAACATATGGTCTTAGGCGAGTAATTGATTCTATATTCTCTTTCTTGCACTGTTTCAGGAATTGGATCAAATAATCTCTGAAAAATGTGACTCTCATTTGAAATAACAACTTTTTGAACCTTGATTTGCTCGCTTTGGAAGTTTTCAATGCATAAACAGTAACTAGGAAAAGCCGTTGGATTATACATCTTCATTAATTAGGATATTATTCGGATTTATTGTTTGGATATATTTACTTGGATATGTTTTGTCTCAAAATGCAAGGATCTTTTGAAGAGGCACAGGTATTTGCAATTAAATAATAATTATTTTTCAATTATTTTTTTAATTGGTAACCTTATAGTCATATTAACAGTTTCATCCCTGCTTTAGGGAAATGTTTTCAAATATGCCCTGAACTGTGAAAATTATGACTCCTATTTTATTTACTAATATAGAAACACAATGGGAAACATTTAAAAAATTATAAACGTATATATATATTATGAAAATGATGAAATTTCTTAATATTCTCACATGCATATACACCAAAGCAGAAAATATGGATATTACATTAATATATTGAATACATGATTTATACATTCAAGATAATTTGAATGTCAGTTATAACTGTTTACCAGTTGAATGATTAATATTTTACATAACATTATAAACCATATATGAATTATGGTATAATATTTCAATGAATTTTGATGTGATTCTACCAGATGCAAATGACTAGCTTTCATTAAGAAATTCTTGTCATTCCAGCTTTGAAACTGTATGGTCATTGAATTTGAATATTAACAGTTTATATTGTATTTAGATATAAATTACCCTCCTCAGATCAGATTACATAAGTGCTGTTGTTTTAGTTAATATTTGATTGCTTGTCTAGTTTGGACACTAAGTCTGTTTTGTTGTTCTGTTTACCTGTATTGATATTGAGTATTTACAGGTTCCTTGAAGAGCTGTAGGTATTGACTTTTAATAAGGGGTCATTTCAAGATTATAGAAACCTCTATTTATATTGGCTTATTGTAGAAATTAGCCCAATGTCATATTGAACCATTTTCCTGAATTTTTACATAATCATAAAAGTAAATATACACATACAGATGTAGTAAGTATATAATTAGAAATCAACAAATTATCATCAGGAGAATATACTAATTAAAAGAAAAAGAAAAATGCTAAAGAATTATTCCAAGCAAATGTTGACTTCACAGAATGAGACGGTCCCTTACATTTATAGATTTATTGGTATATCAAGTAGTTCCCCTCTATGCAGAAAGTTTACTTTTGTATCTTTGATCCAATTATCCCAGACCCTTATTTATTGCATTTAATTACTACTCAATTAACACCCAATTCTCCTATGGTTCTGATTCATACATGTTGATTGCCCCATCTTGTATTCCTCTGGGGTTAAAGTGTATGACTCTTGCTTCTTTTGTGCCATTGCTCTTTAAAATTTGAATTAAGTATCTAAATTTTATGCATTTCTTAATAATATAGAGTGTGTACCTAATGCCTGTTAGTTGAAGATGTCAATAAAAGTTGTATATAATATTTCCTTCTAAGTTTCCTCTTTTCATTTTATTCTTCATTTAGCTAGTTTGATAATGTAATTTTGTGTTTCAGATGCTAATTTCCAAAGTTTATAGTCTCCTTAGGCCTACAAGACAGAGGAAAATAATATTTTCTGATACTCATCATTTCTGTCTGTAATATAGCCATCTAGAAAGGAACTAAAAGATGGGTGTGACCTCTCACAAATTGAAAAAAATATTCCTTAAATCTGGCTAAAGTATGTAATAACAATGTTTTATGTCTTATATTTTCATATTCTACTTGATGACCTCGAATCTGCTTATGATGTTTGTTGATGACCTTGAACCTGTGAATTGTGACCTTGAACCTGCCAATTGTGACCTTTATCATGTGAATTGTGATCCTTGAATCTTGATCAATCAATCATTGATTTGGTGACAATTTTATCCTGACCCAACATAATTAAACAGGTAAGGATATGTAAAGTTATCTAAAAAATTGGGATCATTATTTATGACAGTTAAACCTGTAAAGTATTTCATGAGAAAAATGCCATGATGTTTTCAAAGGCAAAATAGAGTAGAAAATAGTAGAGCAGAATTAGCAATGAATTAAGTAAACATTTGTGTAATTGATAGTCTTAATTTTATAGGAATGAAATAATTGGGAGTTTTATTGTAATTTATAAGAGATCATATGAACTAGACTAGGGAGAAATCTCTCTCAAGGGTATTTTATGTATTTGCCAATATCATTTTTTATTTCTGCAAATATATTTTCTAATCCAAATATGCCTAAAATGTAGGTTATCTTTTGAATAAATATGTACGTATGTCTATGCTGGATAATTTGACTCAATTTTTGGATGCTAACTCTATGTTTAAAATATTAAATTATCGTAAATCACAATTATATATATAGCAAGTTGATGAAAGGAAGATGGTTGACAAGTATATATAATTATCAACTACTAAGTTTGTTTAAGCAAAATACAATAGATTTTCTTTATCCCATAGGGTCATGTCGGGTAAATAAAGAAGGGAAAATATGATAAGCTTTGTCAATAAAGCCCTAATTACCCTTTTGGCTTTTAATTAAAGGTGGCAATTTGTCAGCATTTGTTTGGCAGGTAAATCCAAAAAGCAAAGAAAAATGTCAAGTTTTATCTCGGTAATGTAGCTTTTTAAGAGATAGATAGGCTCTTTTGTTTTAGTTACTTTGATCTCAGATGTTCAGATATCTGGCGATTGTTTTATTTTGTAATTGATAGACCTCATATCTCAGGTATTACATGTAGAATGTCATGTTCAAATGTGGCTGACTTTTTGGCCATCAGAGAGAGCTGTTTTGTGAGGTGTAAATTGTAATTTTTCAAGAAAATATAGTCTTGCTTCAAGGCCCTAGACCCCCCCCCCCTTATCATCTTCAACAACAGTAGATGGGGGGTGGGGGTCAAGGGTCTTGAAGCAAGATTATAGATAATAGGAGCAAATAGAAAACAAAGCTCCTTGCTCCCTAAAGTTCCGCATAGTTATGAACACTTAACTGCCCCTCTAAGATTCTTGCTCCCCCACACCTTGCTGATACAAATAAATAGAATAGAAAATTCCAATGAACCATAAAAGGAAATACTCGAATTCATACTTTTGAGTTCATAACTTTTTATCATGATACTATTTTATATGATAACATTCAAATTTCTTTAATCTTTATGAGTATTTAGTAAATATGTTATATGACATAAGATATTATTTTACAAATTGAAATTTAATAAATTACATTAGACTCCTTGTAATACATGTTTTCTTCTTTATTTACCTAATCATTTTTTTTAACTATCAAGGGAAATAAGAGTTTCAACAGTAGGATTAGAGTTTGACATTAGATATAATCTTCATCCTTAATTACACAATTAGGCATATAGCGACCAAAACCAACCAGACAAAAATGTTATTTCACGTCATAAACGCAAGGCCTGTTGAAACATCTAATAATCGCCACTCTGGAGCTAAACTGTAATCAGATTAAAACCGATTCAAAAACTGTCTGTTCAGAACTCTGGAGCCAAATACACGCAAAGCGACATCATTTCCTAATGAATTAAGATAAAGATTGGTAGTCACTCAGTATCAGAGTTATATCTTGGTTACATCTCAATGTTAAAAACTTAAGAATGGGTACCATATAACAGCACGCCATTTCCCCAAATTCAATTATCAATGATTTTTGGTTGCTCTGTTTTTAATCAAAATGAATAATTTTTGTTCCGAACTCTAATTTCTCTATGTCTAAACCACAAAACATGCCGGGTTAAAAAAAGATCATGTAAAAATGTGTTGCTTTTCATAAAGTGCATAATATTTGACTGGGATTGATATCTATTAGTATTTATACTCTAATCTCTTGTCAAAATATTATTTTAAATAGTTTTTTCTTTATAAAAAGTGAAAAGAGACAGGAATAGCGGATATATATTTGAGTGCAAGTACATCTGGGTGTATTATCTGATGTCAACAATACAAAAGAAACGGAAGCGTTAACTTAGTAAAAACATCCCCTGTATTTTAAAATATATCATATTTGTTATTTATCATTAGCGTTTTCTATTGTTTAAAAAAGTATCTTTTATTTGACTCACTTTGTGTATCATTAAATAAAATTATTTTGCAACATTAAAATATCCTCCAAAATAGTTTAATCATGCAGGAGTCTATGTAGGAGAGATTTGTCTCCTTAAGGAGAAAGGAGGATGATTCATTTAAAAAGAATACTAAAATATTTGGTAGACCCTGAAAATTGAGGTCCAACAAGAACTGTTTGACCCAAATTTTGTGGGCAATTTAGATAACTAACTGACATTACGGATCATTGTTGTTTTTTTTATTTTAGGCCCAATTTTAAAGCCTACATTTGCAGATTTTGAGGCAAAATTTCAAAATAAGGGCCCAAATTTTATGCAAATTTTTGGGACCTTTCCTTTACATTTTAGGTCCGTCCATGCGTTACCATGCATTTTCAATCAGTTTTTTGTTAGAAATAAGATGCAGTAGTGAGTATCAGTATGGTCTTGTAGTTTCCTTAAAACATGACCATTGGTTTACGCTTGAGAAAATCATGGACATTACTTTGTTCAAAAGGCTCGTTAAATAAGATTATAGCACAGAATGTCTCCTTCTCATAACATTTGGTACTTAATAAATGAATAAATCTGATTTATTTGTGCTGTGTTACACACATGGCCAATCTACCCCAAAACCCGAAAAAAGGATTTTTTATTTATCATCTTACAATAGCGCCTCAGTTTATACCACTGGTATAATTCATAAATAAAAGCCATGACAAATGTCAAGTCGAATGATATGTTTAATTGTCCTAAAACATTTACTTTTCATTACGAGCAAGCAGCAGCTTGTTAAAACCCCCCACCTCTCATAAGTGACTCCCCAATCAATATGTGCCAAAAATCCCATCAATTATTTGTGCATCAATGCCTTATTAAGAGAAAAATCCCTTAAATTACCAGCTGGATTCAGTGGAAAATGTGAATCTCATATTTTTGGCAAGTTGAAGATAAGTTGTCAAGTTTGAAATTAAGAGCAGAGATACTGTAATGATATAGGAGTCTGACAAAATACAGAAACAAATTAATAGAGAGTAAACTGGTCAGTCTGGGCAGATAATTATGCACTGATGAGATGATTCGTTTGTCTCAGTTGAATAGAAGTATGATTTAAGTAAGACATTATCAAAGCAAGAAGTACATAAGCTTGGCCAGAAGTAACTTAAAAGCTAAAAGTATAAAACTATCATATTTAGGATCTGCCGTACTTTTAAACACTTTTTGAGAAATTTCTTCAATGAAAGAAAATTTATGGAGGAACATTTGTGAAAAGAATCTAAAAGTTGAAGAACTTACAAAACAGGATTTATCTGATGGACTATACAAACACCTAAAATTGTGCTAAGCAGAGAAACAATTATCCAGTTGTGCTTTTAGGATAAAAAAAGTTAAACAAATATTAAGTTGGTAACTTGATTAAAATCTCAAGTTTAGCTGTTAAATATTCCAGCTGTGTAACTCCATATAAATAAATGGTATAATGTAATTTATTTGGTGTTAAACCAATTTTATATGTTTTTAGACAAAGTTATAATAACAAGGGGTGAAATATATTGATATATATATACTTAAATGATAAATCTATGCGTACATGTACGTAATAGAATCCAGGTACTCGTTGGAAGTCAGTAAGTGCAATGGGATTTATAAAAAATGTTGACTAAATTGGCATAATAGGATAGGATACTACACTGCACTTCTGTACATTGTACTCTTAAGTTGTATTAATATAAAGACATAAACAGATAAATAAACACATTTGAATGAAAAGAATTTTGACGGATGTTTTAGGACTTAAAAACTTCAGATAAGTGATGCATTTTCACCTGTCAATCAATTTAGATGTTGAGTTTTAAATGTGAACTAAAAAAGGATTGAGTTCATCTCTGTGTTGGAAACACTTAGGAGCCATAATTCAGTAAGGAAGCTGAACAAACTGAGATATTTCAAAATTGGAAACAACTTGGATAAAATCTTAAACTGTCAAAAATGGCCAAACTACAGCTGATGTGGTGTAAAATAGATACAAAAGGATCTCCATTTAGGCACCCATATGTACCGATGCTGAATACACAAACGCATTAAAAAACAATTGATACAAATTGCTGTTTGTTTACTCTTTTATTACAAAAAAGACAAAAAACAACTCACTTATTGAATGATACAGCACCTAGAAGAAAAAGGATTTCCATTGTGGCCACCTTCACGCTGAATCCTGAATAGCTCCAGACATTAAAAAATTGATACATTTATCAGGAATCAATGCTGAAATGTATCAAATCTCGAGAGGCGAGTAGCATAAAGCACAAGCTTGGATAAGAGCGAGTGAAGACAGGTGTGTGTATACAGGTAGATTAATGCAAATACTAACATTCCATTAAGTTAACCATAATCTGGTAATCTCACTGTTAAAAATAAGAACCAGTCCTCTATGTCTGAAATCTAGATTCAGATTCTGATGTTTTTTGGGGTTGTTGAAAAATCATGAAATTCGACAGGGAATTTTTGACAGATAATCTGATAATACGCGATAAGGAATTTTTTTCGCATGAGTGATTGGGAAAGATGAGTGATGTAACCAAATTGGCGTGTATCATTTTGGAACTCTTGTAGAATATTTCGCATTTCTAAAAAATGGCTAAATCTCAAATATTCTTAGAACTGATCTCATTTTAAAAAGCACTTGACTTTACTTTTGATTGAGGTTATAATCCTTCTAAATAACATGTCACCAAAAGTCACAGAAAACACATATTAGATTAAATCCAAATTGAATGAATTATTCACAGTTGAGTTCATTTATAGAAAAAACATGATTTGATTTAAATTGTATGGATATAACTAAGTCAAGGAAATTGTGCGAAAAAACTGGATTAAAATAATAAATACATTTTATTGGATTTTATATATCAATTTCATATTTACACATAATATTGAATGTGACCTCATAATAAATAGTCCTGATTTGCAAAATTAAGTAAACATATTTTTCTCTCAAAGAATGTCTGAAACTTTTGAACTTTGTTTATAGTTACATACTTAAGTTATGAGCATAATTTTTTTTCAAATTCACAAGAGTTGAGACCAGGAAACGTTGTAGTCATTTAATATAGATTAATTTTGCAAGAGTTCTACATTGATACTTCGTTTCATTTCTACATATTTAAAACCAGACAATGAGGTAACTGACCTGACGAACGAAACAATCTCAAATAAAAGTGAATAAATAGACAAACTGAGATAAATCGTACTGGATTACATATGAGTTACCTGCGTACATCTGAACATATAATCAAATTAACTTATATCTGAATCAAAGCCAGATTAAAGTTATATGGACCATTCAATGCATATAAACTTGGATATAAATTGAACAACTGATGTGTCTGATTATGTGATGATTATTTGCCGAAGCCCTTTGAAGTCAGTGCATTGCATGATTTGTTTACGTAGTTGTCATAACAACTGACTTCATGACAATTCAGAATTTCAATATATTCTGATAATTATCCGATTTGAAATAAAATTGTTAGGAGTTTTCAATTGTGGAAGTATCTGAGAGGATTTTTCCAAGATGGGAAGCACTTTATCTTGTGCGGCAGAGGGATTCACGAAACAGGACAGTGAGGTAACAAAATGGCAGGAACAGCGTGATCGGGAAAATAAACAGTGGCAGCATTATCATAACAAATGGGTTCAGATGCGGAAAAATCAGCAGTCAACTCCCGTGCGTTTAGCCAAACATAATGAGTACATGTCACTGCCCCATCAGCAGAAAGTAAACACCAGGGGGCACTGTTTCTCTGATTCTGAATATCATGGGGGTAACCATAGTGACCATTCAGGTTACCATGGCAACCATAATCGACAATTGCCCCATAGTAAGCCTGGTCAAGTTCAACAGTCACCATGGCAATATAAGAACTATGGTGACATCAGCGTATCGGAACAGGGGATATGTTACATGCGATCCGACTCTGAATACGAAAACTTGACAGAATCTGGGAGCCAACGAGGGAAGCATCGAAAACCTACATCACCAGCGCCACCTTTACGTCATATAACATCATCTGACCAAACATTGGGAATGGGGCCAGCATGGAGGTATCCCCACCCCAATCCCCACCCTGTAAGGTCTAACCCGAGCGTTTCATCTCTTAAGTCTGATTCTGTCCTAATACAGAAATCTCCTCAAGGAAAGCAAAATATGTTCATCACACAGTCATCATCTTTGACCTCAACGCAAGTATCTCCGCAACATCTGCCATTGCCTCCTGAACATTTACGTCTATCAGCGTCACAGCCAATGCAAGTAGCCCCTCAACAATCACAACAACTATCTCCACAGAGATTACAACAATTACAAGAACAATCTCCACAGAGATTACAACAATTGCAAAGGAATTCTCCCAAAAAAATACAACAGGTTACACCGCGACAAGTTCAACCCCAGATGGCGCCAGAGTGCAAAGCGAAAACGCAACAACAAATACAAACAAGTCCGCTTCATTGTATTTCACCGAACACCAATGATATAGTGGTCAATTCAGAGGAATTCCTCATAGCTCATTCGAGAACAGTACAGGTATGTGATACTTTATAAAGTAATTGTAGTATATGGTTTGTAGGGATTTGGGTAATGTATGTTTTCCTGATGACGCCCTTGGTGCATTCTCTGTATCCTGTCTTATGCACAGTATAGTATTAGACTTGTGTTTAAAAGTTTTGTTCTACTTAGATTCAGATTTAATGAATGAATTCTGTAAATTATAGATTGATCTAAAATGGATTATGGTTGATTCGTAAGATCTTTAGGTTAAATAAGGACTAATATCTTCATTTTAGAATTAGTACGGTTATAAATGTGTCTATTTCAAATAACATTTGATGATTTAAATATCAAATGTCACTAGATGTGTGCCATGCTCTTTGGCATCAACTTCTAATTTCTCATTCTTGTTAATTGCTCAACTTCCACGTATGATGGAGAACCCTTCATCTCATCATTCAACTTTTTGATGGAAAGGCTTACTCATGCTGAAATGTCTCTTCAGTCATGTAAATTCCACTCAATTTCTCTCTAAAATGTGATTGAAGACCATTCAAGCTTTTGGTATTTTTAAACAATATTGCTCTTATTTCAAACCTGTTTGATTTATTGATTATTTCATTTTCTTTTCTTTCTATTTTTTGCATTTTAACAAAGTCAATTTGACATTTTTTGCTTGAGTTATAAGCAAAAGTTTTGACTTATTCTAATCGGATGAAAGTGCTGTTTTAATAAATGATCGATTTAGAGACGTAAGGCATTGATTTTTTAAATTGTATGCTTTTTATGATAACTCATGAATCGGCTGTAAAACTTGTAGAAATCGTCAGTAGTTTTAGCTGTGATGAATTACTTCATGACAAGGCTGTTGTCAGATTGCATTTAATCGGTAAATGAGCAGAGTCCAGTCTATGTGGAAAAATGTATCGTCTCTGATAATGATTGAATTATGAGTCGTAACAAGAAGGTAAGTGGCAGGTCGGGATTAATCACAGTTAATAATGATAAAACAATTTTTACAAATTATATGTGATCGGATTAACTGTTTTCACATTTTGCATCATTTTGTTGATGGGTTGATCTGTCGGTAAAAGATTATAGGACAATTGACGGGAACAAATGGCTTATTTGTCTACTTTGTTTTTTAATCAGAAAAACTCTATGGTGTCCTTGTTTGAAAAAAAGATCGGCTTGATGGAGCCCTTGTAAACCATTCACATCTCATCATCAATCTTTTGATTCGTTTCTCTTTATCGAATGAAGGATCAAACCATCTTCATGTTAATACGTCATAAGAGGGTCAAGTTCAAGATTTTTTCGTCACTTCATTTCCAGATTAGATAAATAAGCATGAGATTATTTTGTAGGGACATATTGGTCACTTGAGAAAGAGCATGTGTGATATAAAAAGTTGCTAATAATGCATTGTTTCCTTGTTATGGTCTGCAACTTTCTTTCTGTTACAATTCTATGAAATGCACAATGCACTGTATGTATGGTTAGTTAGCTAATTGGCTGTAGGAGAGGTCATTCACAGTAACTTGGCACGTCTTCAGGGTGATCGTTTCTTCAATATATCCAAACAAAATTGATATTTTTGGAATTTCCATTTAAAAAAATTGTTTACTCAATATTTATTTGAACTGGAGGCATTTAAGTACATATTGTGCATTTTGGGGTGTTTGAATATTGTAATTAGAGATACACTGGACGTGGTGTCACAGTCATTGATTGTGCTGCAATTCATTTCATTTTTTTAATCACGCTGATGATCCCATCATGTAATTATATCGTTCAGAGTAATGGAAAGCCAACAAAAAGATATCACAGTAATTTTTTAAAATGAAAAATAAAGCACAAACGAGATAGGTTGACAAGGAATGAATTATGCAGACATGTAGTTAACACTCTAAATTATTCAAAAATGCAAGAAAATCAGATACTTCATTCAAAATATAGAGAGAAATTTATATGAAATAAACATAAGCAGATGGAAATTCTGGAAATATATACCAGGACAAGATCAAAGCTAAGGCTGATAATTACATGCTGTTTTAAACCAGGATTTGAAGTAAAATTAAAATTGAGTTCATTATTTGTTTATTTCCTGACATTTATATATGTAAAAGCAGCTCTAACACATGTTTTCACAACGAGAAACACTATATAATAAACATCAATACGACGAGATAATAGATTTATTATCCAAATTGAATAATAACTAATAAGATCTGTTACTGCTGAATAACATTCTGCTGAATAACATTTGTTATTAATCATATAGAAATGTCTTATCCGAACAGCTTACATGTACGTATTATCCGTTGCGGCCATTAACAATTTTACATATCTAATTAGCTAAGTAAATAAACATGCGTCGACACAGTCGCAGTTGACTATGAAAAGTTCAATCATCAATCTTATTTTTATTTTCTTGATTTAAAGATTTATTATGTTTAAAAAAGAAAATGTTTGATTTTTAAGTTCAACCTTTAATTCTTATTATCAAGAACGCGCATGTAAATTCGCCAACCATGTACATTGCTTGCAGTCTGCGCAATTTAATGTAAATCATTGTATATTTTTCGATATACTGTAATACTATTCATTATTTGTAAAATTGAACCGAATATAATCTAAAATTAATCAGCTTTAAATACATTATATGTCATAAAAGTTGCCTTGAAACAATACAATTCGTGCGTTTGTAAATGCTCTAAAGCCCCGCTAGTATATGAACGAATCCTAAATAGAAATGAGTAAAATTCGTTCCCATTAGTGTGTACACGTTCTACACCGAGACTTCTCCTTTAAATCAAATCAGTCCACCAGGATGAGTTAAAAATGGACAGAGGGACGGATGGCTTTATTCAATGGGATAATTAAGATATTTCAAAACCAGTGTCATTCTTCTATGCATACATCACTCCAATCATAAAATAAAACAAGCTGTTTATTTTAAAACTATTCTTTACGAATTTATGATAAGTGTATAATGTTCAATCATACAAATCGCAGTCAGTGATTGTTCTCTACACTCACCCCTCCCCCTTCCTGACATGAACTATTTTGTAAAACCATTGACAGTGTGGAAAGGATTCTTACACTCGAGTGTCAAGGGGGGGGGGGGCAGTTACAGAAATATACAAGGCGATGGTTCAAATTGGACAATTTTCAAAACTGTTCAACATGGTGAAAACTTCACGTTTTTAAAGAATGCTTGCCCGGCGAGTGGTTTGCTCTGGATTGCGAGAGAACAAAAACTTTGAGTTAGGATTTTTCCTAATACTATCATTAATCTAAACAACTTTTTAAACCGTCTCTGACTACATATCATGCCAATTAATACCATTATTGTGTTGACAGGATTAAATATGATATCTATGGAATTATAATTTTATGAACTCAATAGTCTAAATGATAATAAGTTCATAATTTAGTCTTGGTTGACTAGTCTTGCATCATCAGAGTTGGATTGCAAATACCTCCCTAAATCAAATATTTAAAATTTACAAATTTACTAGTGTACCGGGTGGGGAAACAAGTCTCCATCCAACCACTAAAGTTTAAATATACTATATACTATAGTGTCCCGTGAATTCATTATAATTATCTTAGACAATAGTGAAGCGGTACAATCATTGGAGTGTTAATTAATCGGAATGCAAGTTTGATTTAAAATAACTCCTTTGGATCAAATATTTAAATTCTACTAGAATGCGGGGGGTGGAAACAAGTCTTCATTCAAGCACTAAATATCAAAAGAAAGATTTCAGTACCCCTTAACTTCACTCCCGGACTTCACTATTCACCACCACCCCTCCCTCTTCCCCAAGTATCCCTTATGACCCCAGAATGTTCGTTTCTGTGCCCCTCCCCCCGTCCATGGCCAGTAAGTAATCTATGTGTATATTGGCTCCCTCCCAAAGGTGGGAAAACCAGATTCAGGCATCAGGCCTGTCAACTGTCCAAAACAAATTTGCGTATTTGTCACGCATTTGCTGAAGAATTTGAAGTCACGCCAGTTATTTTTGCGTGACAGAAAATGTCACGCAAATACGCATTTTACCTGGTAATTGTCAAGCAAAAAAATTTCTGTAGAAAAATGTCTCAAAAAGTTCGTCTACACAGCAAAAATACGAACGCCGAAAAAAAACGTACGCATTTCGTTCGGACTTTTCACGCGAATCACTAATATGTCACGCATTCCGTCCCGAAAATGTTCGTTCCCACCCCCCCCCCGCTGATGGATGTTTGAAACGCGAGCGTAGCGATCGCGAAAAATTTGAGGTGTTCAAAATTTCACAAGATGTAATAAAATTTAAACCAAGGTGTTCAAAATTTGGATCGAGGTGTTCAGATTTGGACCAAGGTGTCCACATTTAGAGGGGAGGTGTTCAACATTTCCAAGTCACTCATGTTAGGTGTTCCCAAGTTGACAGGCCTGAGGCATAGCATAGACATTGACAAGGTGAGGGGATTTAAATATAAAAATAGTCTTGTTTTTGGCTCCGACTTATATATTTTGGCACTGTTTAACAAAGCCGGTTTAAGGAATGAGAGGCAGAAATAATTCCTAGAAATAAGATGGCCTCATCGCGATAGCCGCAACCCCTTTGTCTTTATCCTTCCACAATCGGCAGATAAGAGTGGCTCTGGCATACCAAAATGAGATGGCCTGTCTTAACTGTAATCAAGATATGGTACCTAACCGCAGTTATTTTGGTTTTATAACGGGGATATTGCTGGAGCTTGAATAACAAATAAAAGGCATGTTCTTATTTCTGTATTCTGACCTTTGATTGTGTATTAAGTTGAGCTGCACGCCAAACGTTAAGATTGTTAAAACGCTTAAAATAAAATTTTATTCCTCTCAATTTACATAAAAATGAAACATATTAGATTCGAATCTCAGTCACACCAGCACCACTGGTCAACGGAAGTACAAATATCTATATTAATCAAATGTCTGAGAATTTGATAACTGTCTGGGATCCAATGTTAAATTTTATTGAAGCAAACTAAGAAAAGTATAAAGATGAATTTTAAACGTTTAGAGGGAAAAGTCAAATATGCATTGTAACCCTTAAAATAATTCATTAAAGTGTCGTACACATTTATAACATTATATAAATAAAACAAATAAAGCACAACCCTAATGCCCTATAATGAATTATATTATCGGCGCTAAACGGCCCTTGAAATAAAAACGCATCGAAGCAGGGAATGCTTGGAAAATTCTTCCGAGACTGACTTTTCAAAAATGTTTATATGATGATTGCGTTTGCTTCTCACGAGTTCATTGAAACGTTCAGTCGTAAAACTTTAGAGATCAAAAGACTAATTAGGCACCTGATTGCGAAAGTTTGATTGCATTTCGATCGCCGGGATTTTACAAACGTATTGTTTAAGTAGCGATCGTGTTCTTGGAATCTTGATAACTTCCTATTTTAAGTTTTGGGTTGAAAGCAATGAGTATGTCGGACTTTCTCAAGTCCACATAATGAAACAATATCCCTTTATATTAGTCCAATCGGAATTTGCATAAACATACCAGTTTTATATTGCAAAAAGAACTGTAATTAATAGCCTACATAAAAGCATCATGCTAAATAAAACATTAAAGCATATATAAAGCCTATTGTTATCGCACCCATCGCACCCCCCCCCCCCCCCTCCTGGCTACGCCTATGGATATTTATGCAACTTTCACGTTTACCCCGCCCCCTAATAATTCTTGCGCCCCCTCTAAATATCAGACCCGTCAGGCGTTGAGGCATTGATCAGGATACCCTGACTCCCAAGCTGTGCGACTTCTGGCAACCGCTACACCTATATTCCTGGGGAAAACGCTTTTAGAAAAATTGTCAAATGTGGTCGTGTGTGGGCAAACACCGAGGATGAGGACAGGGGTGCGTGCATTGTGTGCGACCCTTCATCAGTTGTGTACCTTATTTTTTTATGAATTTCTTCCGAATAGTTATGCTAGAGGGGTTCTGATATTTATTTCTGTTTTCAAATGAAATAATTTCAGCCTTGCCCGACTGACTTGTAGATAATGCTCGAATCAAATAGCATGGGGATCAGATAATCAGATTGATTCGTATTTTCGCAATCAGATGAATTAACTTATTGTTTTCTCTGATTAAAAGGCGGTTTGGAGCTACTTTTACAGGATTTGTAAATTCGCAATCAGACTGGCTTATTTTAATATTTAGTCAGTGCAAGAGGAGGGGACTATAAAGTAGAAAATTGTTTTGATTTCGACACTAACTGAATAATTTATCACAATTGTTAAATAAGCAAACAGAAACAGGTTTAAAAGTGAGAATAGAGGCAAAAAGTCTATACATAAAATGTAATTAAAACCCGGGAATTAAAAGCAATTTTAGACTGTTAGACGATCTCTTCTGTAATCAAGGTGATGTTGGTACACTTCCGCCGTTAGAAAAACAAAGACTAAGACAAAGACTATATAGCAATTAATCCTTTTGTAATCATTAAATGTTAGATTCTTATTATTTTGTTGGACAATGTTCAGACTTCTGACCAAGATTAAATCATTTATGTTTGTATTTAAAAAATAGTATTTCAATCAGACAGACGCTCTAATGAGTTAGAAAAATACATTTGTCAATTTCCTCTCAAGAAGTTTTCAAAGGTAATCAAGTCGATTTGTTTGAGTGTTTAGCATTGTTTTTCATAACTTGACGCTTCCATGAACAGAATGACTTTGAAATGAGTTTTTATAATTTTAGCTTTTATACGGACATGCTTATTGTATATTTCTATATGAACGTTGTAGTTATGTGATGTAACATCGCCCCCCCCCCCCAAATTACAGGTATACAAATTTTGGTCGGAATGCATTAACTTGCAATTAAAAGCAATTTTAGACTGTTAGATGATCTCTTATGTAATCTAGGTGATGTTGGTACACTTCCGCATTTAAGAAAACAAAGACTAAAACAAAGAGAACTAAGCAATTAATCCTTTTGTTATCATTAAATGTTAGATTCTTATTTTTTATTGGACAATATTAAGACTTCTGTCTGCGATTGTTGTGCAGGTATGTGTATAAAATCATGTGAACAACATTATCGTGGAATCTCCCATATTCATTCTCATAATGTCTTACAGCTATTTCGCAAATGACATAATCTTAAACAACATATGGACATAATATTGCAGAACTGAGCGAAAAGAAAGGTGGAACAAATCAGATTAAGATATTTTATTTTTGAAATGCACAAAGGGCAACAAAACTTAAAGGCGTTGTAAAATAGATCGTGCTTTTATATGATCCCCTTCTATAGTACCCTACCCTTTGCATTTGTTCGACTTCACTTCTTAAATGAGAGTTTCGTCTTCTCGTAGTTTATAATTAGACTCTGCACGCAGCGTAATAGAGCCCCTATTATCCATGTTCATGTTCTCATTTGATTTTTCATCAGTTATGACTTGATAACATTTGCTCCGATTTTCATTACGGCGCCCGGCCGATTGAGTATCTTGTTCAGAATTGAATACAATTTTGAACAAAATACTCATCGGCCAGGCCCCGGTGCTGAAAATCTGAGCAAATGTGACCACGGCATTATAAAAGCATACTCTTTAATACACGAACAGATTCAAAATGAGACTTTATCTATCAGAGAAATAAAAATGGAAAATTTGTATTCTGAAAATATTAACTGATGCATTGGTTCGTATTAAATATTAAGTTTTACAGTCGGAAACCTCAAGGGGCGGGAAATTTGATTAAACAAAACGCTGGATTAATATGTGGACAACTTGCAAATGAAATGAAAGTAACATGACAGAACGAGTATGTACGCCCAATAAATACTTTTATAGTTTTAATGTGCATTCAAAGGACCCTGTTTGTTAAATTGATAGAAATGAATAGTTTTATTATCGGAAAAAACTGAGAAATATCTACCCGATTCGCCAGAATAGTCATCATCATATCAGTGCGAAAAATTAGCTATATTTATTTTCTATCCGATATACACCTGATACTGATAGCCTTCCACGATCATGGTCCGTTGACATCATCAACCTTGTGATTTGCCATAAGTGATTAACCAACATTTTTTAATTAAAAGTCGGGGTTGACGTTTCTTGACTTTTCACACTTACATCAAAACATAATTTGAAAATAAAAGGCATAAAATGGCCATTAAAAGTACATTTTTGAACAAAAGTATCAACTTATATTACACTGCACGCAAATACAAAGTGAAAAGAACGTCTTCCCGGAGATTGAAATACGGATCGGTAAGTCAACAAATCTAACTGTTAAATAAACAAGCTTAGCCTATGTCTGCGATTGTTTGTCCGAATGGCCAGATGTTATCCGTTTCGGATAATAAATTTCTGAGAATACTACTGATATCTAGAATACATCTTTCGTGATATTTTTCATAAAACTACCCTTTGCATTCGTTTGACTTCACTTCTTAAAAGAGAGCTTCGTCTTAGTGTATACGTAGTTTAACTAGACTCTGCACGCAGGGTATCATAAAACAGGCATCTTAGCTGCAATTTTGAATAATAGCGTAATTCATAGAACAATATAAATTAACCCGCCTCTGTTTAATTCAAATATGCATTACCCTTAAGATTTATATACTTAGACACCTTTTCATTCTTGATTCGGATTTTTTTCTTGTCTTCATCTAAATCTGTGGATTAATAACAGTTTTTAGTATACAAATTGAACATACAAAATGTAGCGTATTGATTACACGTTACAGTGGCGTAGCCAGCTTACAGTCGGGGGGGGGGAAGGGGTGCGATCGTGGCATTAAAAATGTTTTTGAAGATTTGTTTTGAATTTTACAAAAATTGGTGCAACTTCGTTCTAAATCGAGCTAGAAGCTTCAAAAAAAGCATTTTAAGACTTTTCTCTTCTATCTAATGGTTCTATTTTCATTGGTTATGGAGGGAGGGGGTGCGATCGCATCCCATCGCATCCCCCTGGCTACGCCTATGCGCTATATTAATATAACAAGGTTATCAATATCATGCCAATAGTTACCCTGCGTGCAGAGTCTACATGTAGTTAAACTACAAGACGAAGACGAAGCTCTATTTTAAGAAGTGAAGTCAAACGAATGCAAAGGGTAGCCAATAGTTAGATGGTTAACTAATATTAACACAAAATAATAATACACGATAATCAAAAAAATAAACCTCGGTATTCGGGCCTAAAATCCAAGGATACGTGTACCATTACTTAAGTGTAAGCTGCAATACCATATCGGATACCTGTACCATTACTCAATAATAACCACTAGTAAGACCATAATAAGAAGCTTAATAACCATCTTATTGCAATTTATTCCATACGATTTTGTCTTGTGTTTACTTTAGGTTTTTGACAAAATCACAAAATAACTTGAAATGCTCCTGAAGGATAGATTAAAGGAGAGTAGACAGGCAAATCAGGTAATTGAGTTTTAAATGGCCATTGAAATAAGATAGTATAGTTTGATCGAATGATATCTTATGGCAAATGGACAATTTTGCTGTGATTGAAATGTTCGTAAATGTACTTGAAGATAAAGGGTCACTTAGAACATGCATCCAGGCACCTTGAAAAATTGATACTGGTTTTCTGATATAATATAAGGTAATAGGTGGTTTTGGAAGTTCAGTTAACTTCATGTGCTTATTTGTTATTGTTTTGTTGTTTGGTTCTACAGGTTTATATTACTTGTTTGGTTTGCTTTCATGTTACCACCAGAAGTGGTAGCATATTGGTGTAGTCTCCAACTATTTTGTGGATGCTGTTTGGCTTTTGTAACATGGCATCTGCAACAAATGGCAGGTGGTGACATTTTGCATGTTATTTGCTTGTTTCTCATATAACTAGCCATTGTGTGTTTCTATTTATGAGCAGAACCATTTTTATTGGTACATACATGTATATGTATTTTAGGGGTTTGTGTTGCTGTTTCCAAATTAAAGTGATATGCTGCTGATGAATTTCTCTGACAGCTATTTTGAGAAATCAAAAGGTTATCCTGAGATAAATGAAGAATTGTTAGATTTTTAGGAAAGATGTATGGCATGGAATGATGATAACAAAAAATTATAAATTTTGTGACCATTTTTTGAGAAATTTACTCTGAGTTCATGCACACCACTTTCAGTTGCTTTAACAGCTATTTTGAAGTGAACTTGTGATTTAAATATGAGATGTTAATTGTTTTGCAAGATGTGTCTATAGCATCCTCTACAATCTTCTGACTGATAAACTTAAGTAGGGATTACCAGAAAAAATGAATTAATTAAGTAAATATATTGTTATTGTGTGGAAATTATTGGTTGTATCTCAGGCTCATCTAGCTTTTGCCAAGGGAGGGCTCACTTCAAAAATTTCTCGTGGTGTTTTACATTTGACAATTATGGCCCAAAAATAACTAAAATCACTTGAAAATTGCTCAAAATGGTGAAAAACTGCATGATTTTGAAAGAATTTTTGGCCAGGGGAGGTTCGAGAGGTTCATGCGAACTCTGGCTACGGGCCTATATCTAGTCAGTATATCTCTAAAGAGTATATATTCAAACATTTTTGTTAAAATGATCAATAGAATAATATCATACATGTATATGGCTTGTAAAGCAGGAGACGCAACCTTGGAAATACATAAAGTAGCATCTCAACAGATGAAAATATGAATTCCAAGGAAAAATCAAGGATAATCAATGGAAAGTTGAAAATTGATAACATGATGTGTGTGATATTAAAACAGCATTATGGTCATTTCTTTTGCATGGATGATGGCTATAAATGTACTTTATAGCCAACGGGTCTAACGATGCTTTGAAATATTGACAATTAACATCGTAGATTAATCTGCTCTCCTGTTGGGAATATCTATCTGGCAATAGCACTAACCCTCCTGGGATACATTTAAAACAATAAGGTAGCAAATTTATGACATGTTGAAAAAAAATGGACTTAATGATTTTCACCTCACGTGGTTCCCTTCTCTTAAAGAGACACATTTTCTAACGGACCAATGAAATGTCCATAAAATATTCATTCCTTTACCATAGTTGGCACATGTTGCATGAGGCATTCCCGTAAATCTTACAGAAACTTTAAAGTCCTTCTGATTTTACCGCTATTTTTTGCAATTTTCCTCTGAATCAATTTTACGATCGTGTGATTCGCATCAATAAATTTTAGATTGGACGATCCTTACCGAACCAAAAGATTTAGTGTGGCTGATAATTACTGGTATTTTTGCCGAAATTCAAACAGTTTCAATTTCTCAATTTTAAAGGAGCTCAGAATTGATGAAATCTTCCAATCAATGATAACATACTTTTCTATAACCAATGCATATTCCTATCTTTCGTTGATATAAACAAAAACATGAAATAATATTTTTTGGTGACTTCACAGAATAGAGAGTAATCCTTTCTCTCGAGTGTTTCATATTTATCTTAGATGATGTTTTATGTAAAAATATAGATGAGGGTTGGTCTGATTAAAACACTAATTTGCAATGCTAATTAGATACATGGATGACATAAATCAAACCTTTTTGTAATTAACACGCATTTATTAACACGCATTTAACTCCCACTCAAAGTTTTCATTAGAATATTAAAGTCACGTTTTTAACCCTTTTCTGAGAGAAAATGTGATCATATAAATGCACCTTGTAGCAATGCTAGTACAGCATTAGACAGGTTTTACTGTATGTTAAAATGAGAAAGCCATATTCTTATTAGTTAAATGATAAATTGGAAAAAACAAGAAAAAGCTCCAGATGTGCTTGTAGTAGGCTCCCTGTTTAATTTTTACATCCTACTGGGTCATGCCGGGTTAGGACATTTATCAATGCATCCATATGACTAATTTACATTGTGATGTCATAATTGTATTATCATATGGCGACCACATCATAAGCCCGGCATACCATGTTAAACCACTTGAAACATTTCGGTATAAAAACTGGTTTGGTAAAATTAGAGTATGTTATGATAATTGAATCATAATGTTTATAATTATATGTCCTTGAGGCTGCTTTGATATATCTAATAATTGTTAAGATAATGAAGTGCAAAACCTCCAGATTGTTTAAGTGTTGCTTTTTATGTACATTAAGCACAGAACTTAGGCATTCAAGAAAACGAAAACTGTTAGTTTATCCAAGTGGTTATTTCATTAAAAAATAACAAATTGTATAAAATTAACAAACAAACAAACAAACAAATAATTTTGTTGAGGCATCTTATTTTCTTTCATTTCTTGACAATTCATGTATATTTCGAATTTTCTTTGTATGTCTCCTCTTTTCCAAGTGTTTATGTTTTTTAAAGCTTGACCATTCTCCAATGATGTTTCACCTGTTTACAGTTACTGTATTTGTTTTATATATATTTGCATGTAAAATGATACTCTTGTCCTGGAGGTGGGAGGTTAGTCTAAATATTAAGTAATGTATTATTTTCTTCATTTTAAACGTTTTTATCAGTGTTAAATTACATATTAAGTCCCTTCCAAAATATTTCACCTCATTTTCTAGTTTTTTCTTTATTCTTTGCTGAAACATTAAAAGAAGTCATTTTTATTTTTGTTCATTTATATCTTTCTGTTCTGCTCTCTTTTCTCTGTTGAATTTGTATCATTTCTGAATAATTTTGTTTTTATATCGCTCTTTTGAGATTTGGTTGGTATCGGGTTGATTTCTGTGATTTGAGTTTAGGGTTTTAGGTGTAATTGTCTCATTTTATCTGATGGAGACTGAAACCTTGCCTGGTTATTCACTATTATTACAAAATATATTATCACCCATGTATGATATCACATTGAAATGTAAAATAAAGTGAAAAGGGAAGGAATAACCAAGGAATGAAGTAAACAGGCGTGAAGTGCATACTCTAAATTGTATAGAAATGCAAGAAAATCAATCACTTCTTTGGAATTTTAGATAGAAATGGGAAGGAACGAGCATGAGCAGACAGACATTTTAGACAACAGTTTAATAATAGGAGTATCTGAACCTTTTGATAGTATGCTAATTTTACATGCAACCTTTCTTTGTTAGATTTTAATAAAAAGTTGAGAGGCCACCTTTGATTCTCACTTTTGATTCCAAGGGCAGTTCGGATCGAGAGATTCGTGTGATGAATCGTTCCCAGAAACGGTACAGATAGGAATTCATAAACAAAATTGCTGATTAGACAAATTGTGATATATCCGAAGTGACAGTCTTTACAAACAGAACCTAACTTGGAAATACTCACTATCTTTCATATATAAACAAGGTCATCAGTCTAACCTGTGAAAAGCCATCAAATAAGTCGGAACTTAGATATTTCTTTGAGGGAGCGACATAGATAGGTAGGTAGATACATATTTGGTTTTTTGTTCATTTTAACTTGGATAATTAGTCTTGCATCAAGAACCAGGACTCCCCCATTGCCTTATCTACTTTTGTTGAGGAAGGTGAACCATACAGGGGAGGGGGTACACAGTCTTTAGGCAAGACTTCAGAATTAACTTGGTTGGCGGTAATAATATGTGAAGACAGGAAAAGTGCATTTGAATTCATAATATAGAGCTTAAATATATAATTTTGCTAATATACAGCTACAAAAATTGGTCAGTTAGGTATATCTAGGATTTATAAAACACTCCACCAAATTTTCCTCAAAGTCTATTTTTGGAAATTGATCAAAATTTAAGATTCCGCAAATCCATGAGCCAATGCATGGAAAATTCCATCTACCCTTTGCGGAAATGGAAAACTGGGTAGATTGATATAATGAAAGAAGGGGTCATCCCAAATTGTGACATTTCCGACTGCTGTGTACTTATCTGTAATTTCCTCTGTTTTGTATTTTTAACCTAATGCCTTGCTGACATGTGGTAATCTTAGGTACCTAGGGTAGCTCGGAGTATAGCTAATCAAACTGAAAGCTCTAAGTGTGACACAGTTATTCCCTGGGGTGTCAAACAGTATAAATTCAGAGAACGACTTCTCTATTATCATTAGGTAACCGCAACCGTAATTATAGTATGCGTAGGTCATGGTAGACTTAGAAGACCCTTGAGTTTTAAAAGTACAAAGAGAGCTATAGTATAGTTTACAAGGAATATTATCAATTTACCAGCTTAAATTTTCTCTCATTGAAATGTAACTTCTCAGGTGAGTTTTTTATATAAAAAAATTAAATAACAGCTTTTTTCATAATCCTTCCTTTTGTGGAAGTGTAGTTTATATCATGTAATATATTTTGTAGACAGTAAAACCTGTCTGTCCGAACACCTTTGGGTATTGTCAAAAGAATAAGTAGGTGTTCAAATTTCGAGGTTTTATAAACATGTAAGTCAATGAGAGAAAATAAAGGACCAAGAAAAAGTGTTCACATTGAGAGCTGTTCAGATTAGAGAGGTGTTCAGATAGGCCTAAGGCCTTATTATTTAGGAAAATTCAGTATATCATTATAGCAATTTTTTATGTAATCAAATCTGCTGGATTTTTTTCAACAAATTATAAAAATATGACAGTTTGGATTTATATATCTGACCAGTTAAGATGATTAAATGTTTACATCTTGAAGGATAAAGCAATAAATACTTTGAGGATTGAGCACATCTTAGATCTATGACATTTTCAATCCTAGATATCCTCCTATCTGTGCCAATCCGTCTGCTAAAATGTCCGTCTGCTCTTGCTTATTTCATGTGATTTCTCTCAAAAAATTGAATGAAGAGCCTGATTTTCTTGTATTTCTATATACTTTAGAATATATACTTCATGGCTGTTTACTTTATTCCTTGCGAATTTCTCTACTTTTTCTCTATTTTGGGTTTTAAAACATGACCAGGGAAGTATTTTAGAGCTGGGTAAACTGTCATCCAGGCTTCTAGGGTCAGACTTGTTGTTCATCTGGGATTAAATGTCATTCTCGTCATGCTTATTTCTTGCTTTATTCTCCATGAAAACTTCATTTCTGGAATTTTTCAAAATGAATGTTGTATCCTGGAATTTAAAGGGAATGAAAGTGAACGGAAAGAGATGATTTGATAGAAAGTTTCAAAAGATTTGTCGCTTTATGATATTCTTTGCTCTAATCATTCTATGTTATGCAAATATATCTAAAAAATTCATATCTTTCATTGAAAAGTTCCTTTTTAGTTCTAATACATTTGTCAATTTTTCTACATATTCGATAACTTCTTTATTTGATCAGATATCCATTTTGTCCAGAAAATAGAATAAGAATTTTATGGAAAAAATAACTGATAAGTCCCATGATTAAGTCTCGCTGCTTTCACCATTTTTCATCATTCAAGTCTTTTCCTAATTTCATGTTTCACAATTTGATCAAAATTATCCAGTGTATTTACTTCATATATATTATATATGAACAAGTATGATACATGTGTGATAGTATTTGTGAATTTAAATAGATGGCACTTTGGTTATAACATCTCAATATTTTAGACCTCATCAGATTTCTGTCTTACTAAAGACAATGTTGTTCCAGAAACAAATTCTGTTTTTCATCTGATGCAGACTGAAACTTTGCCTGGTTATACACTATAATTAAAAATATATTATCACCCATGTATGCCATCACATTCAAATATGCATGACTTTAGCAAGGAACAAAGAAGACAGGTAACAATTACCCTGATCGATGAGTGAGATCTTCACGAGTTGAGAATACACCCCCAATCCGCACCCTAAAATCATGGTACTGTACTGTACATTAAGAGTATGGTACCACATGGTACTGTTAGAATATGGTGGTGTACATTGTTCACAGTACCATACGGTACCATTTTAGTCTATGGTACTGTACAGTACCATATTTAATGGTACCATACAGTACCAGTCACAAAACGGTACTGTACGGTACTGATGTAGATTGGCTGTGTAGCTTTGAAGCATGAAATATAGACATAATATTATAAAATTGTAATAAAAGATTAAAACCCAAAAAATCACAAACCGCCCCCTCACCATATTTCCCCCTCTTGGCTATTGACATACTTGTATGTGTGGTCAATGATATTATACCATTTGTTTGAAATATTTACATTCCATAGATATATTAACATAATATCTAATTCCAGACAGACAATTCCCAGGAATTTATTTATTGTTTCTTGTTGCCAAGTGGAGATAAATAAAAAGAGAAGCCTTCTAATTAGCAATTGACCATTTAATTTTATAGTGAATTCGGCCATTAATGGCAGCTCTGGTGCTGCTAATGAGTAATTAGTGTAATTAAATGGTTGTTAAATGTGCTGTTTGATGGTGTTAGAGCAGGAGATTTTGTCAGCAAGTGCACCAGCAATAGAGATAGCAGAATTGGTGTCTCAGATAGCTGGGCAAGATTGGTGTCTCAGATAAGACATTTATGGCCATTCTCTCCATGATAACATAAATGAAAAGAATATCAAGAATATTTCTATCATGGTTGTAGCAAGCTAAGAGGCATTCAAGGCAACTGCCTCCCCAAAATTTTACAGAGTTATTTTGGACATTTTTAGACCAAAAAATTTGAAAATTTTGGCCTTGCCTCTTTTAGTTTCATTTTAATTCAATCAGATTGAAATATTGTGATCGAAGAAGTTTTTTGATTGATCTTTGCTTCACACAGTTATTGGTTCACTTCAAGTGCAATATCTTACACTGTTTGGAATTCAGTTTACAGCCATGGAACAATTTACATGTACTTTTATATTTTATACTTTTATATTTTAGTTTGAATTCATCAGACAGTATTCATCAGAATTATTTAAAGCATTTCTTGATTTATTGGAAACATGTCAAGAAGTTGAAAGTTACATGTTTCAAATAGAAAGTCAATGACTCAACAGGGTCTAAGGTGATAACTTATTATTGTTACAGTCAACATGTGAAATGTTTGAGTTAAATAATTTTATAACTTTTATTTACAAACTTTTGATTCTTTCAACTCCCATTCTTACATCAGAATAGAGAGCAAAAGACTCGAGGTACAAAGCACTTTGTATACCTTGCTTTTTGTATTCAGACACTTTTAAATAGTGCTAAAGTACATGCATTTCTTGATTTATTTTTGAACTTTGTATACATATATGGTAAATCTGTATATTCAAACACCTCTCTAATCTTAACACCTCAAAATGCCCTTTTAGTTTCATTTCTTCATTCTTCCATAGCTTACTATGTTAAAAAAAACTCAAAATATGAACACCTCCCAATCTGAACACTTTTGGCTGGCCCCATATAGTGTTCAGATAAGACAGGTTTTACAGTAAGTGGTTGATTGGTTCAAAGCGCTAAATGTGTGGTCAATATAGGGAGTACCGTATATTAAAACAGGCACTAAATTCAAACTTTTAAACAAATTGTGTTACTGAAAATTCCCATGTTAACTGCCTATTCAGTAAGATATTTCTATTGTATCTTGAACATTATCTTAGGTTTATGCTATCTGAGGTAATCAACTGATTATGCTCTCAACATTCAAAGTAATAAAATGATTATTTGGGGTAATAAAGCCATGATGGAGGAACTTGAGTGAACATTTCAAATGTTTAGCTCTTTATTTGAAATTGAATTTACAACTGTAATTATTAATTTAAAGTAGTCCAATGGTAGCTTTGATCTTGGGATAGAAGGAACCTTTGCAAAAAGTTGCATCCAAAAAATGAAGAAACTTGAAACGATGTCATTGAAAACAATATATTATAGATATGATATAATCAATGTATATCAAAAGTATGAACTAGTACAAGACAATCATAGGGATTATAATTCAAAAAAGGAAGATAAATGAAGATTCTAGTATGCATTATATTCAAATAGGGGTAAGATTTTCAAGGGACTAGATAATGACCTAGGCCCAGGGTATTATTAGGAACTGTAAACTTTGGGGGTGGGACAATTTAGGTGATGGACCACCAGGTCAGCTACTTCATAGTCACCTATGGTGGCAGTGCATGTAGATGATGAAGCACAAAGGGCAACATTAAATATAACCCCAAAATAACCATGAACCATAACAGGCCATCTAACTATCCTGTAATTTGCGTATTTGTCACACATTTGCTGAAGTAATTGAAGTGAGGCAAATACACTTATTTTCTGATTTTTGTCAAGCAAAACTATTTCAGGAGAGAACATCAAAAAATAATTGCCGAAAAAAAACAAATCTTTTCACGTGAATTCACGGGATGTCATCGCCTGATTTGGTCAATGTTAGGGAGCAGGTCGTTTTTACAATAAATTTCAATATTTTCACACAAAATATTTTTTTACTGAAAAACTGCTCATTCGCAGGGAAAATGTACTAGCACATGCAATGACAATGTCAATCACGCTTCTGTACGAAATTCGGCGGAAGTCTTTTATAATCTAATACGAAGTTACTAAAAAAGGCGCGAACGCCCTACACTCAAAATGATCGTTTTTCCATTATAACTTTTTAACGTAATTTAACGAAGGCTTCTAATTATTATCCAAGATAGTCTAAATACCGATTAAAATATTTCTTACTTCAAACAGATACGCCGTCTTTTATTCAATTTTTTAAAAAATAATAAAAAATAACTCTTGTCAATGTTAGGGAGCAGTCAATGTTAGGGAGCAAAATGATTTTATCAGAATATTAAAAATGTAGCAAATGGCCATTTAAAATATGTATGGCATTTATAAACTAAACAATATATATATGAGTCCCATGGTTGATGACTTTGCCCCATCAAGTCTCAACTTGCCCCATCGAGCCCCATGGAGTCCCATCAAATCCCACCTTGCCCCATTGGTGTATGTTGGGCTTCACATAACATGTGACCTGATCGGAAATCCCACGATGCCCCATGGAAAGAATGAACATGTTCATTCTCGATGGGGCAAGATGGGACTCCGTGGGATTTTGCCCCATCCTGCCCCATCGAATCCCATCGAGTCCAACGTGGGACCTCATGGGACTCGATGGGGCAAGATTATATGCAAGTTGGTGCAAAATCCGACGGAGTCCCATTGATTCCCACGGACTTCATGGGGCAAAATCCCAAAAGGTCCCACTAGGTCCCACGCCATGTTAAGTCTATGGAGGTCCCAACTTGTCCCATTGGTGTATACCGGGCTTTAGAGTATCATTAGCAAGTGGTACACATATAACAGAGATCGGTTATATACTGCATTGTCTGAGTATTGACAAATTGAAGTATACGTGTAAAAATCTACTACCATACATGTAACTGCGCAATGAGCCCTTCATAGCGTTTGTGCCAGCTATCAGGTGATACCCGGTCGTAAAGATAAGTGCGAGACTAACTCTCTTACTTTAATACTAGGAAAATATCAAATCATAGAACTGAAGGATGTCGGAGATTTCTCAAGCCTATATATCAGTTCAGATAATTTATCATCCACAATTTAGGATTGTGAACTGATGACATCATCAAAAAGTGTACATAACGCAGGCCCGTAGCCAGGATTTGCCAAGGGGGGGGGGTTCATTTTTCAAAAATTTCCAGGGGGGGGTTCACATTTGACAATTTTGGCCCAAATATGACTAAAATCACTTGAGAAGTGCTCAAAATGGTGAAAAACTGCATGATTTTGAAAGAATTTTTGGCCAGGGGGGGGGGGTTCGCCCGAACCCTGCGAACCCCCCCTGGCTACGGGCCTGTAACGATACATCCATTCATTTACAGTTAGAGGTCAACGAATAAAGAAGGAATGGTTCGCATCTAAATATTTCTAAAACGAACGTAAACAGGATTTAGCTGAAAATAAAAAATGCAAAATAACCTTTTCAATGATTTTCTTACAATTTTAACGCTTTCCTCCCCAAAGGGTATCAAATAATCATACAAACAAAATTGTTCAGTTTATAAATGCCATACATATTTTAAATGGCCATTTGCTACATTTTTAATATTCTGATAAAATCATTTTGCTCCCTAACATTGACTGCTCCCTAACATTGACAAGAGTTATTTTTTATTATTTTTTAAAAAATTGAATAAAAGACGGCGTATCTGTTTGAAGTAAGAAATATTTTAATCGGTATTTAGACTATCTTGGATAATAATTAGAAGCCTTCGTTAAATTACGTTAAAAAGTTATAATGGAAAAACGATCATTTTGAGTGTAGGGCGTTCGCGCCTTTTTTAGTAACTTCGTATTAGATTATAAAAGACTTCCGCCGAATTTCGTACAGAAGCGTGATTGACATTGTCATTGCATGTGCTAGTACATTTTCTCTGCGAATGAGCAGTTTTTCAGTAAAAAAATATTTTGTGTGAAAATATTGAAATTTATTGTAAAAACGACCTGCTCCCTAACATTGACCAAATCAGGCGATGACATCCCGTGGAATTGCGCTTATGTCATGCATTTGCTTGTTCAGAGACAATGCAAGACTATTCTCATTGTGAAAAACCTCAAACCAAACTGTCTACAGACAACTACAGATGGTAGACTCATATTGAATCATATCTCCCCAAATATTATCATGAAAACCTTAAGTTAATGAAACTTGTTATTTGTGAGATGGGGTGTGCCTTGAGGGACATAATTTTTTTTTATTAATGGGATGAATCATACAGTTGGTTTGAGTTTGAGTCCATTACTTATTACTCCAATTATCCTAATCACTTTTGGAGAGATAAATCATCATTTTGCAACTTTGCAGCAACATTTGTCTCCATTGGACGCTAATCTTCAGCAGCGTTGATGATGTCTGACGCTATTGTTTCATCATAGGGGTCTCTTGTGGGGTTATACCATTCAGTGTTGTGTCTGCTAAAAAGTCGTTATTTTTCAGTGGTTCCCTCGAAAACATTGCATCATCTTTGATTGCCAAAGTATGAAGTTTTCACGATTGAAAATTAAATTGGTAATCGACGACAAGTATGCATTGAATGGGGTGGTTCATTTTTTCTAATATCTGTAGAGACTTTTGAGTTTTACCCTTTCTAACAGTCTCTTAAAAGAGAGCTTCATCTATATTTTCTTTCATTTTTGATGATTTCATGCCTTTTTTCTATTTCACAATTATAACTGAATATAACTAACTTATCAACATTCAATCTGTAGTATTTGCTCAATCTTGATTATTTTCCCAAAAAGTTTCCCATCGTGATAAGATCCAGCAATTCGTTTCCCATCAATATCAAATCAAATTGCATTTTATTATGCAAAAGAGAAAACCCTGAAGATATTAACTATACCCTTGATCAATCTAGGATTATTTTTTCAGTGAGCTAAGACTTGACATTTTAACAGGTGGTCTCCATTTTCAATATCCCATGGTTGTATATCATCTCTAATCATATTACAATACAATAATAACTTTCAATCAAATGTTGTTGATTTTGGGTTAAGAGTAGATTAGAAGGAGATGTAGCTTAATCCTTATGCTTTGCTTTCATCTATATAACCACTACCACTAAACAAATCATGTGATTGTGTAATACTTTACTTCTAAAGATGAGCAACCAGTTATCTGTTAACAACGAACTTAACACTAGACCTCTAGTCTTCTTAGTTTTCTATTATCTATTATGTATTATTCTTGTATTTGTATTCATCTTTGGTGTATCCTGATTTAAGAGAAATGAAGTAAATAAAGATTTTGAAATTAACTGACAAAGATTAGGGGTCAATCCTTGGATATCCCATAAAGTACAGGGAGGCATGCCATCTATGTATGTAATCATTTTGTTGGATACCCAGCTTTGAAATCATTCGACTTTGCTTCTCAATAGAGAGCTTCGTCTCCCGCTTCGTCTTCAGTAGTTTATAACTAGACTCTGCACGCAGGGTAGTTGTTGGACAAATGGTTATGTTGAATGACCAGCAATTGCCTTTATTTAAGGACATTGCCTCCCTGTCCTTTGATGATCACAAAATGGTGGTTATTATTATTTGCCCTGGGTGTTCACTTTTTTTTATGTCACCACCACAAGTGGTGATCTATTGTTATGGTCTACAACTTTTTTGTGGACAGAGTTCAGCAGTTTGTGTTTGGTGTTCAGTGTCTGTAACAAATGGCAGTTGGTGACATTGTGCATGTTAATGCCTTGTTCGTTCTTCTACTGTTTTCCCTTGTGCTTCCTTGTTCATACACCCCTCTATGCAATATAGCTACAGTTTATAGTGTTACATTGTCTGTTTAATGAAAGCATTGTCTAGAATTGACTCGATCATAGCCTCAGGTCACACTTTTTGGGCAGTACATATAAGCAGACGTATGGACAGTTTTAAATTTCAATTCCTATTCTTTCTTCACAATTCTAACATCCGTTATTCATATATTGTATCATGGGTCTGTTGAAAGCCAATGATTGTATCAATGAAAGAAGAAATATAGGGACGCTGTGGCTGTACTAATCCTGATATTTGATACCGCGTGCCAGATTAAAATATAATGTGTCATTTGTCTTAGGGTTTGTCGTATCGATTGTTACACAAGACTGTTCAAACACAGGAACATTAGGGACATTGGGTGCAATCTGTGAAACAATATGCTACCATTCTGGGAAAACTCCTACCAGATTACCATCAGTTTTACAGCATTGTAATTTACAGCCTTTTAGATAATGTTTTCTTTCTATCTGTCATTTACCCTGCGTCCAGAGTCTAGTTAAACTACAAGACGAAGCTCTCTTTTAAGAAGTGAAGTCAAATGAATGCAAAGGGTATCTGTCATTGAAAAAGATATTTGAAATCGAAGCTATAACTTCACCAAAGGTATACCTCTGGAAAGATATCTTGGAAAATATTCATATCAAATCTAACCATGTAAGTGGTTTTAGATAAACTAAATTAATCTTGTCACATTTTATATTTGATATCTATTTATAATATTTACCCAATAAGGTCAAAGAAGCACTATATTGAAACATGAAAAATAATATTATTTTGGCTGATTTTCATTTTGTAGTCATTCAAGGTCTATGTAACATGGCACTTCGTCAAAACCAACAGCAAATATACAATTCTGCTGAAACTTCAAAGTTGCAGGATAAAAACCATTTTCCACCTGAGAAAATAGACAAGTTTTAATGATTATTTTAACTTTAGGTTGTCTGTAACTTCTATTTTCATTGCTGTTTTATTACATGTGGTACAGGTAATCAGAAATATTGACGTCTGCTGAATAATGGAGGCATATAGTGCTGCCCTCTGTTAAAGAAAACAACATTAAATTTGAAGATGATTGGTCAGGAATACTTTTATCAGAGCTCCATTACCCCTGTAATAAATTAGGGTGGGGATACTTTTATACTGTGGAACCTTAAGGTAGTTCTGCACTTTGTCATTTCAACATAAATTGAAAAGGTGTAATCAAGAAAATGCTTAACATGCAGATGTATCCTAAGAGCAAAGTTGTATTTGAATCTATTATGAAAAAACAACAATCAACACAAATGATCTGAGATGTACTCTTGATATTTGAAAGACTGATATATCATCTTCCATAAACTATGAGAAAAGTTATCAAAAGGGATTCTTCAAAGTAAATCTCCCTTATTTCCAGGGAAATATTAGTTATTTACTAGAAAAACATTATCATTCTAATATTATGATGTATATTTTTGTTGACTTGCTTTATCTACCTCCATACTGTTCACTGGTTTTCAACCTGTGAAGGTAATAGGGAAGGGAGGTCATATCCCATCCATCATCTGAACACACAACTCTGTGATTTGATTGGTTGAAAATTCTCAAATGTTGAACTTTTGCTGATTGGGACCTGTAGGATTATACCTTCTGTGTGGGATTCAGCATCTTTCCTCAAGTAGGGTGATATGGTCCCCCTTCCTCAACCTGCTAGATTCAGAGCTAGAAAAGAGATGGACATATGCAAGCACTTGAGTTCTGTTAAAACCCTAGGCTGCTCTGCAATGGGATGTAAAAATAGACACCTACCCATAATGCAAATGTCCGTCTGCTTTTGCATTTTCCTTGATATCTATCTCTAAAATCTGAAACTTTTTTTTCTTATGTTATACAATTGAGTTAATTTACTACATGGGGCTTTCTTTTTCCTTGCTTGTCCCATTTTTTCACTCTATTTGTAGTTATAGAACATGACTACCATGGTATTTGGCATTTGGGCAAACATGTTTTATGCACCATTGCGATCTTTTATGGAGTTCAGTGGAGAAACTGAGAGTTCTATAGATGCTATGAACTTTAATTAATCGTCTGTTTAAAGAAATGAAAAATTGACCAACAAATTGCGTGAAAGAACTCTGAATGTATTTATCACCTTAAAAGATGGAAAGTTTTTTCAACTCAGCAATTTGTAATTCTCACTCTTTTCCAAATGTCTGGTATTATCTTGTCATGAACAAGTTTATTATGTAAGATAATTTATAAAAAATTGAGTTGATTTACATTATTTACCATAACATGCTTTTTAAAAAGAGTAGCTTTGAGAGAATTATAGTAAACTGTCACAATTCTACAGTATTTATTCATCGCATAGTTCCATGCCATGGCTTTTTTGCAAAAAGTCCAACAGTTCTAACTTCATATGAGCATAATCATCCAGTCTGTAAGGTTATCTGGGAATTGTTTTTAGGAGGTTGTCCTTTCTAATTCCTTTAAAAAGAAAGTTCTCAGATGTTATGACATACAGGGAAAGTTATGTAACTGAACACCTATTATCAGAGACCTTTCGCCACATTCCAGTTTATTAAATTAACCTCTAATCATTGAATCATGGGGATTTTACAGGCAGACTACATTTGAGCAAGCACGTTTACTCGTCTCTTGGACTTTAAGTCCTTAATTTTTATCTTTCAATGGATTCTTCTTCTTCATACTGTCTTTAATCAAGCACATTTACATTCAAGGTCAAATGTTCAGTTTCACATCTCGGCAACCAAAAATAACCTGATTTTCATCATTACATGCAATAGCCTGTATGTTGTTTTCAAAATGAAGTCAATGTGATACATCATATTTGAAATCTATACAAAATGTTAGAAATTGTTTATCTTTGAATTCTCCCTGAGAACCATATTTTTTTAAAGAATGGATACCCTATAGTGCCTCTATTATAAAATCAAGAATAGTGTTTCTTGTATAAAAGATAAAGTACATTTCATAAAATTCATATATGTGTGCCATGTTATCTGGCCCAAATTAGTCACCAATATGGTGAAACTGGTAACTCCCACTATCAACTATCAAATTGGTTTTCTTTGAATCTCACAAAGGCATTTAGGCGTTTCTCGCTTTTGATAGAAAGGAAGTATAATTTTAGGTGTTTTCTCAAAATTTGGTAATGCATCATCAAAAAATTCTCCCAAAGGAGTGGCAATTTTTTATCTTGTATCATGTCAAGAAAACAGGTCAGGTCCCTTCTATAGTATATGTACTACACCCCTCTAACGTACAAGAAATCAAATCTTGTCAGATCACAGTCTTGAAAATATTTGAAAAATATAAAGCTGTAATCTGAGTAAATGAGTAATCTGAGTAACTGAGTAACATAATTATTCCATTGAAATCACATATTTGATCTTCCTTTGTTTAAGACAGGATGTGGAACTCAATCAGGCTGAAATTCGTTGAAAGGATAGATACCCATATATTACCTAAGAATTAGCTCATATCTCTCAGGGTCTAATTAATAGAGATTGCCCATGAAACTATCTGCCATAACCTTGTTTGATGGTAATTAATGCTACCTTGCTGGATAATGTAGAACCCTTCAGACAGTTAACTGTTTAGGGTTGTATCAGAAATGTAGAGCAAGGGGCAGCATTTGAAGAAATCAAAAAAGTGAAGCGATGGGCACCATTTAAAAGACCAAACAATAAAAAGTGAAGATAGGGGGTCCAGATAGTTTTGTATTATAAAATCAAAAAGGATTATTTGGAGGATTTTACAAATCCAACATCTCAAAATAGCCATACAAAGCCCTTTTCTCTGTAATTAGAGTAGGCCACAGTAGTTCAAGTATTTTTGTTACAAGATCAGTAAAATTTGATGTTAGAGCATATAGTGCATTACTTTTGGGACAACCCTCATAAACCAAACATACCTCAGTCATTGAAAATTCCATTTGAACTTTAATCTAAATAAACAAACAATTCACAAACGTAATAGAGATTGCCCATGAAACTATTAGCTTTGTTCAGAAAACTGTTTCAGAATCACCAGAATTTCCTTTTCAAAAGTTCAAACATTTATTTGTTCCAGGAACCGCAATTCATAATCATGACACGAGAATTAATAAGAATTTAACTGTAAAAAAATTCAGAACAGAAATTGGAAGAAAATCAATTGAAACAAGTGGCCCATTACTTTACAATACTCTTTCACTTGATCTCAAAAAGTCTAAACATATCAAATCATTTGAACGAAAGTTAAAGTTTGATTTGCTAAGTCATTATTAGATCTTCTTTGAAAAATGCTTTCTTCTCATTACTTGTATTTTATTGTGATGCATCTTATGCTTTGTCATTTTTTTGTTTCCATATAACCTGACTGTTAATTTAATAAATGCTATATTGTATGTTAAACATGGAACTTATACACCCCTCGGGGTGTCTTTTCATGTCAATGTAAAACACTGTATTTGAAACATTTGAAATAAAGTGAATTGAATTGAATTGAATTGAATACTATGTGAATGTTAAATGACATCATGATGTTTCAATTTCTAACTTTCATTTTTCATCTATTTTCATGTGCTGTGCTCCTGGATTTCCATGGAACCTAACTCGACACAAACAACAATATTCATTGGTGCTATTAGGTAAGTTACAATAATGTACAAAGCTTGAACAATTATATTTCCAGGTTTCTCCTTCAGGAGACAGCTTCTCCTTAAGGAGATGATGGGATGTGTATTAATATTGTTAGATCTACTCATTATACCATAATATGTTATTGACTTCAAGGATACATGTATGGCATAGTAAAATCTGTTGAAGTGGAACACCTCCCATGTGGAACACCCTTGATACCACTAAAAAGTGTTCCACTAGGGAGTTGTTCCACTTCTAGAGGTGTTCCACTTGACAAGTTTCACTGTATTTGTTTGTTTTTTTCTTATCTCTATCTATTTTGTGCTTTATTGATAATTAAAGGAAAACAGGTGATGCTGTAATATATGATGTTTATTACCTGCTCGGCAATTCTTGCCAAATATATATGTACAGTAATCAAAATCTGAAATAGGTAACACAAAAGTTAGACAGGTGATCCTATGAACAGAAACTACATACTACATAGTCATGCATGAGTGATAAAGAAATGGACAGAAAACTTTTTGGATAGAAAGGGGCCTATTTTGAATTGGAAAATAATTACTTGCTAATTCTATTCTCTCTTGAGCTCATTCAAAATGTGACATGTGTTCATGGGTAAAACCTAAGAGATACTTTATTCATGGGTCACCTTACTAATCCAAGTAGACCGGCTCTGTGCATGTAAATTTTATGAATGGGTTCCCGTACGTATCCAGGCAAACTTTATACATGGGTTATTACCTTACCTGTACAGGTAGATTCCTGAATGATTATGTCAGGGTAAATGAACATGTGTGTATGTTACTTTACAGCAGGTTCTGCGTTAATTGATGCCAAACTTCTTTCTTCTTCAAAATCTCAGAATTCAACCTCTCACACTTTCCGTGTAGAATTTATAGAGTAGTAAATCTTTAAAATTGTTGTTGTTGTCTGTTTATAAGGGAAGGATGCTTAAATTAAAGAAAGTTTGCCAACAAGTAAATCAGCAAGGCTTTATGGGGTACATATGGTATAGTGTTGGTAGATAGAAAAAACCTGGAAGAATTTATTTTTCATTTTTTGTTTTCTTATTTCCTTACTTTGGCAGACATTTTTGCGTAAAAAGCTTTTAACGTCACCTCTCATTTACAGATTGGGTGATTCGATTAACTGAAATGGTCAGCAATTTTTCAATGCCATTTGTTTGGGTATTTCATGCTAATTTTACTTTATTCCACTCCTAGATCCTCCGTTTTAATAGACGAACATTGGCTTCACGTACTATTCCAGAAACACTTCATCACGGGATAAAGATCGAGACATCAAATCAGATCTTGCTGGGTGATTTGAAACCATCTAAATCATCGTAGACTTGTTATTTAATTTGATTGAGTATTTTCTTCCTCTAAAAGCCAAAGACGTGTAACATGATTGCTCACTCTCCACAGTTGGAGGTGTAAAAGGTCATACCTCTGAGATCAATTTCCAGCGAACCCTCGCCAAATCATACCAAATCATTGTAGTCAACAGTACAAATTAAAAAAAATTTTGAGATTTTCAACTTTCTTATTTAGGGTTTTGATTTACTTATGTGTAAATATTTGCTAAACATATTTTGTGTGTTATTGAGAATTCCTGGCCTTTTTGGACAAAATGAAGGAACGGTTACAAAATGGTAGAGGGGGGGGGTGTAGCCTAGGTTCTGCATGAATCAAATTTGAATATTTCTGGCTGGCAAAAGTTGTTTATTTACAGGGAAAGTTGCAGTGGAATACACTGCTACCTTAATAACCTCTTGAATGGCATTGTCTATTTTCTGTTTTAAGCATCTTTGATTTATAAAATATGAAGTTTTCATAAAATCAAATCAGTAAGCGAGTATGGTTTCAAGTGCTGGATAACACAAAGATTCTCAACTCCAGATTTGAAGGGATTCGTGCAGAATTTAAGGAGAGATAAAAGTAATAACAATTGACTGTGAATACAAAAGTTTGATTAAGTTATTAAAATTTTTAACAGTTAACATTGATGTTTGGAGTTGCTGGTCGGATCAGATATGTTTGTGAAGTGAGCTTTATCAGTCCAAGTACAGCCCTCTCTGATATTGGCAACAGCCAGAGCAAAATAATAGTTATTTATGTATCTTTGTCATCATAAATCTATTCATGAATGAATATGAAAATAACTTTTCAGTTAGGTTTATTAAGAGTATAGATTTAGAGATATAATTTGGTGAAAAAATGTGGCTTTTTACTTCCTTTTGCATGTTGTTTTGAGCAGGAACCAGAATTGATGTGACATTTTTTGCAAGGGCACCTTTGAGTTTAGCAGAGCATTGAGTTTTGAACTTCCATATCTGGAGAGTCATGAAAGGTTATTTTCATGAAGGCTCTATGAAAAAATAAAAGTGAGCATGAAAATCAAGTGAAATTGATGAAGAAATCACTAAATTTTCATTTTCTGAATTAACACTGATTTGAAATGGCAAGCAAGAGGAAGGAAGTTTATATGTTGTTCATGTGATATCCATGTTGTTAAAAGTTTAAGCACTTTTGATATCTCACATCTGCACACAGGTGTATGTTGGAGACATATGTTGTATTGTATACAGAACTGATATCAAAAGAATAATACACAGAAAAACCTGGGTCATCATTCATTGAGAAACTTTTCATAGAAAACTAAACCGAAAAATTGAAATCAAAACAGTTTGAATTTCTGATTGGCCGTTCACTGATAGTAAACCGAGCCAGTGTGTGTATGAGTAAATGCTTTTAGCCAGGGGCCTTCGAAACGACAAGACACTACAACCATTGGAGATGAGTTAACTGAGATAAGCAGGCATTTATACCACTAAAGTTTCCAAGAGGTTCCTCCATGAAGATTAGGATGCTCGGATTATTGGCTATACTATCTTGTACTTCAGGATCCCAAGGAATTTACAAGCAGGTTCTCGTTTGACTTACAGTTGTGTTTATTTATGGAAAATTCGGTGAAACTGGATTTAGTTTTTGACCAGTTCAGAGTTATCTCACGGAGAGTTAATGAATTGTTCAATTAAAGGATATTTGAAAATTGATGTACCAGTTGAAAGCTGAGAAGTGCTCTCTATGGGGTATATTTACTGTCTGTAGTAGAAAGTTTAATTAGCCATCATTCATAACCAGTGTTAGTGTATTGATGTGTTTATTTAGTAGGAGAAGTGATCAATTATATACAAAGGTAAACAATACATAAACAGTGAGATACTGAAAGCATTTGGAGACATTCACTTGGAACCAGGGGTAAGAATAAAACACGGATGTTTTAATTGTTTAGCCACAGTAGTGCTCAGTGGATCATAGTTCGGTCATTAATTAGCCTAATAAGCCTAATTACCTCTGGTCAGAGGTGATTAATCAAAGAACGAGCGTAAATCTGTAGTATATGACAGACTAGCCTATGACTACAGGCAAAATGGCACCCAGGGATACTATTAACTTTGGGACAAAATCATCGAAAGTTCACGTTAAAATAACCAAGCACTAAAACAAAGGCATCTATGGATTAGACATTTTGCTAGGATTTATTCCGGATGATAACTGATGAACTTTTATTATCAGAATTTAGGATATTTCTACGGATATAGCTGATTTGAGCTGCGTGATGTACATTTCACAGTTGGAATTAATTTTAGGTGAAATTGCTTGAACTGGAAAAATATATCATATTTCGAGACTTCATGCCGGACCATGGATTTTGTCATATTAAAGGTAAGTTACTAGGAACCAGATTTCTAGAAGTTTGCACAAGTTTGAAACCATTTGTCCAAGATAGACCTGGGGAAAGGATTAAGTTATGAGATTAAAGTTAGTGTTTATTATTTGATATTGAATTTTATAATGTTTTTATGGCTTGATGGTAAGATACCAATCAGGTCTAATTTTGCTTGCAAATCTAGTAAGTAATCTGAATACATTGGAATTTATCTTTATTTTTGTTGGCTCTGTGACATTGTATTTGTGTATTTGTTTGTGTTGGTTGTTATAAATTACAGCCAGCAACTTGTAGCTTAAGCTTTAGATTGATTTATAGGATGTGAATGAGTACATGTTAGTTAATAAGGAGTGTGCTTAGTAAAACCTCTTTATATGAACACCTCGATATATGAACACCACAAAATATAAACACCTCAAAATATGAACACTTTTGGGCCCATTTTGTACATATCCCATTGACACCTGTGTTATTGTGTCATCAGACCTATCTCAATTTGAACACTTTTTTTCAGTCAGTAAGCAGTGTTCATTTAAGATAGTTTAACTGTATATGTGTGTACTATATATAGGGACAATTAATGAAATATGTTGGTTGGAGGGAGGAGCAGTTAACAGGTTGTAACTTGAGTATAGTACACCTTTGCAATGAAAAAATCAACAAGGTTTTTCATAATAAATGAAGATGTTTTTCAATATATGATTTACTGTCATGTTTGCCTCAGTTGACCAAAACAGACCTGTAATTCATGTAAATATATTTTGTATAGTTGTTTATACTCATATATGTACCATAATTCGTGTTTATATAGTTTCTATACTCATTCGCACATACAAAGCTTTTGGTAGTCTTGAATCGAGTTTTCTACTTTGTTATTTCCTACATCAACTCAGCATCACAGTGATGCATTCAGATTAGTTTTTGAAAATCATGAATTTTATTTGAATTTTTGACTAGTCTTGCTTCAAGACCCTGGATCCCTTCCCCCCCTATCAACTTCAACATCTGGAGTTGATAAGGGGAAGGATGGGGGGGGGTTCAGGAGTCTTGAAGCAAGACTTACTTTTGATATTTTCTATTGTAAACTATAGTCTTGCATTAGACATGGGCTTTCTATTAGAGTTGAAAGCCCATGCATTAAATGATGAGAAGGAATAAGGTCTTGATGCAAGACTACAGAAACTCTGAGAGAGTATGTGAGAGTGTGAGAGGTATAAGTTAGAGACTGCATTATTGCAGTAAAACATATACAGGAAGGTACATAGATGTTCAGAAAAAAGTCTCTGGAAGATTTGGCTGAGATGGAAATGTTAATGATTGCCACCAGGAAGGTTTCTGTGGTAGACTCCCCTTTGGCAGGATTTCCATGTTTTCCATTTCTCGTGTTTATTTTGGGAGGTGTAGTAGACAACAAAATGCATTTATGTACATTCAATAAAAGTATTCCCCAAATCCCCCTCCCTATTTGTACCTCTGTTATCCCCTCCCCCAATCCTTAAGGCAGGCCCCTTTTCATTGTAAATGTTTCAGTTCACTTTGCCATTATGTTAAAACTCTCAAGTGAAATAAGATGATCGATTTTCAGACAATGATATCACTTAATGCTTTGTTGTTTGCTCTTTAACATGTCAAAATTGAGTATTATGTAAAAACCGAGTAAATATAGTCGCAAGTTTGAGTGTTTAAAATAAACAAATCAAGTTATGTTTTGTAAAGAGAAATCGGGGCATCGTGGCTTAGTAGATACTCTAGCGATTCGTTACATCTTGCTCAATGATGCCTTGTCGTAATACGCAAATATTAGCTTTTCGTAAATGTTCATTTTGAGATACATACAGAATGACAACATAGAAGTAGTCTGAGTTGAGATTAGTTTGCGATTCAGCTTAGCTCTTTTAGAAAATTTTGTCTAAGTGTTATCATAAACTATTACGCTCAGTCAACTCTTGCTGTTCAGGTTACCTGGTTTTTACTTTACGTCAATGATTCACACTCGCAGCACAGAGCTAAAAGTATATCATTACGTTTCTAGGATTTGAATTTTTTAAATGTTTGATTTTTTGATTAAATGGTAGATTTGACATAAGGGGGTTTGATACAGGGGGGGTTTGACACATGGGGTTTGACTCAAAGGGGGTTTAAAACAGAGGGTTTGACATGGGGGTTTGACACCAGGGGGTTTTGTCACAAGGGGGTTTTGGCACAAGAGGTTTTAACACAAGGGGGATTTGACACAAGGGGGATCAGGCTAAAGTTAGAAGCTCATTCTTACAAAGTAAATCAGTATCAACATTTGAGAGCCTAAAAAATTGATTCTCCTTAAGGAGACAATGAGATATGTATATTGATGCAGCTATGTGTGTGGGCAAATGATTTATCCAAATAACAAACAAATTGGAACTTTACCATCTAAAACTTAAATCTACTGAATCATTGCTAAATGCCAATCATTTTAAGCTGATAATAGGCACCATAGCTTAGGTATTCAGGGTTTGAATAATTCTACAAATCTCCGATCTTCGAAAACATGTGTAGAGCAAATACAATCTAAAAATAACAGTTAAAAGTTTAAAATGGTTACATTTGCATTGGACATCTCCCGAAGACATTCAGAGATTCCCAGGGTTTGCACTTGCGGTCGCTTACCCTCCATCGATTTTTCTCCAAGTCCATGCCCGTTTCTCGTAAATATCATGAAATTTGATGGAATTGGTTTAGAATTTTGCAGGTTTGGTTGAATTTAAATGCCATTAATTGTTGAGAAATGCACGAAATGTGGGTCATTTAGAGAAGAAATGAGGAATTTAGAGGAATATTGTGAAATTACATGAAAGGGTCTAGTCTACCCCTTATACCACAAAAATGTCCTTTCTGGAGTCCTTTTAACCCAGCTGCATCTCTGTCATATCATATAGAACATATCTCGTAAAATTCCAGTCTGCTCATTTACATTTCATATGATTCCTCTCAAAAATTTTCAGAGCTTGTTGTATGCAAATTAAGTTGAATATTGTATATGTTCTATTATTTGTTAGCTCTCGCTTTTCTACTCATGTGAATTTTTCAAAACATAGTATGATTCTTGAAATTGATGAGGGGACCCCTAAAAAGATTTTATGAAACTCAAGCCCCATTTCTGAAAATTTGGGCATATTTTCAAAAATCTAATAAGGTACATTAAAAAATGGCCACTGTATGATTCAAAATATAAGAGTATGCATTTTGTGGTCCTTACAACTGTACTTACGTATATGGAAAAACCCTCAAATCATATATCTTTCAAACACTCTCTACGTGATTGAAATCTTTCCACAGAACAGCAAGGGTTCATATGATCTCCAAGTTTATTTTGTCTTCCCACAATAAATTAATTCAATCATTTAACCCAGCACACTTTTGCTATGACTGAATAATAAGAAGTTTACAAATATATATGGTACCAAAAACAGGTCCCTGGGGCGACCTTTCATCAGTATCATTTTTTCTGAGAAAGACATTCTTGATGGCCAGGCTTTTCTCAACTCAACTTTGGGCTCGCTTCCTCATAATCTATAAAATAACAAACATTTTTTTGAGAATTGAGTGTGGGATATACATTTCTTGATATAACCGATTGTGTTTTCATTTGATTGTGCCCCCTTTGATTGTGCCATTAATCCATTGTGTTGCAATGTTTTGCTTACTGTTTTCAATATTTTCCATTTTGTTTACAGCAATGGTTTTTTACAATAGTTTTCTTAACATTTTTCTTGAGTCAAGAATTATTCAGTTTTGAATAAAGATCACTAAACTTTGGCATACAAACGTATTGATGTTTTGTTTTTTTAATTGTTGAATATCAAATACAAAAAAACATGGCAAAAACTATCTTATGTACATACCAATGTTGTGTCAAATATAGCAACTAATACTTCAAGTAGACATAAACAAGCCAATCTCAGATAATTCTGATAAAGGACAAATCGTTTGATCAGTGAACAAACATCGAAAATGTTTTTTTCATCAAAATGAAACCACTTGCGGAATATGTTGAAATAGTTTTGGGATCTGTGGTGATTGAGGCACTATGGGGTACTTGGATTGTTGGCTAACACTTGAGATTCATACAGGCATGGGTGGTCATTTTTTATCACGTTAAATCCATGTTATAAGAGAGAAATGGAGAGAAATTGTATGAATACCCACTCTGAATTCCATGGGAATTTATGAAAATATTTACTTTGTTGAAATTATTTATGGTACGATATAGAATATGTATGAACTGATAGGTAATTCAGGATGGTATTTATAACATTATAGGGACTGTGTACGAATACTTGAATTGCTTATTTACCGAAATATCCAGAGAGCTATTTAGTTTCGGACATAAGACATAAACAGGCCTCACTGTGTAAGTTTTCTGCTGTAAGAGTAGAAAATCATAAAATCAAGTGGTAGATTTGAACACATTGATGGGCAAATGTTTATAAATATGAGAATCGTTACATGCTTATAGTTCACTCCTTTGAATGCTATGTTATCTTGAATCTGATTGGTCGGTTATTACTTATGGTGCATGAGTAAACTTTGCGTAAAAACAAGACCCTTTAACTAGTTAAAGTTGTATAATTGTAGAACTAGGTTAAATGTTTGAAATCCAAATAATCATATTGAAATGAGGTAAACTTGAAAATAAGATGTTGGAGGGTCATAGATTAAAATGCAAAATAGAGTGAAATAAAGTGGAATAAAAAGGAATAAAGTATACAGATGTGTAGTTAGTATTTTGAATTGTACAAAAATATCAAAAAATCTGATAGTTTTGTCAAATTTAAGAAAGAAATTATGTTAAATATGCAAGAACGGGGATGAATTTTAAGCAGACAGACTTGGTATCTAGGACCCTTGAGATCATCGCACTTGAAATCTACCTAGAGCGGCTTCTAGACAAAATGTTTGATGTTATCCATCGTAGTAATTTAACTACACACCCTATACGTTAAACAGTAAAGGGAACACAATCCCATAATACACATTTAGGTTCGCATATTTTGCCCAGAGGTAGACAACAAGGACATCTAAGTTGCCTATTCAGCTTTAAAGTCAGTATAAAAAGAGCAGAATATTCTTTTACAGTTTTTTATGGCAAACTTTGCATATATTATTTTTTTAAACATAATTGAACAGATATTAATAATATTTAATGTAGAGGGGCTTTGTGTGAATTGTGGTGAAAAGACTTGTAAAGTCAAACAGAAAATGTCGGGAAAACTTTAAAAGGTTAAAATAACAAATGTTGAAAATGAATGAAAAGTTTAAAAAAGAGAAATCTGAGGTTCAGTCTGGTTTCTATGGTTATTCAGGTGGAAAACAGCTAAAACAAACCATTTCCTACTCTTTCTAACCATTTCAACTATTTCCAACTAGTTCCAAATGACTAAAAACATAAAATTGACCACAAACCTCTAAATATAAATCTACTTTAAAAATCTTGTGATCTATGGACTTAATCAGGCCAAATATTTAGTTTTTTTTATGAAAAATGTGAAATGTTAATTCAAGGGGGTGAGGTACTCAGCCTCTAAGGACATCTGGACCAGGTTAATGGCAATGTAGAGAAACTTCAAAATCTGGTATAGATGTATTTTTAAGGTAAAGCATGTTTATGAAAGACTTGGGTCTAGATGCAAGTTTTATGATAGCACAGATAAATGAACAACTGTAAACCTCTATTAATATAAAATCATCTACATCATTTGAATTATGAAACCACTATTCTTTCATCAACTTCATGGAATCTCCTCTAAGTTTCTTGGTATTGTGTTTGGTGAAATGGGTGGTGATAAGAGGGGGAATATAGGGCTACCTTGATGCAGGACTAATATTGCAATCTTGCATTGAGTCCTTTCCTGTATGCTCATTCTCTGACTTCTCTTATATCAAGTGATTGTGTTGTCACCCCTCCCATTCTTCACACTGTTTCACCATTATTTCCTTTTAGTCTTGTACCAAGTGTCTGAAACCCTCCTCTTGTATCTACCCCCAAGTCCTGTATGCACTGTATATGCAGATGTGGCCCCATCTAGGGTCAGTAGAACCAGAAATCAGTTGTTCCAGAGTTGTTTAGATCAGATCACGTCTCTTTCAAATAGGAATCGTGTTTGAATATCAAGAAACTTCCTTGCTGAATCAAGATATCCACTGTCTTCCTCAAATCTAAATACACATATTGGTGGTAGATGAGACTGGAGAACATGTAGTTCCAAACCTTATATCTAGCCCCAGTAAGGCAAATGTTATCTGTTATCATACCCAGAATAGTAAAGATATTGTTATTTCAATATACAGTATCATGTCTGAGAATACTATAATTTCTCTTCAAAAATGTAGCATTTCTTTGGTTTTTCGTTAATTTATGAATGTTTATATGTGTGGTCTGTACTTTGGTTTTCTGTACTTCACAAATACCCCCTCCCCCTGCCTTTTATACTATGTGACTTTTTACATGGCGGTGACTCTGCGTGAGGTGAGTTTTTACATGTATCAGGGCAGAACATGAAATTAATGACCCGAGTATGTTGATACCAGACTTGAAAATGTCGTCTGCTCATGCTTCTTCCTCACCTTTTTCGATAAAATTTGAATGACGTCTGTGATTTTTTTGTATTTTTATACAATTTAGAGTGTTTGTTATGTCATTGCTTATTTTATTCCTTGCCTTTTCCACTCTTTGTCACTGTATTTTTCATTTCAAACATGACATCCATGTAATTTCATCTACGGGTGAATATTTCAATTATAACTGTGTTGTACTGAATCAAAATTTAAATGTTTTCAATCTAGACATTCACCAGAGTTGACATATCCCTGGGTGAACGCTACTTGTCTAAAATTCTTCCAAAATTACCCCTTTTCATGCAAAAAGATGGAATAGAGGATATTTCAAAAATAATTTTACAACTAAACACGAACCTTTGTTGTGCATTGTATAGAAATACTACCCAAAGGAGTAACATTAATTGATTTTTGAAAGATTGATGAAATTCTTAATTGGTGGTCACCGGTTTATTTTCGGAGGATTTTGGTCTATTAATATCAAGCTCTATTGTAATAGAAGTCATTTGGATCATTCAGAATGTACTGGAATTGTTAAATACATCCATGGCGTCCATTGAAGGATGATTTAATAGGGAGGGGGTATGGTCAAAGCCTTTTGTGCCAGTTTAGCGCCTTTTAGCAGAATCACAAAGAAGGATTTGTAACATTTCAAGCATGGTGGTTTATGATCCAACTTGATATTGATAGTGATTTGATGATCATGGGAGTTGAATGGGTCGTCTTATTGGAGGTCTTCATTCTATTCACATTGATCAGCTCAATTTGGGATGTTACTTTGTGGTCTGTATGTGCCTGTGTATATTTAAGTTTTGTTGCCGCTTTGTGATATAATAGTCTCACATCTCAAGCTACCCTTTGTGAAAAGTATGATTTTGCATCTCTAACAAAAAGCTTTAACTTTATCTTTATTCTGAGGGTGTGATTTTAAGCTTCTGATCTTGATATTTGTGTTATTTTATTTTTGGACCAGTTTCTTACAGAAAATTTCTGAAGAGTGAGAATAGTGCACGTGCCATGGCGTGATCTAATTTATATTCAAATTTGGATTTAGTTCATTAATTTAATTAATAATTCACACGTTTTGTTCTTGCCTAGATTATTATTCTAACCCGGTTATAATCTTCATTTTGAAACCTGGTTTGTATTAATTAAACAAACACAATTTTAATTTGAAATATGGTGTCTGTTGTAATTTGATATGATAAAATGGACATTTGAAATAAATGAGTTTCAGTGTTAGTTTACCCTAAAATCGATTTCCTAGATTAATATTTAGTTAATCATGTACTTAAATCAAATATTTTGGTTTCGGTGTCATATTTGAAAAGCATTGAACTTTAACTAATTACAGGAAACTTCATATTTGAAGGACCCAGGTCCTAGTCAGGTCCTAATCAGGTCCTAATCAGGTCCCACTCACATCTATCCAGTATGTGTTCTACAAATGAGAACGATGATATAATTACATGTATTTTATAAAGTACTGAAATAGCAATGCAAAATTCATCAGTTTTTGAAGGATTCCATGTGAAATGCAAAATTGGCAATAATTATGGTTCCATTAATTTCTTTTATGCAATGTGTGCTGGCGTATGAAAAGAACAACATGGTAATTTTGTAAAAAGTTTATAAGTACTGTTACTATGTGTAAAACAAGTGCAAACGTCCTTGAGATATATAACTATGAAGACCTATAGACGCCTGTATGACCACTATAAAACCTGTTTCCATCCTTAGGCATTTTGTTTTCACCTGTCGTACACACTTTTCATAATACTCTTGCCTCTTGTGATTTGCTCCTGTCATTTGTGTAGATTCACATGTCGAACCATTGATCAACTTTGTCACTTTTCAAAAAGAAATATGTTTTCATTTGGATTTCTCTGAGTAATCCTGAAGAATTCTTGGAAATCATAAAAGTCATAAAACTTATCTATTTTGGCCCCTGGAACTTAGTGGCCTATTATTTTGGAAGTTGTTGGTATTTTTTTAAAGACAACATAATCGCTGAAGGCATGTGTTATTTTAGGAGTATATATACATGTATAATAGCACATCTCTCATGAAGAAAATAATCACAAAATCGACACGTCAAGGCTTGTGTATAAATGGGATTATATTATCCATGATGAATTCTATCCTCAAAATGGTATAAAATCAGAAAAATCGTACTTACAGAGACAACGTACAATATATACAAGTACAAGTGAAATATTTACTTGTAGGTAATGGGCTAATAATTATGTCAAGATGTAGGTCAAGCACTTGTCCATAGTATATACACGAGTGTGTTCATTATTCTTCATTCTTGCCCTTGGCTTAAGGCAAGTGTCAACTCCTAGTTGCAAGTGCACCAGTGCAGTTGATAGATTGAAGCATCAACAGTGATCTTCACAGGATTTTTCTCAAGTGGGTGCAAAATTCTCATTTTCACAATTCATACCAAAATTGGTCAAAATATGCCAAATTTTCATGATTTTTTTTCATTTTCAAATGGGTGCAAATGGATTTTCAGGTGGGTGCTAGCATGGGCTTTCAACTAAAAAAGAGCTTCGTCTTCACTCTTTCAAACTAAAATAAACCTGTGAACTCACCGCGCCAATCAGTGTTCGTCGGCCAAATTTGACCGACGTTCTATATATGGGCATTCCTTCTGACGTCATATATGAGCCCGAAATTGACCAATGACATGCGCATATTTAATTAGAACGCATTTGGCGTCTGTTTCTTCAAGCTCGCTGATTGGTGGAAGAAAGGTCAGCACGTAGGTCAGAAGTGATTTACTACCCAAACTGTCACCGGTACCCATCCTGGGGGCGGGGCTACTAAACTGTAATATGGTCTCTTCTAGGCAGAGTGTAGTTAAACTAGACTCTGCACGCAGGGTAACTAATCAACAAAATACTCCTTCCAATTGTTGATAAATCACGATGGTTTCATTTTGCTTCTTTTAAACTTGGGGTAGCATAAAAAGACATATTTTTCACATATTGGCTCATTTGATTTCATTTTTGAGAGTATTTCATTAACATACAGGTTATATCATAGAACTAGTACAGTAAAACTTGTGTATAGTGAACATTTTTTTGCCAAGAAAAAACGTTCACTGTAGGAAGGTGTTCACTAGAGAGAGGGTAATTTATACAGAAGTCAGTGGACTATGTGCGTAGGAAGGGTGTCCACTAGGGACAGGTGTTCACTAGAGAGAGGTGTTCACTAAGACAGGTTTTACTGTATATGTATCAATTACAAAAATTGTACAATAATTTTGGTTAATTATGCTATGAGTTATCTAATACCTAATGGCTTGTTTGATTTTCATATTATAAAGTGGTTATAGCATGGGTTTTGCAGATTATAACATTAACATACAGATTATACTTTGGATTATATATAGATACATGCAGGTCATACCATGATTTTTTATCTAGTAAATTGCAAGCAACATGTAACTTATGTAAATAATGCTTTGAGATACACATGTATAGGTCATATCTTTGGGTGTGCTGATTATATCTTTGGTTGTGCTGATTACATCTTGGGTTGTACTGATTATATCTTGGGTTGAGCTAATTTTATATTTGATTGCGCTGATTATATCTTGGGTTGTGCTGATTATATCTTGGATTGTGCTGATTATATCTTAGGTTTTGCTGATTCAAAACCTTGCGTTGTGCTGATTATTCTATTGCTTATGCCAAATACCAGTTAGAGCAATAAAGAATGAATCATCTCTGTCGGTCTAAGGCTAACCAGGTATTGGTTTGACATTTCACTTGAACTGAACTATTTTTGGCAATGATAGTAAAGCTAATCTGCTTTTATCCTTTCACATTGAAAGAAGATCCCTAATGTTTTAGCAGAGCCAGTCTATGTTCTATTTAGTGGTTAAAAACACATGTTTCCTACAAAACACCAGATTTCAACAATTATCTCTGCGATGCTAGGCTGAATATCTCTAAAGAACTCCTTGGGTTTCTTGACTTGATTGGCTTGAAGAATTTTTCGTTTCTTTATGGAAATTCTTCGTTGAAAGGATTGTGCTACCTTTAATGCATATTGCTACTTATTGTCAGTTAAGATGAGGTGAGCATATGTAATATTCACGATTAAACAAAGTATTTTAGCAGAGTCTTCAATAGGTTATTTTCACAAAATATTCAAGATGCATTATGGCTGATATTATCCCTCAGGGATAGATTACTGGCATACGCTAGATTTGCGAAAAAAGTTTTGAAGAAAGCTCTTTACTTCGAGTTATTAGCATAATTTGCGTGCTATTTTCTTGTCTTTGTTTATGACCTGACAAAAAGTAATCAATTTATGATCGACTTGAATGAGTTAGACAATGTTTGTCGAGTGATTCGCTTTTGCAAGCATCAGATAACTCCATTTACGTCATTTAATTAGCACTAAGGCGGCTTTTAATAAAATTACCGCATTATATTCTCTTAAGATTTCCATACTGCATTGACCCAAAATCACCTTTTGGGAGACGGACAATTTATGTTATTATTTCCCAAGAAACCTTAAAGAAAATCAGCTAAGATCCCATGAGTGTTAGAATCTATTTAATATCACGACCCTTCCTTATGTTTTTATATCTCTATATTTGCCCGTCCAGATTTTACCAGGAGGGGAGCTTTTTTCCAGGGGGGAGCTTTTTCACAATTTGCGAAAAAATCATGCAAAAATTCTCAGAATGGTGAAAAACTGCATGATTTTAAAAGAATTTCTGGCCAGGGCGGGGGGAACTTCTGCTCCCCCAGCTCCCCCTCTGGCTATGGGCCTGCTATAACTGTTCAAGCAGACTTGTCCTGGTAGAATTAGTTTCTTTTAGGGATTGTCAATAAAAAATACATTGTGCGTTGTCAAATATGGCTCATTTGTGGATTCTTTCATTTCATGTTGTCTGTAATTGTCTCTTTTTATGTTATCACCAAGAAATTGTAACATTGTTACAGCCACTGTTTTTATGATTGGCTTGTTTGGTGTTGGCATCTGTAACCATTGTTACACTTTTCCAGGTGGTGACATTTTTCATGTTATATGCATTATGTATTTTTAAGTATACATGCAATGTACTTCATGAAGGATTACTCTATATAACTTGTTTGATGTCATTTTATTGTTATTTCATACAATTTCTCTCTAAAATTTGAATAAAATGTCAAACTTCTTTTCATTTCTATATATTTTAGAATATCAACCACACTCCTGTTTACTTTATTCCCTGCTAATTCCACTCCTTTCTCTCCTATTTCGCATTTCAAAACATGATGTATTCTGATAATGAGAGTCATTCTTTGTAAGAGATTGGTCCCACAGGGAGTGTGTAACTTTGTCCCTAATGTTGTTTCTCCAATGTTATAAATTGGTAATATTTGCTAATATAAAACTTCCTAATATTTAACCAGATGAACCCATGATGTTACCAATCACATTTCATTTATATTGTTTGAACAATTTGTGATATTTGAGGAGAGAGAACATTTTTCAGTTTTGACATCCTTAGTCTGATTTGGATTAAATGTAACTTGGTATAGTCTTGAGTTGTGAACTTCCAGTTACTGGAAAATGAAAGTGATAGTCCATATGTTTTATTTGGGAATAGCCTTGTTCCAGATACTATGAAATGTAATAGACAACCTGCTGTGTTTGAATACTATCGCAAACTTCCAATTATAAAAGAGAGAAGGCAATATTAATATGAGTTTTACTTGAGAGCAAAAACAATTTGAAATAAGAATTGACATCAAAGTTAACTCTGCCACCTCTGGGAGGAATTTCTAGTAGAATATATTCTACTTCAGAGGTATCTTCCCTCGCAGACCTCGCTGGTTTTAAATTACCAAATATGGCAAAAAGGAGTGGAACGAGCATAGATTGAAGAAAACAGGAATGAAGTGCATATTCTAAATTGTATAAAAATGCAAAAAAATCTAGGGCCTGTTTCAAATTTTGTGGAGATATCGGATGAAATATGTTAGTGGTATATTTGATCTTTTGGTAAAATTTCATTGATTTGAGGGGATGAGTTGATTGGTGTGAAAAGTCTAGAAAGTGAATGTAGCGAAATTGCCCCCAGGGAGGTGTACCCAATGCATTAGGCCAATAGGGGAGAGCTTAAAGCGCGATTGATCGCTGTTATCAAAATACCCTTGACGCGATTCCATTACACAATTTGTGTATTTTGTTACGTCTGCTAATAATAAAAATAGTTCATGATAAAATTTCATATTTGATAAAGCTAAGAGATATTTGCATATAAATTGACAACACATTCATTGAGTAATCCGGATATGAAAAAAATGTTTGTACGAGGGACAAAAGCTTGTATTTTGACATCTAAGTAATTGAAAATATTTTTTTAATATGTAATGCATGATGTAATTATGAAAACAAATGATTAATATCACAAGTTCATCAATTCCAAGTTGTCAAGTATTTATTGTGAAATTATAAAAAGTGAAAAAAGAAATTGAGATGAATATTTCTTGGAAGGTTTGTGTCTACAAAAGCTCATCCTCCAGTACCAGTATCCTCGACTTAAAATACATTGGTGGTCTAGTTTCAAAACACAAAATGAGATGTAAAAAGCCAAAATTGCCAGTAGAAAATAGACAGGGTTGAGGCGGGTACTCTAAATTGTAGGCATAAGCTAAAAAATAAGGTTGTTGTTTCAAATGTTTGAGAGAAAATTTGAAAATCAATGTAATCAGAGTGAATCTTTAAGCAGACGTCGAGCATTGTCGTTATCTATCAACTGTCTCCAAGAACCAATACCACTGAAGTTCTTCTATATCAAACACAGAACCATGTGACGCTTTAGAAAAATCGTTTGAAAAATAATTTTAATTATCATATACTTCTGGGATATAACGTTTTTGATATATTTACTCTGTCGAGGAAAGGGCACATTTTGATTTTCTTACGAAATTTGTATCATGGGTCCTACATAGAAGAAGCTTGATGTACCATATCATCAAGGAATATTGCTTCATTATAACAAAAACCAATTAAATCAAGAGAATTCCAGTGAAGTAATTTATTTTCGAGATGTCTTCTTAGTATAAACCAAGCCATTTTAATAACATTGTATACAATGGAACATATTAACACAATGGATGGATATCATTTTGAAAACTTGCATTTGCTCATATGTGGAGCTTCAAAGTGGATGAATCTTCTTTGATTTGGATTTGATGACAAAAAGTGCAGATTAACAAAATATGGGTTAACATTGGCAATAGTAAATACAGGTAGGATTTATAATATATGGCTTTTCATCAGTTTTGTTCTAATTTGTCCGATTTCAACAATCTCTCATGCTTTGGACTAATAACAGGGTGTCATATGCACTTTGTAACTTGTAATAGGGTAAACTTGTAACTCAAGCACTTGTAACTCAAGCACAGTACTTGTAACTTGTAGTATATATTATTTTGCACTTTAGCATCATCTATAGTCTAGCTACAACACCCCTCCCCTGTGTGAGATTATGTGTATTCACGTAGTGGGAGAGGGCTAACAGGGTCTTGTAGCTAGACTAAGTCATCTTTCGAGATGCTGGAAATTTATTTGGTTTAGATTTATTGAAAGGGACGCTAATTGGCGATGTATTGTTTTAAAAAAGCATTTAGATCAAAGGCTAATTCATATCATTTATTTTTTATGAGAGTAACACAAAGTATACATTCGGGTAACATATAAATCATAATATAGAAGTCAAATCTCATATAAACAGTCATAAATTGAAAAATAGAACTTTACATCTAAAGTGAATGAATATTGAAAAATGTATTCTGATCATGCAACTTTTTACTCCTTAGTCTACCTGGATGTAGAAATCTACTTAATTCTCTTAGATTTTATGAATTAAATTAATAACTGTAAAAATTAATTTTATAATGCACCTTTGTGGTGACGATGGAATGACCAAAACCTATCTGTCAAACTCTTTCTTTAGACATGCTTTTAAATCTGGTTGTGATTTTCATGGGAGTTATAAAAAAGAGAGAATTTTTTTTTTTTTTTATATTGTATTTCTTTATTTCAAATTATTACAATAAACACAGAGAGAAATATCTGAAGAAAAGCATGATCAAGCATTAAGTAATTCTTTGAATTTCACAAATATCTGAATTGTACGTTGATAACAATTTGTATTTCTTGACCAGATGTGTCCATAGTTTTGCAGTAAATGTTTTGTGAGGGTTTGAAAATATATATTGACGCCAAAACTATAGGAAATATTAATTTTGAATTGATTAGAGAACTGGGGAAATCAGTAATGACAATAGATCAAAAAAGGACAGACATGAATTAAACGACATCTGAGTTTGAGGGTTTTATAGGTTGCAATGTATCATACAGGAAATAACCTGGCTGCTTAAGATGTCTCCTTAGGGAGACATTTGGATACATGTGGATTAGGATATAATAATTATTTGCACCTTTGTTGTTTTTCGTAATCAACTGAATATACTTTCTGTTGTCTGTAAAATAGATGAGAATAATGAACAAATACAGCATTTGGAGATGGGGATGAAACTGAACATTTAACTCCTCAAGCTTCTCCTGGAGGAGAGGATTCTCAACTCCCCATCTCCTTTGGAGTTCGGATTGCTTGCATACCCCATACAGAAAATATTAGTATTTGGGGGGCCTTTTTCTGGACCAATGTTGATATTATTTTTGAGGTGTCGGTTCTGTGTGAAGTCGACCTAGGGTATGATAACAAAATCACCTCTACTGCCCATAGGCCATAGCTTTCATGTTGAATAAAAGTCTTAGTGGTCATTTTTCAAAATGCAAAATAGAGTGAAATTAAGGAGAACTGGCATGGAATAAACTAAACAGGCATTTAGCTGATGCTGTGAATTATACAGAAATCTTAGAAAAACGGACATTTCAATCATTTTTTAGAGAGAAATGGAGTAGAAAAGACTTGGTTAGAATGAAATTTTCAGAAATGGAAGTATCCTATTTGATCAGTTCATATTCCAAGAGGGACCATCTCAAAGGGGAATATTATATCCAGAATTCTTGATTGCTATAAATCAGTCATTCCTTTTTTACTAGTTTTTTCAAAATCGGAAGCCTTGCGTTTAACATACTGACAACGTTTTTATGTCTAATTAGAAAGCAGAGTTTCTTTTTTGAAGAGTTCCCTGATTTGTTTAGGGAGGTATAGATTTTGTAACTGGTCCCACAGGATCATCAAAGCTTAAAATACCTGGCAAAGTAGGTATACAGGTACATATGGCGTGTGTGGCATAGACCTGCTGCTTGGTCATTTTTTACCTGCTTGATAGCATCATAAAAATAATGATTAACTGCCAAAAGGAAATGAAATTTAAATTAATTTTCTTTGTATATCAACACATTTACTGAACTGGTCAAGTATTTTAAGGATAACTAACTACAAACTAGCATTGTTGGAGATATAAACATTATTGAAAGATCCATTTTTAACGCGGACTCCCTCCAATTTACATTTTGATTAAAACAACATTGTATTTTTACTGATACTTAATAGCATAAAGTCCCTCAAATCAATATAAAAAGACTATTAAATTGATACTTTTGTTCAAAATTAATTATATTTAGAATTCATGTACAATACCCTAATGAAAGAGCTGAAATCTCATTTTAGTCAATAGAGCAAGCCATGACATATTTGAACAGATGTAATTCTCACATATAAGGTTGTATATTCGTGCAGAAGACATTTAGAGAAAAAAACCTTGAACTAATATCTCCGGGTTGAGCGTTAAAAGTTCATGCAGAGAGAAAAATTTGGATCATCATGCAAGGTTTCATTTTGCATGTTATCCCATCGAAAACATCTCAAGTACAGCAAACTATGTAGTTCTCTTTTAATTCCCTCAAGTTTAAAAATTACCAGATCTTGTTGAATGGTTGCACCATTTAGGAAACATGCTTCAATTCTGTTCATACTATTCTTAAGTCTTTTCTCAATTCATAAGATTTGATTCGACTTGACCCCTTTTATATTCTTAGGGTAATTTCTGGGAGGTCGACTTGCACCTATCCTATGGCATATTTGCAACTTTGACATACTGTATTTAGAGATCAGTGTTTATGTTTTCTTTTTTCTACAGTTTCAATTTTGTAGCTATATTTCTCCAGGTCGGGGGTATCTATTTCTTTGTATTTGAATCCTTTTGTCAGGTAGACCATGAACATGAATCCCTTTAATCAGGTATATCATGAACATCAATCCCTCTGTACAGATAGGCATGAACATGAATCCCTTTGTATAGGTAGGTCATGAACATGAATCCCTTTGTATATCATAAGTCATGAACATGAAGTCCTTTGTACAGATAGGCATGAACATTAATCCCTTTGTATAGGTAGGACATGAACACATATCCCTCTGTACAGGTAGGTCATTAACATGAATCCCTCTGTATATGTAAGTCATGAACGTGAATCCCTTTGTACAGGAAGGTCATGAACATGAATCCTTTTGTAAAGAGAGGTCATGAACATGAATCCCTCTGTATATGTAAGTCATGAACATGAATCCCTTTGTACAGGTAGGTCATGAACATGAATCCCTCTGTATAGGTAGGCATGAACATGAATTCCTCATTTTTACAGGTAGGTCATGAACATGAATCCCTTTGTACAAGTAAGTCATGAACATGAATTCATTTACAAAGGTAAATCATGAGCATGAACATTGTACTATTCATTGTTGTTCAGGTAGACAATTTGTTGATGTCAGTCATGCCTGTAATTCAAAACATTCCTCGATCTACCAGGACACGTATTTTCTGAAGCATGGTCCTGTTGCTAAAAAGGCAATTTGGGCACATGCAAGCCCACCCATAGAGAAACATAGCATACGTCTAAACATTCACATTTTTGAGGGAAAAGTTTGTCTAGGATATCATGTCAAAAACCTGCCGTGAGCCTTTGATCATTTAGAGGAACATGTTTAGGCTAAATATGATGACTATGATGTCAGGGGTTTGTATAACATAATCAGTCTAAAACATGCATCAAACTGTTTCACTTCATTAACATGTGGTGGGTCATGTCAGTTGATCATGTGGTGAGTCTTTTCCGTCTGCCTTAGCGAACAATTTTAATGCCGACCTATTGTATTTTCACTTTTTAATCCATTTGAGATAAGATGCCAATATAATGAAAGAATCATCAATGGAATTATATATACGTAAATAGATATCTGATTCATTTTTTGATCATTGGGTTAGGGGGTCAGTATAGACTTCTCCCTCGAGGTCGAATCAGAGCAACCTGTTATGTAAAATAGGATTACAGTTTATCTCATGGATGATTTCCAGTGCTAGACCTATGCCTGATAATCCTGCTGCTCTTTAATCTTCTTGGGAACTATTTCCGACTGGTTTCCCAAATTGTTCCTTCCCTATCTTTGTCTGAGTCGGAATTGCTTCCTTAATTGCTACTTGTTTCCATCTAAGCAGCCATAGGATTGTGCAATATCAAAAAGCATGAGTGGCAACATTTAAAGAATATGATGCACCAATAAAGCCAAAAACTGAAGAGTTAGTTGATGTACATGCAATATGTCATCTTCGACTTCCAAGGTGTTATAACACTGATGTGAATCAAGATGGCAGGATAGTGGTACTTGCAATATGTACTTTTCAAACAATACACATAGAATTACCAAAGTTAAATGCAAGATTTGATGATGCAAGGTGCTCTTATAAATCCTCCTCACTTACTTAGCTATTGACGTGTCAGCTGTGGTCAAGAACCAATTACATAAAAGATACTTTATCAAATTTCATGAAGAAAATATGTGGAATTTGTGCGGGTGGTTATGAGTGGGGGAGACTCTGCATGCAGAACAGTTGCGCTATGACATGTATGAATGGGCTCAGTTGGGTACATCTTCCATCGAAAAGCCGTCTGCTCATTTTTCCTTTTTTGCTCAATTTCTCGCTAGAATTTGAATAAAGTGTCTGATTTTCTTGAATTTCCATGGTACTAGGATATTTTCTACTAGTTTTCCCAATAAATATAACAAGATTAACCAAGAATAACAGTAAGTTCCCAGGTCAAAATAATAGCATACATATTCAGGGTAATCATTAGCTAATGATTATGAAACAAATAGGTAACAAATAGTATAGCAATTTGACATGCAAATGAGATAATCATTCAGGGTAATCATTAGCTAATGATTGTGAATTTAATGAAACACTGATTTCTTTCTTCGTTAATCATTCAGTAATTATTCAGAAACAAATAGTTAATTATTCAGAAACAAATCAATAATTATTCAGAAACAAATCGGTAATTATTCAGAAAGAAACCGTTAATTATTCAGAAACAAATCGGTAATTATTCAGGTTATCTGACTCATTTTCTTCTTTATCAAGACCCTGTTGCCTCTCCTGGAGCTGTCTTGTATTATTCTGACTATTACATGCTCATATAGAGGTGACATATACTCCAAATTAATTTATATTTATCTGCTCAGAAACCTAGGGCTAAAATGAGTGTTTGTGCCTAATCATGTATGGGGAACAACCCAAAATTGATCAAATTCAAAAAAAATATCTTGAATTCAAATTCATTAGAATAGTAGAGATAAATATGAATAAGTTTCAATCTAAACATGTTCTACATACCTTTATGATTATGTTGATCAAGTTTCAAGATAGTCTAGCCACCCTTCAGGTTGTTTATGCTCACTTTTATTAGACAAATAATTCTCTCACATCTTAACCAAATTTTAACGTCTGCCAATGTGGGGTTTCTCATTCTAAATCATGGACTTTTAGGTAATCATTCAGAAACAAATCGTTAATCACTCAGTAACAATTCGGAATAAAGAATTCCAAGTTAATCATTCAGAAACAAATCTTTAATTATTCAGTAACTATTCAGATTATTAATCATTCAGAAACAATTCAGTTAATTATTCAGAAACTAATCAGACGTTGCTTTTAAATTCTTCAGGTTTTCTGATTTATTCCTGAAGGATTCAATAATCATTAGCTAATGATTATGAAATGATTTTTGTGTGGGTTACTGTATAAGTGGTAATTTTGCCTAATCATTTAATTTGCCTATTTCCTAATTTTTGCCAGGTTCGGAAAATTAAATGTCGGAAATATTGTCTTTATAATGTTATCCAATGGGAGGTTTCTTGTCATTAGGAAAATTAAAATTAGGAAAATGATGAAATTTGACCATTCGGAAAATTAACCACTCGGATTAAATATCACTTATACAGTATTAGATGGAATTATGAAATCCAGAACAGAGATACACATCATTAATTTTTTGAGAGAAAGGAGTGAGAAATGAATGTGAATAGGTGTGAATTTAGTGTTGTCACTGTGACATCATAATAGAGATAAAGAGGCAATGTGGTGTTCTATATTTATCAGGGAAGATAAGTCAGGTGGTTGCTTAGGGGTCAATTTTATAGGCGGACTCATTAGAACTCATTAGGTAGACTTGCCTGAATAATTTTTTAGTCTAAATATACTGAAATATTGGAAGATCTTCTACTAAAATGATCATCACTTATCTGTTTTGCAATATTTCAATTGTAATCAATCCTGGGTTTTACAAGAAAACAATCATGTGAAAATAATGAAAGTATGATCCAACAGAAGATGAAATATGTACTTGTAATGAAACCATATTTTTATGCAATCACATTTATTATTTATTTTATGACAACATACTTAGGAGTGGAGTAGTTTATGTATGGTTGATGGAGGCATTAATTATTTGCACTGCCTGTTCACTCATAAAACTTGCACCAGGCTCAAGGTTGCTAGAAGAGCCTTGTATCTTGTGTTGCATCAAATATCTGGAACTCCACTTATGGCTCTCATCTATGTGATGATGGTGTGTATCTGGGAGGAAGGGGGCTCATGATGCAGTAGTAGCCCGTAGCTTGGGGGTCAGGGGTATTCAAGCACCCCCCCCCCTTGGCCAAAAAGTATTTCAAAGTCATGCAGTTACTCATCATTGTGAGCACTTTCAAGTGATTTTGGCCCAAAAGTGTGAAATGTGAACCCCTGCAATTTTTTGGGAAAAGTGAATCCCCCCTTGGCAAAGCCCAAATTATATTGTGTATATAAGTTGGATGGTGTTTCCAAAGACTTGAAACAATAGTGGTCAATTGCACAGAGTCTGCATTGTAAGTAGTATTGTCTTCATATACCATTTCATAGTTATCATTGTCATTTTCATAGTCATCATTTAACTTGACAACTTTGGTCTGTCATTGTCTTCATCATAATCTTCAGCATGCTCTTTATCATTGTTTTCAACATTTCCCATAAAGTTGTCATTGTTATTAATCTGTATCATAACTTTAAGTTTGCATAATCTTTGTTAATATTGCATCAAATTTTACTAATGCTCTATGCTATTAATATTGGATCTGTTCTTTTGTTTCGCATCTTAAGCTATGATATAATGTTTGTTTAAAACATGGTTGTCAGTGATACAGTAGTTATGTACATGTATTATGTTGTTTGACATGCTTTAAATTTACCTCCATTTTACTAAACTGTTTGATTGTGTTTATTTGGCAGTTGCTTTAAATGAGTAATTATGTACCAAGGTAATTAACTTTCGAAGACAAATAACAAACTGTTAACCTATTGTTCGGCTAAGTAGTCTCAAGTTGCTTTGAAAGTAGCGGCAAATAGCGAAAATAGGGAATAATTAGAACAACAGTTAAGTGTCAATCATGTTTAACTAGTAGAAGAAATCTCCATGCAGTTCTAGTTATTTGGACTGACATTTTAATCAGTTTAATTATTGTGTATCATTGTATGAGGATTCCAAGGGGTTCAATGTACAGTGCCTCAATTCTCTTTGATGTTCTATCACTGACTGTGCCAATTATTTCCGTCTGCTTATCATATTTTGTGCAGTTTCTCTCTAAAATTTGAATAAGGCATCTAATTTTCTTGCATTTTCATATAGATAAGAGAATACTGGTAATATCTGTATATGTTGTTTTACATTAAATCTGCTTTTATTTATGACATTTTCAATTTTAAAATATGATTGTCGTTCATTTTAGTTATGAGTTATGGAAGTAAAACTGTAAAGATGAAAGCTCACCGCCTCTTTCGCTAATAATTTTATTTAATTTTGTCTTAATTGTGGTGATATAAAGAAGCACGTCCCATCTGGTGGTGAACAGCTTGCTATTGAGGAGCTACACAGCCCTTTTCTGAATAATTCAAGACTTCATCTCTATTTTCTTGGCTTTTCTCTACAATTTGAAGAGCTCTCTGATTCGCTTGCAATTATATTTAATTGAGAGTATACCTGATCATGTTCTTTCTCAGTTTTGTTTGCGTTTTCTTATTTCATCAGAAAGTCCGTTAGTTTTTGCTGTGGATAAAATATAAGGGATCCCTTGAAAAACAGATATTGTAATATCTCAATCATAATTTTATCAGTTTTCCTCAAATATAATGAAGAATAATAGGTGGATCTTTGAGTATTTTTGATTTGAATCATCATTTCCTGAAATAAACATAGACAAGAATTCCTGAAAAATCTGCAGATCTTAAAAATTGAACTGTGAGGGGAGCTGTCAAAATATGAATGCCATAAATTGATAAACACACAGGTTATGGTAAACATTACTCTAACAATCCCCATTTATCATACTAATCACACAGCTAAATATCTTCTTTATTTCCTAACTTTTTAACAACTATGATTTTCAAGTGATGTTCTTTGAAGGTGCAAAACTTGTAAATATAGATAGGATTGTATTGTGTTAATTCTGTATCCTATAATTTTCTTTATAAAACCAGCAGGGTTAAAAAAAAGTTATGACTTTAGGGGGCTGTGTTTGTTTAATGTTAATATGATGAGAGAGGGGATGGATACATTCGGCATAAACATCTGAATTATGACTTGTAGATTTGATCACCCAGTTGATATCATAAGGAAGGAGTAACTACACTGGTATTTGTATCTCCCATTGTCTCCTTAAGGAGTCATGTAAATCTCTCTCTATGAGTGTGCCCAACTGTTGCAGTTAAATCCTAATTAAAGTAACATAAAGGGTACTAGATATAGCATGCAACTGTTTGAATTACCCCAGATAGGGCCATTGTACTCATACAGTAGCCAACAAAAAGCCATCTGCAAAGACATATCCCTAGTCCAATTACTATTTATCCAAGGCATATGTCTTTATTCACTACATTTTTGACAGCTAGTTTTAAATGATAGAGCCTTTTCGTCAGGTGAATCCTTTAATTTCCGTGAGGCCACCCCTAATTTCCCTGTGATTATTACCGTCTCCTGTTATTTCAATGCCGCTATACCCTCCAGCGAAACAACTCAACCATTTCTTGATAATTTATTTTGTCACCTTTACTGTTGATTATTTCATGATTTGATCTTGGTAAATTTAAACGCTGTAATTCAAAAGCAAAAGGAAGTTGATGATAATAGGTGATTTTAACGGAATCGTTTTATCTGCTCGTTATTGCCCCTATTAGCATTCGCCAGATTTTCAAGGTATTTCTGATTGAAATTGAAACCCCTTTAGATCAAAGGCTACCTGTCTAAACGATACAGGTAACTTCTAGTTCAGGTAACAAACAAACAAGCTGGTAAACAAGGGAATGAGTAAACAGAACAAACAAACAAACATGAATTTATATCAATGTGTGCCAATCTGACTCAAATTAATTACATGTAGTAAATGCATGTAATTCTTAAATAATGTAAAATGGTAATTAGATGTTTATTTTTCAGAGAAAAATTTTGAACAACACCAGTGCAAAAATCAATCATACCAAACCCTTAAAAACCATGAACAATATAAATAGCATAATAATCAGAGCATATAATTTTAATAAAATGGTTTGATTGTTCATTTTGGAAATGCACATTTCTTTGATCTCAGCAGTGTTCAAGATTAGAAAAACAGTTTTTTATCTCCTATTGTAATATGAATAGCTAAGACACAAAGGTGCTTCACATCAAAGTGAATACGTTGTCTGAGCAAACAGACCCATCTGTAGGAAACTTATAGCTTAATGTCTTTACAAATTATAATCTTCTGAAAGAATAGAGAGAATCCTCTACTAGTGGTATATTTGGTTATAGGATGTGCTGCATTTCCTAAATATGATATTAGTTTCGGCTGTTGAATAATATAAATAATATCAACATAATGGTTATGTCATTAATTGACATATTTGCTCCCCCTACCCTTATGGCCTAGTCACATAGCCCGGCCGATGTCCGGCATCGGTAGAGCTCGGTGGATTTTTTTGGTGCCACCGAGCTCTCCTCATCGGAAGCAGAGCTCGGTGACGTGAACGGACTCCGTCCGGACATCTTCAGGTACTATACTTTCCAAGGCTCTGTCCCACATCGGCCGGAGCTCGGTCGGAGCTCGGCCGGTGTCCGTTAAAAAACCTCGTCCTCTGGTTGTCTCAGATGCACGGGACACCGACCGATACTCGGCCGTGCACCGGCCGACGTGTGTTCTGATGTGGTTACGATGGGGCTGCGATGAGGGAGCTCGGTGAGAGCCCGGTGAAATTTAACTCCGAAGTTAAAATTTCACCGAGCTGCCACCGATGCGGTTTTAAGCAACAAACGCCACGGATGTCCGGCCGGTGTCCGGTCGGTGTTCGGCCGAGTTCGGTGAAAATTGCATCGCTGGCTCATCGGAACCTCATCGGCCGGGCTATGTGACTAGGCCATTACCCCGAGCCCCTTGCCCACTTTCCTCATCTACCCTTTCTCTCGGTAGACTTTGCCCCATATCAATATACCATGCAGGGGATGGTTTATTTTAAAGTCCCGGTATTAAGTTCATATTTTCATGTCTTGGTTTTTAGGTGTTTTACTTTGTAGGGTATTATGATCATTAGTCTTCTCTATTGGCTCATGAAGTCTTCCTTCACTACCTCTTTCTTGTACGTCACTTAATCAATCTTGAAAAGAAACTTACAGCAAAGAAACTTGTAATATAGTTTATTTAAAGTTTGAATAGTAATGAGAATTTGAAAAGTCTGAAGTCGGGAATACATGCTTAAAAATGCATGTCAAATATGCTCGAGGATTAGTTTCAAAAAGCCAGATGTATCTGACAAAATGATAATAATTAAAAAGATGCAGAGAAAATCGCCAAAGATCTTAAAGTAGATATTCAAATGAGTACATGGAAGGAGGATCTATTTTCTTTACATGATTGAATTAGAAGCTTATTCGATTGAAATTCTTATACTCTTCATGATAAGGATAATTAGAGAAGGTTTTGACCCTCCATCTGGGGCCGTGAGTTTTAAAGTGCCGCCTTTGTTTTGATTGGTCAATTGAAACTCTACACTTGTGCTATAGTAAGTTGAATAGTCGGCTGGTGTTTGAAGTGTGTGGGACATTTGGACAGGCTATTGTTGAGTGTTGAATACAGCAGGTATAAATGTGGCCAGTCAGAGCCCTTCATCAACCAGTGTTAGGCCTTAATATAAACACCCGTGTGGTTTATGTGAAGCACAACACCGATTGGAGCCCAATGTCTGTCACTGTATTTGACAGCATTAATAGAACAGGGATTGGATATAAAGCATGTAAAAGTCAAATCAGGATATAAAACTCATAAAATCAATAACCAGGTTGTATTGGATATTTTCTGATTTATTGGATACTTTTACTTGGACTTACAGACAGCTTGAGATCACTTGTGATCAATTAATGAAATAATTGTAACTCATGCAATGTTTGAGAACAACTGTGACAAATGGAGCCATAACATTAACAACACAGCAGATGATTTTCAATGTCCACTGTTTATTTGTATACAGGCTTGACTATTGGATAACAGCTATAGGAATTCAACAAGGGTGCATCTTATCTCTAATCCTATGCTAATTACTACATGCATACCACCAGTCAGTTGACAGAGCTCTTTCAAATAGGAGATTACACACAGGACTTGAGCAATACAATACAAAAGATAGCAAGCAGATGTAATATCAAGTTATTTTGGTGACACTTGTCAACATCTAATACTGGACTTTTAAATGATGAATCTGGATTAGTAGACTTCAGAGTGAAATCAACTGAACACATGTTTTTGTTGGTTCATCATTCGTTTCTGTCAATTTCTTTACAATTGACCACTTGAATTGACTGGACTAGGATGTATTCGATCAAGTAGGAGTGTAACGAATAAAATTGTTTTTCCAAGTTTTGCCAATTTGGGATAAATGATTAAGGCAGTGTTTTGAAGATTGAGGATTTGAGGAATAACACCCAGGTTATATACTTGAAGTTGAGGAGTAAGTGACAAAGTGTTTATAAAGTTGACAACATTATGTAAGATGGGGAATAATATGAGTACTCGGACCAACTTGAACTCTCAAGGACTAATCGCTGAGAGTTGGGATTTTCTTGCATTGAACAAGGTGAGTTGCTGTACTAAAGATAGACCCCAACCCTATAATATAATAATGTAGATTCTGTGTTATAGTCAGAGCCTAGTACATTAGATAGCTCTCTTTTAAGCAAATCAGACTATTTGAAAAGGGTAGGTTCAACTTCTCAAAACTATGTAAATTAATCAAGGGATATGGTAAACTGACACTATCACACATACTACATTAGATTTACATCAACCTTGGTTCACAGTTCCGACAATGCCATAAACCTGTATATACAGAAGGGATTGTTGGTGGGGAGGGGTGCTATATTACACATAGCTGTATACATATCTGTACATATATATAGCTGATTAATTACTATACTGGGGCAGCATAGTAGGGTTGTAATTGAAAGATAAGATAGAAGTATGATAATCATATTCATATAATATGAAGTTAATAAGCTACCACAGGAGGTAGGATCGAGATTCAACTGGCACTTTGCATTCTTGTGTTACATCTCTGTGGGTTTCAACTACCTGAGTTTTATACATGTGCTCATTGTTGTCATCATTTGCAAGTGATTACTATTCTCGCCATTATAGTATTGATGCTTGATTGACATTGTTGATTTAGTATATTGGATTTATGTTGTGTTTTTGAAATGTTGCCGTTTGTGCCCTCTGATAATCTTTCTCTACAGTTTTCAAAAGTCTCTGGTTTATTTCATTGAGGGCATTATGATTCAGTGGTTATTTCAGCATATTTGTATGCAATGGTTATTTTTTGCTCGTTTAAAACATTTTGTTTAACTGTTATATTCCTTCAGTAATACCTTGATGGATCAAGATGGTTTCATAGGCATATCCCATGTTTTATAGACATATCCCTTGATATTTCTAGTTTCAATCCATTAGAATTTTATTTATGTATTGTCTAAAGTATTTTTCTCATGGTATCTAACCATATAATAAGTGCTTGTTGAGACTACTTAGTGTTTAGCCCTGTGTTTTAAAAATCCGTCTGTTCATGCTTATTTCACATCATTTCTCTCTAAAATTTGAATAAAGTTTCTGATATTTTTGGATTTCTACACAATTTAGAGTATGTACTTCATGCCTGTTCACTTAATATCTTGTTCATTCCTCTAATTTTTCTCTAGTTTGAATTTTAAAATATAACCCTGTGAGATTTTATGATAACGAAATACATGGTGGGCAATAACTATGTTGGATTATATACACAGTTTGTTTTGCTTTTTACTTACAAACATGTAACCTGTCCATCAGCCCTTGAATAAAGTGTCTAAATATTAATGACTTTAATCTCCTAGCTGTAAGGATTAGTGAGGATTATCATTATGGGAGATCAGCTTGGGCGCTTAAGTGTGTGGAAACAGAGACCCCTATGTGTCAATGAGGAGTAAAACAGATGAATTTCAGTGTACAATCAAAAATGTTTGAACAATCCATGAGATGTTATGATATATTACATTGCATGCATCGGGCTTATTTGGGTCCCTCTTTTAGATGGACCTGTCAAAATATATCTTTTGATGTCAATAGAAATTGGCTCATTTCGGCTGTTTTTATTAAAGTTTGATACATTTTTCAACTTGGGCGATGGGAATTTGAAAGAAATAACCTTATGAAGTGGTCCCAGATTTGTTCTGTAACATGAAACAACTCGGCAGATTATGATTTCATGAAAGTATTAAATGGTTTTTGTTGTGTAATTATAATTGCATGATCTACATGTATTCTTACGTACAATTGAAAATTCATAGGGAAAATCATTGTTTTGTATTGTGCGACCATATTTTGGTAACCGTTTCTCAAAAATTTGATTGTGTTTGTATTACATAACTTTTCAATCACATGATATAAATAACACATAATGTTTTTTACAAAATGTTCACATGATTAACACACTGGTCCACGTGTCCATAACATAACATGGGGTGTTATGGGGTAAGGATAATTATGGGGTCAAAATTGACTTTATCACTTAGAGACAAATATGCACTGCCATCATTAGACAACTTTTCAATTACCTATCCAAATGGCAGGTGGGTTCTGGTGAGTTAATTAGACAAACACTAATTATCTAATTAGAAATACATTCAAGAAGTTATGTTTCTATGGAGTTCACAGTCAGAATCCGAGGGGCTCACATTGTGCCTCCCGGGGGTTCCATCAGTATGGCTTGCCAATTGGTCATATTTTAATGCATATATGTACCATGGAAGTAGCAAAAAAACATTTGGCAAATAACTAATTGCAAGAAATTTGACTCCACTTGATATTACAAATTACATTTTCATTTTTTGAAAATGACCTAAATGAACTCTATATAAATTAGGTCAAATGTAAGTCAATATATAGTTGTTATGGTAGTATGTAGAACATGTATCAACTTAGATTTACAGAAGTCGGTAAGTACATACAGTTGGAGCCTTATCAAGTGAGAAAGTATTACTGTATCTCCTGTCTTGCTTGTTCCATGCCAATTTCTCCTTAAATGAACCGTCTTATATTCCCGCATTTCTTTACATTTTTTCTGTATAGACTACAAACCCAGTTACTCAATTTCTTGGTGATTCTCCATTTTTACCTTGTTTTGGGTTTTCAACCTTACTATGGTGACATTTTTCTCATGGGTTCCCGCTATCTCTCACATTGTATAATGGTTCAATATAATATATAACAATTCAATTGATAATGTAAAATGACTGAATCAATGATAACAGAAGAATGTAAGTATCATGACAAGTGATATCTTATTCAAGTATTGATAAACATATTTCCAAAGTATAAATAACTCAGTTATGTACAGTTGTATAGATCTTGAGAAATGAAATTATTATTTTATTAACTTCATTTACATTAAAAAGCTTAATTCAAAACTGTTCCTCATACAAGAAACATTTCAAATAAATGGGTAGTTTTTATTATTTTTTATTTATTTCTTGGATCACATACACATGATACAACTACAATATTCAAAACATTTAAAGTCATAGACTACTTTTGGTATGGTTTGAACACCATTTTCAGAAGCACCAAGTGAATTCATTTAAACTTAAAATATTTATAACAGGGTCACTGTTTCTCACTACAATCTCATATTTAATTTTATAATATTTTCCTTGTGTATATTTGGGAATAACATACCTTTGGCCAGGATATGCTATAACATGTTGAGAAAATGTTGTTAAGTTTTGGACAAGGTACTCAAGGGAGCCACAATGGTGTTTCACGTAAAGGGGGTAGGAAAAACATAAATCGCATAAGGCATTTTCAGTGTACTGTTGGATTACATTTGCGTTTCCCCTACTTCAAAGCATTGAGGTTTATGTCGGAAACAATGAGGTTTTAGATAGGCTGCGATATTGTTGATCAGCCTATGTCAACTCGGGGAACAATATTGGTCGAAAAACATTTACTTTACTACTGAAATAGCCCCATTCCTGATTCGGGATTTTGACCAGTGGCGATATTTGGTATTTATTCTTGGACTGCGTGTTTATTCTTAGTCTTGAATCAATATGTTTGTAAATGGGTTTTGTTACCCACTTAGGATTTTGCTACATGTTAACCTTATGGTAAAAAATGTCATTTGTGATGTTTTGATTCTAAGCTTATTAAAGATGGAAAAGATGAAAACAATATCAGAGAAAGGTGTCTACCTTCCAGCTTTTAATCATTTTCTAGGGAAAATCTTTAACACTCATAGAACCCCTTATAGACATTCATAATATAACTCATTTCTTTTGTCTTGAACTTATATTTTCCTTTCCTCAGAAGGGATGAGTATAAGAAAAGCACATCCCCAAATCACAACACAATCAAAATGATCAAAGTCTTAGTAATGTCGCATTGCATTTGGGGCTTTTATAAGTTATGTTGCAGTAGCATTTTGAGCTATTATGAGCCTATTGTCAGGCCTTTGATATGTTTTGTCAAGTCACAAACCCTGGTAATTTACAGGTCCTCACTTCCTCACTTTTCCTCTTTTGTAGGGATCATTTTAATTGGTACTGTTTGTTTCGCAACTTTGCCCAAATCCTCAAAAGCACACTCCAGGCTACCTCTTAGTTATGTTTCCCTAGACTAAAGGATTAAGATAGCTTTAATACACGTAATAGCCCACATCAAAGCTACCAGAAGTGATGTAAAAGCTTTATCCCTAGACATATATTTGCTTGGATAACTTTCGGAAAATATCTGGGGTAGATCTACCTTTGTACATTTAGATTATTGCAGAGATCTGGATTAAGTTGTGGTTTTTCCAGGGCTGTGTTGTGAAATGTTATGAAATATATTTTGGATAATGTCATTTGCACGATTCTACCATATTAGTCTAGCATTATGATCATATCCCTTTTTGTCATCAAATATAGACCCTCTGTAACCCTCTGTTCTCCAGTAGTTCTACTTGCTATTTCATTTATTCTTCATGTTAGTCTTCATGTTATTATCGTTTGTACTTGTAATTACATCATTTGCAATATTGTCAACTGTTGCACCTTTATCATTTGCACCAGCTGCATTAGTAATATCATCATTGGAAACCTCAGCAATAATATCAACCACTTTTGCTGCATCTAATACATCTTCAACTATCTCATTTGCACCAGGACAGTTCAAGATTATTTCAAATGGGTTAGCCAGGGCCAGCCCTTAGGAAATCAGTGTCAAACATTTGGTTAAGAAAGGGTCAAGCAATCTGTTGGTTCAGTGAGGATATCAGGATTGTTTGACCATAACTGTCTATTTCATGACTATGATTCGGACAAATCTGTAGACACGTGGTTACCATGCACAAATAATAGTTACTTGATCAGCGTGGCAATGTTGTTTGTTGGTCAGATTTTCCCAAAGTTTGCTTATCTTGATATACAAGATGTATAAGAGCACCAAAACTTTTATAACTTTCCCAGGAATTAACTATGCTGGATTAAAGGATGATTCTTTTAATCCTAACATCCACTTGCAACAGATGATATACCCTAAAAGCTTATAACCATGGGAACTGTTCCTTTAGATGCTTCAGGGTAGGTCATGCCATAGAGCATCAATATTAAGTGTGTCAGAGAAGAAATAGGATGAAATAAGTTTTTGGTTTTATATGTGCTTTAATGATGTTTTCATCTTGCCCCAAATGATTCTGAAATAGAACCTGATGATTACCTGAATAAATTACTCCTCTTTCAGGAGACAATGGTCATGGTCATCTGAAAAATCTTTCTGAACAGTAGCAGAAATTTTGTTTCTTTTATTGATGTTTTTCTTTCTTCTCTCTATTTTCATGTGCTGCTCTTGGATTTCCTTGGAACCGAACATGAAATGAACAACACTATTAATTGATGCTAAATAGGTAAGTTACAATTACTGTATAGATTTTGAATATGAAATCAAATCATGCCTTCAGAAAAGCAGGTATGAATGCATTGAATAACGTAAAAATGAAAGTTTTTCAGTCATCTTCAGGTTGTTGAGAATCCAAATTTTTACTTACCCCCATAACTGAAAAGAATACAAAACTGAAGAATTTTTTGAGACTTCTTTTTATTTGGAACACCTTGAACTTTGTATGTAGAGGGATTAATCAAGGTGAAAGTAGATACCTTTGTTTATTTGTCCATACCTGTAAAAGTTTTAAGTATTTATAAAGAACGACCTTATAACATATGTTTTGTGTGATCAGTAATATATCGGTCTCTTGCATCTGATTTGCAGATTTTCTCATACAAAAATATGAAAGATTATTGATTTTTAAAAGAGAACTTATAAAAAATTGAAAATTTTCTTACGTGAAATATTTTTTAAAAAATCTAGAAAAATATCGGAATTTTTATTTTTTGTGGAAAACGTTCGAAACTTTTGTGAGGATAGGGGGTGGGTAGCAACAGACTTTTTTGGATCACCAGCAGCAGAATCTGATCGGACTTCAAAGGCTTTCATTATGTTGAAGCTGGTTGTAAAAAATGCAAAATGTAATCTTAGGTTCCATATAATAAATCAAGTCTGGTTTGTGTTTACTAAGGTTTTGTTTTCCATATTTGACAATATTTTCATTTAGTTTTGTGAAAGGATTAACCTAGCTTGGTATATTCAGAAAGGCATGGATTATATTTAGAACCATTCAGAAAATCTGTAGAACCTGTAAAAAGATATTTTGTACTTTTTGAATTCAAATATTGATTGAACAGAAGTGTGAATGTTCGTTAGTATTGTAAGCCAGTGAAATGTGCCTTACAATAAACCATACAATACGCCTTAGTAGTTTTTCTTTATAATGCAGTTACATTTTCAAGGGTCATTAACGATATTTCAAAATTCAAAATCATTATACAAAAACCAAATATACATGCAATTTTCCTTCTATGGGATACAAGCCATATTCTAGCCCTAACATGGGATAACTGAATTCTAGCACAAATATCAAGGGATGATGATTTCCCCAAAACAATGATCCAGATAGAAGATTTGTTCGACAAAGTGATTCAATCTCGGCTAATTGCATGAGTAATTATTATTAATATTACTCGTTGATTGATTGCCATGATTCAAATATTTAACGATGCTACGAAGCATGCGTTGTCGAGAATGTTCGTAAAAATCATATTTGCTTAGATGAGGTTCAAATATCACATTGAAAATTAAATGAATTTTGAGGCTTCGATTCTGTTTCTGGGAAAGCGTCATCAGTTTATTGGATACCACCCCTGGGATAAACTATCACATGGGCATATTTTTATAAATATAGTGAAATTGAGAAGAATTAAAGAACTATCTAATCGCAACGTAATTGTCATACCAGAAAGTAATTCTATTCAAATATCCCTAGAATGACAAAAACCTGAAAACATATGGCTTGTATGATAATATTTTGATGAAACCCTATTATTTTTATCTATTGATCCATTCCAACTTGTCAATTTTATAAAAAACAGCATTAAAAAATCTGGAAAGTGTGATTTGATCTGCGCTTTTGTATACATGCATGCAACTTTTCCCAAGCTAGAAACATAAAAAACACATCTACAGATCTAGAGTAGGCTAAAAAGAACAAGATTTGATAAAAAGTTTCCGGGTGATAGAAATGACAGATTGACTAATCAGGTCTGTTTTTTACGTTATTTTCCAGCCAGCGGCCAAAATTTTGAATTTTGACAGAAACTCTTTGATGTATCAATATCTAGTGTTAGAGATAGCATTCTAGTGGTGTTAGTGGTCTATTAAGGGTTTTTAGGGACCAAGGATTTTCATATTAAAATATTTTGACCTTTTATGACCTGAATCAAGCAGCCTGATTATAAATTAATTTCCTAAACAATAGGGATTTTCATTATTTATGCATGGAGGGGTACTCGATTGAAGGATATATAGGATAATATTTTAAGTAGACGTTTTTGATTTGATTGGTAGATAGGGATTAGTTAAAAAAAATTGCGGTTATGAGAATTTTGTAACGAAGGGAGGGAAGAGCAAGAGGGGGGGGGGGGGGGGGGGTAGTCCAGAGATTTGGTACTAGTATTTAGTAACTCGTCTGATGCAGTGTTTGATTTCTCCAGGAAAAATAACACTTTCTTTGTGGATTGATATTGTTTTAATGAAAGGCGACATTATTTGTAGTAAGCCAGAGACAATATTTTCTGATTCCCTTAGCAAGAAATGATACTTTCTTGTTCCCTTAGGGTATCATTATGAAAGTTGTCATTTAGCCATAAGACAATCGCAAACAAAGGGACAATGGTCAACCAATTCTGCACAAATCAATAGTTCGTATATCGTGACTGGCAATGTGGAACATTATATTGACACAATGCCGGCAAGCACAGGGCTTGTCACCAAATGAATAATGACAAATAATTGCGCCAGTCTTGTCCTGGAATCGCCAGTGAATCTGACGCTGAAAAAATTGATCGAGATATTAATGCTCGCAGTTTTTATCATTCATTTAGAATTTAATAGAAAAATCAAGGATTCCATTGATTATTGTCCCATTGTCGCTAATAAGCAACTGGCCAAATTACAATTAATAATTCTTTTTATTGAAAATCGGCATTATGATTTTGTTTGACTGGCTTACTGCCATGGCTTGGTTGGATTAGTTTTGAGGAGTCGCGATTACTCCAAGTAGTGTAATCCAGCGGCAGTGTCATCAAGGCGAATCTAGTTATTAGGAGTAGTGCATATTTGCTATGATGATGCATTCTGTTAAGCAAGGTTTTGGGCCAATATATGTTTAGCAAAAATGTGAAGTGCTTTGAAATCATGTCAAAATTTTGGAAAAGTTTGATAAAAAGTAACAGGAGTACCAGGATGAAGAAAAATGAAAAATGAATTGAATCAAAGATGATATGACCGTTAATGGAAAAAGGTAAATCAGCTGTGAAATTATTGCCAGAACAACACGTCCTAACAGAGAATAACTACCACCAAGGGAATATCTCTGGTACAAGGGGATAAAACACTACACCTCGATGAACTAAACTGTTTTGATAGCGGCAATAAAGGTAGGGATTGGATTGCTGTAATTATAGATAGGGTGTTTGATTGCGACATTTGATTGCGCCATATTATCTAAAGTAAATGGCGCAAAACATGATCTATGAATTGAATTCTGAGTAAACTAATTATAAAAACACTTTTGGCACAAGACAAATTGTATATGCCATAATAGTGTGAAAAAATTATCCTGCGTCAACAATAGAGTTCTAGGGGTCTTTTTGATAAATAGGTGTTCATCATAGGGTGCTGAGTCTAAGTAAATACAGATCCAAACAATGTGAAAATTAATGTTTTTTCATTTTGAATCATTTTAAAAGCAAGCACCATAAATCAGTGAAGCTTGATGACATTATCGTTATCTTATTCACATCTGCAAAATGCATCTCTAAAATGCACCTTTGAAATGCATTTCTAACTTGCAACATCAAAATGCAAGGCATCTGTAAAATACATCTCTTAAATGCATTTGGAAGATGCATCACCAAAATGCATCTCTAAACATATATGGTATGCATTTACATTTTGGTGACTAGATAGTGTAGTAAAGACCATTAGAAGCACAAAATCTCTATCAGCTCAGAATCAGTAAAAACAGAATATCACACATTTATGCAGACTCCAGGAGGAAAAACAATATTTGTAAAGATAATTGCTTTGATATGATCGCACTGATATCAGTTAGTGAAGTTCCAATAAGGAAATTGCCTCGTTGTTATCATAGTCTACCTGATGAGGTATTGTGTAATAGCAGCTTTCAAGATAATAGGGATGAGAAAGAAATCTGTTTGGATATTTACCTTATTAATCATCTCAAAGCTCAGGTGTTTTTTGAAAATTGACGGATTTGTCATGTTCGTTGGATAAAGTTCGATAGAAATTCAATCGGAAACTGATAGAGAAATTCTATGGGAACTTCGTTGGATGATATGATTAAGTGAGTATAGGAGATGGTTAATTCTGTTTAAGTACACTTCAAATAAGTGGAGATTTGCTTAGTTGAGAAGTTGCTCCTGCAGGAGACTATGGGATATACTGTATATGTCACTGGCAGATCCAGGGGCCCTAGGGTGGGCTCAAAAAATATTTAGGACCCCACAAATTTTTGGCCCCAAAGATTTTAATATGCCTCAAAAATGGGCCTTTTTGGCCATGACTTGGCCTTTTGGGCCTTTTTAAGCCAAATCATGAAAAATGAGCCTTATATTTTCAGATTTTCGGTCTAAGCCAGTGTATGTTGTTGTGGCTTTTGAATTATACAGTATTCCGTTATCACATCACGACAATTGAAAACAGCAAACAGATGTTTCCAAATTCTACATATAGGACATCATAGTAATACATGTACATGTAATTAGAAAACTTGTCTATGTGATCATACTTAATTATTAGAGTTGTTTCAAGGAAATAAGTCAAGGGAGGGTTAGGTCACAGATGGTATAGTTCACTGTATTTACATCACAGACTCCTTTCAAGTCTCTTTAATGTTAATTAAAGTTGGGTTGTTTGACCCCAGTTATGCAACCTCTATGCCTTTGGTTGGTTGTTATGCTAATTAAATCTTACCTTGTTCTTGTACTCTGTGAGATTTGAATATGCTGTTGTTTTTGGGTTGTAGAGACGACTTTGGTTCAAGGGAAGGAAATCTAAGAAAATGAGCGAGGCCTTTCCAGATATTTGAGCCAGAGCAGGCCTTGTCTATATAAAAATAAGGCCTTCCAAGATTATGGGGCCAATGCAGGCTTTATCTATATAAAAAATGAGGCCTTTCAAGATTATGGGGCCAAAGCAGGCCTTATCTATATAAAAAAAATGAGGCCTTCCAAGATTATGGGGCCAAAGCAGGCCTTATCTATATGAAAAATGAGGCCTTTCAAGATTTTGGGGCCATAGCAGGCCTTAATTATATAAAAAATGAGGCCTTACAAGATTATGGGGCCAAAGCAGGCCTTATCTATATAAAAAGTGAGGCCTTTCCAGATTATGGGGCCAAAGCAGGCCTTATCTATATAAAAAGTGAGGCCTTTCCAGATTATGGGGCCAAATCAGGCCTTTATCTATATAAAAAATGAAGCCTTTCAAGATTATGGGGCCAAAGCAGGCCTTATCTGTATAAAAAGTGAGGCCTTTCCAGATGAATGGAAGGCTTTATCTATCTAAGGGCAAATATTGTTACACCTGTAATGTACTTCTTTGAACAATATGCTCTCTTAAAGACGCTCATATAATATATATGCTTTCATATTTGAGGAATTTCTTCAAGATTTTGAATTGTTTTGAACATATGTTCCATAGTCATTCATTCAAAATATGGCATGTTTTTGTGATTCGTCTGGTCAGATGTGGTCTTTTGGACAATTGATCAGTGTATAATAATTATAATTATCACCATGGTATGTGACAATCAAATATTTATTATATTTTAATCACTGTACACATGCTATTCCTTGTGTTATAGGGATAGCACGATTTTATAAATTATATGTGTATTTCTTTGTCATGAGAGTGTTTTATATTTTTTGTTGTTAATTATTGAGCTTGATAGGTGTCTAGGTATCTGGGAAACAGTGCAGAATTCTTCTTTTATAAACTTTCAAGGATCTTTCATATGATTTTATTGCATACTATAGATTAAAACATGATATCGTTATTTTATGGATTCACAAAATATGTGGGGATTGATCATTTTGAATTCACTATGGTCATGTTGTTGTATTGGAGATTAGAGATACAAGAAAAGAGAATGGGGACTTTATGTAAATAGACGAAATTGATTGTAACGAGCAAGACAGGATCCTATCATAGGTCAGTAAAAAGAGGATATCCGAAGGTTATTGGATATTTTCATTGGATATCAATGGATAACTGATATTAGAATCAATTGATGTTAGAAGCTTGTTTGTTATTTTAATTGAATAATTGATAGAGATGTTGTTGAATTGTATCAAAGTAAAATACATGTACTTCCGTATCCTTCCTAAAAAGTAACATTATATTAAACATAATTCTTCCCTGTCATGATTTTTCCTCTAATTTTGAAAACTTCAAAAATATCTATCATATCATTTTAAACCATGTCATGCTCACCCCTTCCCCAGGTAATTATTTTTCTAAAGCTTTCAGCATTTTTGAAGAAAGTATGTGAATAATGACAGTGACAATTTGTATAAGACTCTATTGATTAAACTTTTCCTTGTGCCTCCATTTTTTGTGTTGTGACACTAATTGTTCCAAACCTACACTTGGAATGTCGTCTGCTCATGCTTATTTCATGGCATTTCTCTCTAAATATTGACTGAAGTGTCCGATTTTATCATGTTTTTGTATAATTTAGAATATCTTTGCAATGTCTGTCTAGTTAATTCCTTGCTAATTCCACTCTTTCCTTCTCAATTTTACATTTTTAAATTGACCCTATGATGTTTTACCATTGGAAGTTACAAAATGCTAAAGCGTGGCAATGTGACACCATTGAGTTGACAAAAAATTATAAAATGTTTGAAATGTTTATAATTTTAACACATGCATCCAAAATCAGGAAACTATAGAAATAGTTCAATTAGCCCTATATCTATCAGGAATGTATCATATTAAAAACCAATTAAGAGACAATCAAGGATTTCTTTTGTTCTTCGTGCAAAGCTTTTTCAGATTTGCCTGTTCTGTACTAATGAGGAAATAATACTTTCAGTTTTAATTCTCATGCAACTATCAATCATTTCTACTCCATCTCAAAAGTTCCAGATTTTTAAATTTCTTTTTCCTTTTTGATTCTGTCAGCACATTTGATCACCTTATTGCTTTCTTTTGTATGTTCGAAATTTGGAAAATGTGTCAAAATGCGGAATCTGTATTTAGAGTTGTATTTATATTTACTAAGCTTTACAGATATTCCTGATTACATATTTAACATTACTGACTGCAACCTATTCTTCTTGGACTCTCCAAAAATGGCAAGGGGGTCAGGCTCTGAAAGCTGAAATAAAGTGAAACAAACTGAAAAGCAAGGAATAAAGAGGATAGGCATGAAATTAGCACTCTAAATTGTATGAAAATGACATAAAATCAATGTGCCCTTTGAAATTTCACAGAGAAATAAGAGAGAAAATGAATGGAATAGCTGCCAGTAGATGGACATTTTAAGGATAGGTGATTGGTCAATATTGTCTGATTATATGTTCTTTGATTGTTTTTCTCTTTTGCATCTTTCCACCTGCCGTCCCTCCTAAACACCCTTGGTGGCAGATGATGTAAATTTAATTGTTCTTGAATTAAAATATTCAGACTTTCTTAGAAAATCTGTTTCAATTAACTTGCTATGCCTGTTTTCTGTTATTAATCTGTAAGGGTAATGTTTGTATTATTTGCAAGGATGTATAGGTAAACCATGACTGTATGAAAATGTGTCACAATATAAGGTCTCTGTTTCAATCAGTGAATGTCATTATCATATATTTTTATCTTGAAATTAAAGATGTTACAGCGAAATCTTTCTGAGAAAACAAAATAATCACCAGAAAGATTTTACAAGTCCAATAAAGATGTGTCATTGAGGAGTTATGACATTTCGGTTGAAATCCAATCCTCAATAGGCAGCGTCATTGGGATTATGCAACAATGGAAATTATTAGTATTGTACGCATAATACAATATTCAAACGAACACCGTTAATTATTTACTGATTCCATAATCTATTAATTACAATGTACACTCTTGACTTGGAAACTTTATTGGGTGGCTGCTTAGACCTCCCTCGAAAGTCCTCATTTAATATGCAATTTCACCCTAAAATTTGAATAAAGTAATTGGATTTCTGACATTTCTATATAAATTAGAGCATCGGCCACATGTCTGTTTACTATTTTCCTTGCTAATTCCACTCTATTTCACTCTATATCACATTTGAAAGCTTGACCCTTGTGGTATTTTACTCCCAGGCATCTTATATATGAGAGTGTGGAGTTTAGAGAAGCGTTCCAAAAGTCAATATAATACATGTAGCAGGTATTCAGGTAGGTTACATTATGTTTCTGTTATCTTACGTAGATCACACAATTTGACTTGAAAGTACATGTACAATATTTTGCTAAAAAGGGACACAAAATCGTACCCTGTTTGCAGAAGGTATATACTACTAAGATGAAGCTCTCTTTTAAGAAGTGAAGTGGAACAAATGCAAAGGGTAACTAAATAGATAGTTTGAATGCGAAAAGTATAGAACTTTTGTGATATTCCATCTATTGAATCTATTCATTATAATTTCACAGTTTGTTTTCAAAAGAAAGCCAGTACTCTCTCTCCCAATAAATACAGATACAGTGCTGTGCTTGTCTGCAGAAAAACCAATGAAAGCTAATTAATTTTCAGCAGTCACCTGGTGGACTGAGTATACATTAGAAAGGTATTTGTTATGCTCACATTAGCAGGTGGACAGACAGGGATGTTACAACACCTGTTTCAAAGATCTTGGATCTGGAGAATTTGAAGTAGTTTGTGATCTGTATACTTATGATGTCATAAGGCTAATTGGTCCGGCATATGTTTTGTGAGATATTATCATTATTTACTAGTGTTTTGAGTACAGCATACAGGTTATTACTATTATATTGATGGTGATTATTTTTGAATGGGTCTAGTGTTCCTATTTGTTGTAGCAGTGAAAGAGGACTTTAATTACAGTTTAGGTAGAATATAGAATACCATGATTGGATTTTATGTTTGGGATTAACAGATGTATAGAGTATTTCACGATTGGAGTTAGAAATTGACAAATTGGAATATTTGGACGAACTGAATAATCTGAGGAATCAAAATTATCCAGTGGAATCGCAAATTGAGGAAAAGTGCCATAAATCAGGATTATCTTGAAAATAAAAAAATTCGTCAAATTCGGAAATTTAGGAGGAAGCGTCACAGAATGCTCTGTGCTAGATGGCAAGCATCGAGGGTACCCAAACATAAATCACTACAATATACCCGGAATGGGATACCTGTAAGTATTCAACCATAAAATGCCTAACTAGCCGTGCCTCTATTAATGTACCATCCCAGTAAAAATGGACTCATTATAGAGATTAAAATTATTATTGTGAGATCGACTGGAAGAAAATACGCAGATACGTCCTAGATAGGTTTTATTGCGAGTAATTTATGGCTCAAAAAAGCCTTGTTGCTTTTGTCGCAGATGGCGGAAATATGGTGGTTGGTAAAATTATGAGTATGATCTACATCAAACTCTCAAAGTAAGCCATCTATCATATAAAAAACATATACAATTAGAAAAGTCACTAGAGCAAGCCATGAATATCTTTCAAAAAGAGATTATGGTTCAATGGTTGAATTTTTTATGTTTCATGAGTTTGACATGATTTTTGCCCATACCCCCAGTTGGAGTACTGTCTAGTGTTAAATATTTCTATATCTAAGGTTGCATGTTAAGTTTTTTTTGCATGCAATGGTTTCTATATTTACATATAACCCTTGAACTTGAACATTATTGCCACAATAAATGATTTCAAATGGATTTGTTAATTTATTAATTGTGCATTTCTAAAACTTTCTATATTTAAAAACTTCGTGAGAACTAAAGTTCAGAGCTCAACGAATTTTGTGATAAAATATGCACTCTTAAGGTTTAAAAATATTTGAAAGTAGAACACATATATATTGAAGCCAAGACTGAACTTAAAAACGTTGACTCAAATTTTTGAAAAGTATTTTTTGCTCAAAGAATCAAAAGTTGTGAAAATGGGAGAATTTACCATGGAATTGTTTTTTGATTGGTTGAAATGGTTGAAAAAAAGGTTCAATATTACCCTGCGTGCAGAGTCTAGTTAAACTACACTCTGCCTAGTAGAGACCATATTACAGTTTAGTAGCCCCGCTTCCGTGACGGGTACGGTGACAGTTTGGGTAAATCACTTTTGACCTACGCGCCAATCAGCGAGCTTGAAGAAACATACGCCAAATGCGTTCTAATTAAATATGCGCATGTCATTGGTCAATTCCGGGCTCAACGATGACGTCAGAAGGAATGACCATATAAAGAACGTCGGTCAAATTTGGCCGACGAACACTGATTGGCGCGGTGACTTCACAGGTTTATTTTAGTTTGAAAGAGTGAAGACGAAGCTCTCTTTTAAGAAGTGAAGTCAAACGATTGCAAAGGGTAGTTCAATATTCAAGTGAAACTCATCTATATCTGATTACATGTTAGAGAACAGAAAACCCCTGGAATAAAACAAACTTAATCATCTTTCAATAAGAGAAATAGATATTATTCAAGGAACTACAGGGAATGAAGAGGATATCACTTATCCCTTACCCTCTATTGTCTAGAAATTAAAGAAAATGAAAAATTTCATTTAGTTTAAAAGATCAATTTATGAAATCGGTCAAAGCAAAATGACATGTTATTTCTGGGTTTATGAAGTACCATGTTGGTCAATACATTGCATTGATAAACTTACCTTGATATTCCAGGGAAGAAAGTTATTTTTCTTTTAGTTTATTGTTTATTCAACAAAAACTAATAGAAAAGTGACAAAACAATGTGTTTGTGCAGAAAAGTATAAGAAAATAATGTGAAAATATCAGAAATCATAATGTTGACCTTATTTTATAATTTTGTACTTATTTTGTAGAGTTCTTAACACTCACTTACTTATAGACCTATAATTTACCTATAAAGAAATAATTAGATACCATAGAACACTAGAATCTTAAGGAAGTGCAATTCAAAAGTTTGCTTTTACCGATTCGAGTGGTAAGTCTTTTGCACTTTTGATACAATTAACGACAGGAAAATCATTCCCGGTTAATGTGATTTAGGATAGGGGCGTAGTTGTCTGTTGACTTGGTTTATCCACAATATCCTTGCTATGAAACAATACACTCAAAAGGAAGATAAAGTTTGAATAAGGTAGACATCAAATATCCTGTGTATTTAAGTATGTATGAAAGGAGAGGGATCTATAAGTAGGGGAGATAAGGTCAAAATAGTATGATGTCACAGGTTCGATCTTTTGAAATAGCCTTACTTTCTTAACTGCGTCATGGTAGATTGGATTTGGAATTATATGTCTGTTTAGGTTGACTGTTAAATAATAAAATTGTGAAATGAGTTTAAATGGTAAAATTGTAAAATGAGTTTGGTTGGTAAGAAAGCATAGTTGTAGTTATTGTTCCTATCGTTTGTTTAATGTCTAATTATAAATGCATAATATTGATATACATAAATGGATAAATAGCTAAAAGGATCTAATTATGAATTATGAATACGTATAATGACTATTAATGGCTTAAAGTTGACTTTTAACATACTTGAACATAGTACAACAATATTTCAAGATGATCATTTCATTTATATAATTGATAATATGTAGTTATCGTAATATATAGCCATCAGAATATATAGTTATCAAAACATAGGACCATTAGGGTGATTTTGAAAAGGGGAAAGTTACAGTGTACTAATTACTATGTAATTACTGGCCTAATTATGATTACTAGGTGGGCTTTATAACTGAATTCACATTTATTGACCAACTGTCTTCTCCAATTAGTATAATGTTCTGACCCATTCAGAACCTTTCAGACCCATTTAGCATTATGGGCTTGTCTTCCAAAAGTTCCAAATGTTGTAAGTTTAGTATTAAAGGTATTAAGACATATTCTGATTTATCAGAGTTCTTTATCCACATGAGGCCTTTAATGGTCAGTATTTTTAAGGTAAGGTATTTTTGGAATTGTTATTTTATACATTTGTTATACACACTGACTTGGCTTTATTGCAGTCAGAAGGTGAAGTCAGGTAATGTGTATTGTTTATTTTATTTATTTGAAAATCTGGATACTTAATATGCTAACAATCACATTTATTTAATAACATTTATTTAACAGGAATTTGACCTTATCCTGTTTAGGATGACAAATACTTACAAAGAAACATTGTAAATGTTGGTTAAGAAAATGTTATGAACATGGAGTTTTCATTGAAAGAACCAAGTGAAATTGTTCATATTTGTCCAGCCATATTTGCGCTAATGACAATTTTCATCTCTTATTATCAAGTTACCATGAACTACAAAAACAATAGACCAACAAAAATAAAATATTAGTTCTGATGTCTATAAACAATGATTTCCAGTCCCAAGTTTGAATTCACACCTGTATCTTAAAATTCTTGGAGTTCTACAGAAAAAAGTGCTCAACCTGCTTAAACTTTGATTTTTTAGATTTCAGGTGTGGATTTCATGCTTTGTACGTTTTCTTCCCAAAATTCATCTGACAGAATTTCATTCACAGGGCAATATTAATAATCAGCTTATTTTGTATTGAAGCGAAAGCAATTATGATTTTCAGTGATTCAGAGGTTCAAACCATGAGACAAATGTCCGTCTGCTCATGCTTATTCCACTCTATTTCTCTCTAAAATTTGAATAAACTGCTTAATTTTCTGCCATTTCTATACAATTTAGAGTATGAGCTATATGTCTGTTTAAATATCTCCCAGCTGACTTCTCTATTTTTTCACTTATTTTCACATTTCAAAACATGACCATGTGGCGTTTTTCTCTTGAGCTAATATCTATCATTGAATTTATGAAACATCATTAGTCTTGGCTTTTGTTTCACTCTAGATTACAATAGAAGCCTATAATACTTAGTTACATACCTATGTTAGGTTAATCACAGGTTGTACTATATTAGATTCTACCTTTAATCATACCAGATGATCATATTTCTTATGATTACATTTTAGAAGTTAGGTTAAATGTAGGTGATGCTGTGATATTAAATCAGTATGTCTAATATCTGGAGACACCTATGTTAACTCATATAAATACAGGGTGATCATATATACAGGATAATTACGAGTTATACAGGGTGACAACATTAAATCTATACAAGGTGGTAACATACTATACATGGTGATCACATAAATCTTTACAGGGTGATGCCCTCATCCAGAAGATCATATCTCAACCTGACATCTGGAAAACCACCGCCAAAGCCTTTGTGTGAATATATCAGTTTGTTAGTATCAGATGTCAAAACCAATCCAGGATTTGATTGTTTCTCAAAAAATCTTTATATGAGAACTAATCTATATAAAAGTACTAAGAATCAAGTTCAAATAGCTCTTGTCTGGATTGCGTATTGAAATATTGAACATATGTCAGTTCATATGTTTGAACATACTAAACACATGACCCCCAGGCTTTAGCTTCAAGAACCCCTTGGACTAGGGTATGGAACAAAAATATTGAGCTCTGTCAAGGCAATACTTCAATTTCCTTACAAACTGACACTTTAAATTATCTTCATGAATTTGTATTTGTTAATACATCATTTGAAAGTTTCTAAATCAGAACATCCTTGAAAGCACAATTTTGTTTAATTATTAGATACTCAAATTTAATTTTGAGACCACATCTGAAGAAGATAAATATAATGTTTATATTTTTTATTATTAGGTGTAGGAGTAGATTACCAATAGGATTATATGATTTTTCCATCTCTATAGCCAAGTTGGAATTTAATAATCTGATTGTGCCATATCAATGAGGAAAATATTAGCACAATTATATATTAAAAACCACAACAAGGAAGGCTAATCTTATATTTGTATTTTAATTTACTGGGTTCAGATGATCGGGGATGTGTGAGTCATAACTACAAGTAAAAAGCCCAAGAGTAAAGGCCCATGTTGGTCATGTTTTGAAGTGAAAAATATTGTAAAAAGGAATGAAGTTAGCAAGGAATAAAGTACACAGACATGTACACAACACTCCAAATTATAGAGAAATGCAAGAAAATCAGATATTTTAGTCAAATTTTACAGAGAAATAACAAGGAATAAGCATGAGCAGACGCAGATTTTAAATCGAGGGAATTCCACTTTGATCCATATGAGATAAACCCTCTTATATCGCCTGAATACTCCTCTAACAGTTATGAAATAAGTCTATTAATTTCTATCAAACCTTACCAAAAATTTCTTTTTCATGGGATATTATCATTATTTCATGTTTAATCCTTATTATATAGAAATGCCATCTTTCATCAATTTTGAAAAGTTTCAGGATAGAATAAGGACATATTAGTTTAACTACATTGTCTTCTAATTTGTTAGTTTGAAGTTTGCAAGGATTCTATTGCAGTTCCATTGGTTTTTCTGCAAGGGTCTGACTATATGAAATTGGAAAATAATGAGAAATCTATTGGACAGAAGGTATCACTCAGTTATCCTAAGGAAACTTATCACTTTCAGAAGATAGATTTTTTCTCACTGGTATAACCCAATGTTGACATCACAACCAGTTGATGATTTGATTTGTGTCTTGTGGAAGAACTAAGTCGAACTACTAAAAATGGTCAAGGTATGCATCAAGCTGATACTCAGAATTATGTATGAATGGGAGATAAGTGGTAAAAATGTATATTTCGAACCGGAAAATATGGTTGGAGGGAATTTTATTGGAAGGGTTGAGATTGTGTTTTCCCAATCTGTGGTTGAGTCATGGATTGCGCCAGGATTGTATTAGAGTAGTTTTTCTACTTCGCTGAACTTGCGTCTAGAGTTAGGGAACATTTTATAACAGATTAAGGATTTAGGAATCTTTATAGCTTATGGTTTTCTGATGGTGCTTGTTTTATTTGTAAAGACGATAAACTTGATGTGGTGTTAGTTTAGTTGTTTTAACCCATTGGCAAATTAAATATGCCTCTACTCGGACATTTCGGACAGCTGATCAGCAACATTGAGAAATAAACTCCCGGAATATTCCTGGTAAATTGAGGATACAACTTTCACAGGTAATCCAAGATGCATCTGTAATGATTCAGTGATAAAAGTAGTCCTGTAAGTAAAATTTCATGATTGGCATGTTTTGAATCATGAAATAAAGTAGCAAAGAGGGGAATTAGCAAGAAATAAAGTAAACAGGCATGTAGGGCAAACTCCAAATTATATAGAAATGCAAGAAAATCAGACACTTCATTCAAATTTTTGAGAGATATCACATGGAATAAACACGAGCAGACGGATTTCAGCATAAGTGCACTCATTTACTATACCCTGGTTGTGCTGCTAATAAACGTATCAATACTATTCAGTTTCTCACTCAGGTAAGTTAAATGGAACTTTATTCTCTACAGTTCATACAATTTTTGAATTTGAATATGAAGAGACATAATACGTTACAGGACATTATAAGGATGATGGGTAAGTAAATTTTATTGATATTGATGATTGATATTAATTTTAAAAAATGTGAATACTTATTGGTATCCAGGGTATCTGGAGGTATCCGAGACTGAGGTTTCAAATGTTGCATTTTAGGAAGGAACTTTTATTTTGTCAGATAAGAAAATCAGCGATATTCTCATAAATACAGTGAGTAGAGTTATGTGTAATTTACTAGGTAATTCTCAGGTTAGCCAACTAATAAATCGATGTTTTATCTATACTTGTAAATCATAAGTCATATTTTATGTTAGCTGAAGTCGCCTAAAGTCCATTTGCCGAGATTTATCTCACACTGTTATGAAATGCATGTAAAAAACAATGATTTTATTGCGATTGGAGACAAATGGATTGGTCTGCAGGGAAACTTAGTTGAGTACAATGTCAAATAGTAAAGACTGTTAAAGTAATGAATCGTGATAGAGAGGAGTTTTAGTGTTTGCCCCTCCAAGATATTTCATCCTAAATCTTGGTTTTTCCTCATAACATATTTAAAAAAGATACGGATTGGCAAGTTTTGAGCTATGCCTCGCTGGATTTTTAATGTAAAATTTTCACATTTGCATATTTTATTTGAAATTTGAAAAGTTCAATAATAATTCAGACAGTTCCCCCAAGATTATGTAAATCTCATCAAATATAAGATTATATTGATACTAAATATTCTTGGGAACAAGTAAACAGGAAAAATGATGTGAAATAAGCATGTATACTGCATAGACGGATAGTTAAACACATTTGATGTACTCACTCAGATAAAACCCCAGAATGAGGCAGAAGAATTGATAACCAAGATTATAATATGAATAAGACAAATCTGAGTGATAAACAATCGAATGATACAATAAAACCCAGCATGCAAATAAAAGATAAAAAACTGCCGCCACATTTAGTGTAATGATTATAGATACACCTATGATGAGAAAATTACAAGGCATTAATTCGAGGCCTATCAATTTAAAGAAAAACTACGACTCAATCGTTTGTGAGACGTTTACAAACGTTCCTGTATGGTCTCTTCGCTTGATGAATGATTAATTTCCGCAAATACTTGAAAGGGAATTCCAAATAAGGCTTCATCAGTGACAATTATATATAGAGATTGAAACCTAATGATCGGTCTTACGTCATCTAATGTTCTCTTCGTGTTTATAAGGTAAGATGTCTTTCTTGAAGCGTTTCGTGATAGTGGCTGTTTTGTTAAGGATATCAAAGAATTTTATTTTTATTTTAAAGTATATTCACGTCCTTTGATGTACCTTACTTTAACGAGGCTGTGACGAAATTTGAAACTGTTTAAACGGCTTTAACAAGAAAGAATCACAAAGTTACAAGTGACAATACAAAAGTATGGACAGATACTCTTGGGACTTGATATTGATGTCAACTAATTAATTATCGGCACAGTAGCAGGTTTTTCAATCCTCATTTTGATAAATAATTGACAGTTTTGATGATGTGATACACATAAAACAAGCCGTGATGATGTAACGAGGTTGCCGCTGTATTTGACAAGAACAAATGATGGAATGAATACAGATGTTTATACATCATTATATTTCTACATCAACTAATTACTTACCCGATCTTACAGAAAAAAAGTAATTTTTTTATTTTATTTAGTAATTTTTTTATGTATTTTTATTAATGTTTTCAATTAACACTTTATTTTCTATTTGTGGAAGGATTCCAGGTATCGTTTTTGATGAGATAAAACCATGATTTATATGTTTAATACGAAAAAGACTGTAACAGATCTAGGAAAAGGGCTTGCATTACATCGAGAGATAATAATTACCTATTGTCTGACCACAGGTGATGGCTATTAGCATTCAAGTAATTATATCTCTTGCAGACGACATTATTAAAAAAACAAAACATTTTTGCTCATTTCTTTAAAAATATTGGAAGAGGTTTTTCCGGTTTTTGCACAATTTAATTTTTTGCAGTATAATCTTTATTTGTATATAAGTAGTTATTGTTTATTCATATTTTTATTGTAGATTCACGGTATTGTAAGATGCAATATCTCTGAAAGGAAAAATCGCAGACTTATATGCAATTTGATCTCAACACAATAGTTACTCATAGAGATTTGAAATTACTTATTGAAAATTCCTCGAACACAAAATTATATCTTATATCATTACATTTATATCTTGTTACCTTGGTAACGTGAACATAACTGGGAAGCAATAGTGCCATATTACGTGTAAATCTTAGAAATGACCAATGTTTAGCCCTGGGGTTTTTATTATTGGAATGCAAAAGATATGAGTGTAATAACTCGACAGCCGTGATGGTATGAAGCTTCACGAGCTAATCTAGCAGAGTTGAAAACATCGTCCAAATGGAAGAAACTCTTGGAAAGCTTAAGGTGAGTAACCCTTAGCTTGAACTCGTGGATTTCATACTTTCTCATAGTGCGCAAATAAAGCATCACTAAGGTAACACACCCAGTGATGTCATATTTCAATGAACTGCAAACCTCAGGTGTGCATTTGGATATTACAAAGATTTATTGATATATTAACAAGAAAAAATGGATAGAAGATGTTACAGGAGATTAAGACAGAGATGCTGGCGCTGATAACGAGGAATTCTTAGCTTCCTAATTGCATAAATTCCTTTGGATATAAATCTGATTAGCTCACTTATGAGCGAAAATTCCTTTTATATGTACTGAAGCTGAAATATTAATTAGATATTGATTATATGATTATTGATTAGAAATTTATTAATTTTGGATTCTAGGTGATTTTTCTACCTGTATTTACATGATATAGAGTATCAACGCCCTTTATAGGAATCTCATGGTAGATGGAATTCTATAGTTGAATGTGCGAAAACATATGGACTTGGGAAGATGTTCTGAACATATCTAAAGCCACTCCGTATGCTGGGTCTGTGTTGTTTTTCCAACCCTTAAACAAAATAAAATGAATAAAGTTCGTCAATTGCTTGTGATAAACAATAAAAGTATCATTTTGGATGCTGTTTCATTATTATCTATATATCGATTGTAGACTGATTCGAGTCGCTGGTTTTAATGTTTTTTCATAGATTTCCATGGGTAATATATGAGTTTGACTTAAGGGTGAAAAGTAGATCTACAAATCAGCAGGGATTTGGTTAAAACAGCAAACTTGGCTCCAAACATTTCACCAATCATGCATCCAACCCATTCTACCTTTATACGGAATATCAATCAAGTCATTGTTTCTTATTTTCCTTGCTTTATATCACAAGGATGAGAGAATTAATGTGGAATCATTTCAACTAACACTTAAGCCATATTCTCTTTATGTATACTACAAAAGATAAAATGTATAAATCAACATTTTGAGATTCTGGAATGATTGAATTCTTGCTGAAATATATCTGAGGGGTATTCTTTGTGAAATAGATCGTTGAATCTGAGGTGGTACATCCAGAATATGATTTTTAAATTGATTCATTATAAGGTTTATTAGTGATGAAACAAGATATATGAGGTTTATCGTGTAATCAGTGTTACCCTGTAGATTGAATATTGCAGGTAGTACAGAATATTTGGCTCACTCTGTATTTAATATCCTGTTCAAAATGACAATTATTTAACATCATGTAGCTTGAATAATTCTGTAGCATATGAGTTATCCAGTATTTTACTTTATTTTTTTATACATAGTATACCACAGATTATGATCTCCAAGCGCCCTGTACCTTAACTACTTTGTGCCTTGTACCTGTGTCGCCCTGTATAGTCCTGATATGAGTTACATAGATATGGCATGATAGAGACCTATATATTCAATCAGTCAAGAGGTGGAACATGATTTTCTTTCATTTTTTGACATCTACATCTCTTACTTATCATTAACTTACCAATGGGTGGCTTAATGGAAATTGGATCTATTGATTTGCATGTTATTAAATTTCAATATGAAGGAGCTATGTAGGGACTAAAGGCTGAAAGAGTTTCTCTCTCAGGGGATAAAAGGGGATATGTTGATGTTACCTTTATCATGACATCACTTGACTGTGCCAAGCAAGCAAACAAACAAACAAACAAACAAGCAAACAAACAGACAAACAAACAAGTAAACAAACATTTTTTGGGGTTGTTATTCTGAATATCCTATGCATGCTGATTACATTGTATTCAATGGTTTTGTACTTAATAAGACAAAATAGGGACCACCCTGACATCTATTAAACCTTGTTGAGAACTACTTAGCACAATGTCTCAGCACGACCATCGTATAAGGATTACTTACCAATGTTGAAAATTGCATTTCTCGGTTTCTACCAATTAAATGTAAATCTCGAGTTGTTGGCTCAAACATCACGAAAACGTAACTTTGCGAAATTGAGCCTATTTGACATGAAGATCAAACGGAAGATGGTTCATTCCATGGAAATGAGGCTGATTTGTTTATTGGCTTTCTGAAGACAATATCCTGGTGAAAGTACATGTTCTAGATTGCCCATCTGCTTGCGGTACTTTTTCGCTAATATCTCTGAATAAAGGGTCAGATTTTTGGGCAATTCTATATCATCTTTAGCTTCAACTTGATATCTATGTACTTTATTCTTTGATAATTGTACCGCTATCTTAGATGTGACACCTTGTGACATAATTTTGGCTTTGGAATTTAGTGATGAATGAGACGATAATAAAAAAGTCTTGTAAGTTCAATAAATTACCATGGGAATAACAGTCTGAAAAATTATATTTATTATTTATTTGTATTGGTTTTGAAGTTTGATTGTTTGTTTACTTTCTATATTAAGATCAAATGTTTGGTTTAGGCACTTATTGCTTTAGGAATACATAGTGGTTAAATTAAGGCAAATTGGTAATCTATCTAGACAATGTTGCAATTAAATGTTAAGTTATTGTACATTTCACGGTGTTTGTCTTTGTTTGAAAAGGAAACAAATTATATTTGTTCTTGAGACTAATTTGAATTGCTAAAGCCCCGCAACTACTTTTTGATAGAGCTGTCGAATCAATATTGTTCTGAATGTGCTAAAAAACGGCACTTAGTGGCACTCTAGACGACTAGAGATCAATTTCTTATAGCTTAAAGAAATCTCCCAGAAATCAATGGGGAGTATATTCAATTTACGAAATGTAATTTGTTCTTGACTTATTATTTGTCTGAAAGCAAACTAGTTGGTAACGATAACTTTCACCCTCGCTTGACATGAAGGGGGAGGTAATTGGACAAAAATGCTTTACAAATATCCCTCGTATAATAGTCTAAATTAATAGGAGATAAGTGGGGTATTTTTCGAGATTTCATGCATCGCTAGAAATGAAATCAGTTCCATATTTTCTAATATGACTTCTTTGGTTATTGTTTATCACTCTGTTATGAGACTGGATATAGAGTTATATTTGAGTAACAGGCCCTCTGGGCGATAGGGTATATTCATATTTGTGTATTGTACAATTTCCACTTCTTATATTATCCCCACTGGCAAATTATTACATTAGTATTAGGCAATTTTAGAAAAGCTATAGAAAGAACAGTCTTTGAACATTTCTCTACTTTGCATTCTCGGACACATATTGGAAAAACAGAGAGCATTGAAATAGTAATTTATTTAGAACTTGCAAAGTGGGGGAGCTAGTTTGAGAGTGGTTTACACATCATAATATTAAAGGTAAGTATTTCAATTATCGGTATGTGAAGATACTATTATTTGTGATGTATGTATTAAAGGATTAGTATTGTTGAATTTGTGTTTCTTATTGGGGTATGGTGTTAGGCCATTCTATATCCGGCTGATGTCCAGGGGGGAACAAATTTCATTGAAATTTACAAAATGAAATTAAGACATCGATTGACAATCAATTTCCTATGTTATAGACAGAAACTTTCTTAAGTGTCGATTTGAAAGCTGTAAAGTGTTGTTAAAATATTTAATATAATGTTTTAACCAATCATTCGGATTTGTTGTTAGTTACCGTAACAACCATTCAGGATTACGCATTTGAATACAGGGATTAAAGAACGTAACAATCGTTCAACTAATAGATTAAAAGACTATGAAAATATTCCACACAAATGGAAAATTATAAATTCATCACGGATTTACTTGTGTGTATATTTTGATTACGCATTCACTTCATGCATTAGTTATGAATTAAGACCTAAGATCAAAGACCAGAATAAAGGATTAGGACAATGAGTTAAGGTAAGAGACCCTCTATTATGGAATAATAGGTAATCTGTATAAGTTATCTTAACAACTTGTTCTCAACCTTATTACGTCAACATCTTTTTCTAATTAGGATATTTTAACTCATTTACTTGATGATACAGATCTGTATATTGAAATGTATCTTTTTGCTTCATCGATGATCTTGTCTTAGTAAGTGGATGATTGGAGAAAGTACCAAATCTTATGTATGTTTATGATGCTAAGATGTTTGTTTTCTGACCAGTTTCAAGGCAGTAAGGTATGTGTCTATCAAAAGCATTAACCTGCTTCATTATCTTAAGTGTACACAGCTACTAACCACAATTTCCAAGCAAACTGTGCAAAAACATGTCCAGGTTTCCGAATAGAAATCAGCAATACATTGAATTTTCTCAAAACAGCCACTACAAACATGTGTTGCTAGGCAACGGTGAGCATCTTCTGAAAGATATGTTGTCTAAGATGAAGATTTAACCATTTCATATTTCTGTAGTTTCGATAGTCTATTTTATTGGTTTTAGATAGTTTTCAATAGGATTAACTTTTGAATGTTGTAACTGATGTACTTTCTGTTTGATTGGCTTTTGATTGTCTGAATTCTTTCCTGTGCTAAATATTATAGGGGCAGAAGTATGATTGTAATGTCAGAGTGTTCATTTTTGAAATCCAAAATAGGGTATGTAAGAGTGGGAAAGGCAACAAGTAAATTTGTGAAGCCAAGACTTTGAATTCTATAGAAATGTAAGAAAATAAAGCCGTTCTTTTAAAATTTATGAAGAAATTGCATGAAATAAGCATGAGCAGACGGATATTTTAACCAATGGTAAGCTTTACTGTAGGTATCTCAACAGATGGAGTAAGGTGAAATTGAGCATTTATTCTTCCTGTAATTAGTAGAAGTGTAATAGGGTTAATGAGTGCAAAATATTAGCAATCCTCTTCATCTGTAACGGCTCTCTTGAGATTATCAAGTTTGAATTCAAAAGGGCATGACCTGAGTAGACTCCTATCTGGCCTCAGATCCTCCCCCTACTCTCAAGTAATCCTACCATCGTTTGATGTTTGGTCATTAGTTAGATAGGGGAGAAAGTATACAGTGACTTCATACTCGATTTTGATCAGACATGTGACACAATCATGTCAGAATGATCTAAAACTATATCTGAATATAAGATGGATTTTTGAAGCTTTCGTTTTACATTGTCTTCATTTGTTCTTATCATCTATATTGTCATCTTTGTCACTGTCATCATTAGTGTTCTCATCATTGTTATGGGAAAATGAAATGCTGGTATCTTCTAAATGTGAATAGCAACTCAATACTGATTTTCCAACAAGATATTTGATAAATGTTGAACTATTGCCTGGGTGTTATGATTCCTTCAAGATAAGTGCAATTAACTAGGTCTGATATGACATAAACCTAGATCAAAGGGGGACTTAACAGAACAAGCTATGATTCGAATGTCCGTCTGCTCTTGCTTATTTGCTCAATTTCTCTCTAAAATTTGAATAAAGTGCCTCAATTTCTGACATTTATATAGTATTTAGGTTATGCACTTTATACCCATTCATTTTATTTTTACCAATTACTTTCTATTTTACCATATTTTGCATTTTTAAAGATCATTGCTTTGACATTTCAGATTAAGGGATATAAACCCCATGGTAGTTTCCAGCTATATGCTTCTGTTAGGCCACATCAAATTGTCAAATTCTCAGTTTGGGATGTCATATATTTTCTGGGAGTACCAAATAAACCAATTTAGTTTGACAGTTAGTGCCAAAGACCTTTGAAGTATGTGGAAATCATATTTCAAATCCTATATCTGGGTCATGTTGACCTAATATGCCATTTGATCAGTTCGTAAAAAGTAAAATCAATTTTATTTTGAATTCCATAATTTGTAATTTGAGTCACAATTGAACAATTAGGAAATGAACTGTTGTGATATCTGCACATTTACAAATATTTGTTGGATGACTGGTAAGAGGCAATGATTTGCCTTGACATTTATTTCTCAATTACTTCATCCTTGATTATTTCACACAAAGTTTCTGCATGTTTTGCAGTCTGCTCGGTTTTTTTGTACATTATTTTGGCTAGTATTTTTTATGATTTTGTTGAACTGTTTCAAGAATTCCGTTATCAGCCTATTCAAAACAAACAAATGTGAGAACTTATGGAATTTTTTACAAAACAAATAAGGTGTGAAATGTTTTCTTAGATAAGTAGATATTATGATCTGGGATAATTTAAATAGAACATCAGGGTTCCACGATTTTTTATGATGCACTTCAAAATGTTTTGATTTCATTCTTTCAATATTTTTAATTTCAAGACACTTTTCAAGATGTTAGAATCGTATGATTGAGCATCATGTGATTGGTTATCTTATTACAGGGGTGATCGATGCATGACGTATACTTGAATTCTGTTTTTTTAGAGGAATTATCAATGCGTTATGTACATCTGAATATGTGATAAGTCAGATCCACACCCTCAGGATAGGCTCATGTCTTTTTGATGACTCAGATCAGAGCAAACCTGATATTAATAAATATTTTTTTAATAATGGATGTTCACTTCTTGGTTACTTTGAAAAAGATGATGATAATGGGTGGTAAATGCTTATTGCTTGCGATCATGAGGAATAGTCTTAAAGTCCCCACAAGAAAACATAAAAAGGTAATAACGATTATGGTCCCTGGTTCTTCTAGGCTGAGGTTCCTCAAAGCCACATTTTCCTGGCTCCATTATAACAATACCCTCATGTCAACACAAAGTTTTCTCTTGTCAGTTAAATGTCATGGAGGTCCTGTTTTAAAATCTAAATTAGAGTGGAAAAGAGTAGAATTAGCATAAAATAATACACCTAGGTATGAAGTTAACACTCTAAACTGTAAAGAAATACCAGAAAATTCAGCAATTCCTTCAAAGTTTAGAGAGAAATTGAGTGGAAAAGGCATGAGCAGACGGACATTTGAATTCTGGGTAATTTCCACAGGACCAAAACCACATAGCTAAATAAAAGAATATTAAAGTTTGCCGATTTCTAATTCGTGAACTTTGATGGTAATACGCATATGATTGATGTCTTTGAAGCTCTTAATGAGAGTTCTGCCAAAACATTGCTTTGGTCAGGATTATATTTTGACTATTTATTTTGGAGCCAGTCCTATTGGTTGACCTGTTTATGCTACATTGGGGAATTCAGTGTTTTTCTAAGATATTTGTAACTAATATCCAATTTTTCGGCACTTTGAATAGTTTCGGATTGAGGTTTTTAGGTTTCCTATGTTTTGTTGGACTTTGATGTTCAATAATAAAAAATGGTCATGAGATAGTTAGAAAGGTTAATTTGATTTGAAATGAACTCTTGAGTTAGGAAGCAAAACAATAAACAGGTTAATAAGGGGTCATTCCTGGCCTGAAAAAGCCATACCCTTCTTGGAAATATCATTGAAGTTGTGTTTTAAATGTAACAAAATGTAGAAAGTAGTGCAATAAGAAGCACATGGGGGTATTCAGGAACGAAAATAACACTCTGAATCATATAGAAACTCAATAAAAATTAACATTTCATCCAAATTTTACAGAAGATTGAAGTGAAAAAGGTGAAAAGGCAATGTCAATATGATATTTTTAGCAGACGGCAACAATCTTACTTGGAAACATATCAATCAGATTGGGAACAATTTTATCTTTAACATCTCTGGAGTTATTTCAATCCATATGCCAACAAAGTTTTTCAATTATATTTCTGGAAAATATTATGTAACATGTGGAGGTTGAGCTTTACTGGAGCTGCCTTTGTTCGCATATGTTCTTGTATTCATGTCAGTTTCACTTTTAGCATGGACTTTATGAAGTCTCTGCTTCTTGTAAGTCTTTGATTTCTACTACTTTGAGCAGGTATGACCTCATTGATGGGGGTGCCTTGGATTGCATTGGTCATCTGGTTAATTTAACATATCCCTTTTGAAATACAATTGTGGAGAATTATTTTAATTCAACTCTGTGAAAGAAAAGAACAAATGTATAGTACATGCTTATGTTTTCAAACTGAAGATGCCCATCTCTCAAAGGTCATTGTTTTAATATGTTCTTTGATCGTTTAACAAGTAGCGAATCTGATGACTTATTCCTTATAATTAAAGAAAAATTAAAGGGCCTAGATCAAAGTTTCCATAGCAAGTTGGAAGCCAGTAAGCCAGTAGCCAAAGATCTTACAAGATTTAATTAGAATGGTCAGCAAGTAGTTGCTGGTGTCTTGTTTCAAAACTCACTTTGAAGATTAAGCCCCAGGAGACAGTGTTAGCTTGACTGTCATAATCACAGCTTGTTGAAGGGATATAGGAAGGGCTAGCTGGTCAAAGAGCACAGTGATCTCACCATCTCAAAGAGTAAAGACCTGGATGAGGATTCAAAGGGATTGTCTTTATCTCAAAGCTTCAGTGTGTGATGCACGTGAAGAATCAGCAATTTGGTGGTTTAGCTAACTGTTCTTTGAAAACAAAACACCATAGTAAAAAAAGATTGAAAACCTGGATTGAAAAATTCAAAAGTGGTTATTGTGGTTACTGAATGTGGCTACCGTGGTTACGAGATTGATAGAGAGGCTGGGGGACTTGGAATCATGTCTAGTATTTTCTCACCAGTTCAAAGCGACTTGCGATGAAGAAAGTAGTAGGACGCTGTCATATGAACCTATGATTACGGACTTAGCCCATCTGAGGAAACAAATAAGCAAAGCAAACAAAAGTGAGACGAAATATCTTAGGATTGTAAAATCGTTTAACCCACAAGCTATATGATCAAATTGACAGTTTAATTTCATTATTCATCAGTAAGGCTTCTGGTACAGCACTAGAAAAGAACATTTCAGCAAAAGAGTGGAGAAGTCATTCTCGGATAAAGATGAAGCTGAAAAGACCCGGACCGATTTACATATGGGACATACTACAAGGGGTAAATTCATGATTATATTTTTCCATTTAGTTATGATATGAATTATTTATATTAAGAGTAACCACAAAATTACTATATGATAATTTATATGCAGTGATTCAGGTCTTAAATCTGGTTTATGTTAGGTTTTGTATATATGGGGCACCGGGTGAGGTCAAATGACCATATGGTATTCATCACAATATACAACATAAAGAAACCTAAAGAGCTATAAACACCTTTAGAACTGATGACTTTTAACTCTAGGAACTATTTAAAGATTTTTATTTCTCAATTGCTTGATAAAAATATGAACAGTTGGATATTTTGCTGAAAAAGACTAATTCTGTAAGTAAGAACAATAGGTTTATAATATATATTAGAGTAAAACACAAAAATTAAATAAATGAATGTTTTTGATAAAGCAAGGGCAGCTACTGGCCAACATATGGTTGGGGTCCATGGTGCTGCAAAAGTAGAGGTCATTAAATCACACGTGGACCTCTTTAATTCTACTTAATGATGATAGATGTAAAAAGTTCTATGTGAGAAAATGTATATGGTTTTGGCTTCAGACAGCCCCGCTCAGATTTCCCCAATTCTTGATAACTTCTCAACTGCAGTTCAAATAGGAATCAACTGGTTTCCATCATCTTCTTCACTTCGAATTTTTCAATTTTTTTGCTTTTTTGTTTTCTTCGTATCATGAATCGTATAATGTAAGGGAGGTTTCCGTAATACACAAGGGGAGATGCTTAGGTGGTGGAGAACATGGACTTTGTTTTTATTTAATGAATTTTTTGCTATATCAAGTCTCCACTTATTCTTACCTTCTAGATTCAATCATTTAGAAGGTCAAGATGACCTTGTATCATCAGTGGCATCAGTTGACCCCTAACAAGCACCAAAACAGGTACATGGCCAATTTAATTCTATAAACCTAAATATCAACCTTCATACATGTATACTATTATCAGATCCAGGCATTTAATAACATATGTGTAAGTAATTTGCTTGTTTGGTTAGGCTTTGTTATGACATTATTGCACCTTCTGTTTTAGTTGGACACCTGTTGCCGTGTTAATGGCATCTAATCATCATTACACTAAATGGCATCACCCACTCTCTCATTTGCTAAATTTTCTGGTCCTGTTTATTTTTGCAATATCTCTTTAAAATTTGAATGAACTGTCTGAATTTGTGGTATTTCTATATAATTTAGAGTGTTTCCTTTAAGGCTATGTGTTTTATTCCTCGCCAGTTCCAGTTATTTCACCATATTTTGCATTTGGAATTGCAATGATATGTTGAAGGGGCAGAGTGACATCTCCCAAGGCCGTGCTCTAGTTATGTTCAACTAACACCAAATTGAATAATTGAATAATATCCTTTGTTTCTGTGTATTTCAATCAGCTTTCCAAATAGAATGTCTCCTGGGTTTATATCTTGTCTCACAAAGCTTTGGTTGCATTCATCTTGGGAATCATTATCCGCAGTGAGGAATGAACCATACCCAAGTGGGCTAGAGTTTCGAGTATGGTTCAAAGTTGGACCTCCTACTAAAGAGGATGGAAAAGAACTTAATGTAGATTGAGAGTTTTGTAAAACTGTCAATGTTCATAACTCATTTTATATTGATTTAACGTTTTTTTCCTTGAGAAAAAACACAAGAGAATGTTATTGGAATCAAATTTCCCTAAAATCCTTTTTGTGGGGGTTACTAAGATGGGGGAGTGGTAGCCATCACATCTTTAGATAAGAATAAGGTATAGAGATTGAAGGAAGGTTTGGGGGTTGCAAAATAGTGGCTCGATGCAAGATCATTTAAGGGTGTTTGTAATCTAACTAATGAATGTAGGCTTAGGAGAATGAAATGAGGTATGTTGAAACGGAAACTATGCAGAACAACTTCCATACATCATCGCTTTGCCTTTTGAGCTCTTTCAGGAATCTTTTTTGATAGCCTTGTTACCAGTAAGTACAACACATGATAAGAGACTACATTGTGAAATATTTTGCAAAAATTTGTGTTTGGCCCATTTAGCTCTTGATAAGCATACCCTGGAGGTTTATATATGCTTAGATACTGTTTATGACCCTTTGAAAGAGGGATGACCCTTTGAAAGAGGGAACAAGTATTGATTAATGGGAGTGAAGTTACAGAGATCTCCTTCAGGAGAAAGTGGGAGTAAGTGTATATCTGAGCAAGATATAATTAGGAATGTTAAATATTTCTATGAGTATAAAATAAGGGAGAAGTCTGTTTTGATTTACTTTTTCGTGAGAATTTGGTTTCTTGGTTATGTTTTGGTTGGCCAGTAACGGACGAAGTTGAGGAACTTGAAATACTATTGGTAGTTAAAATGATATATTAAGACATATTATTTTGCCCTTAGATTGTTCAGGCCAGTTAGTATATTGCTACTTGTTAAAACCCAGAAACTTCAAAGTGCTTTTACATATGTACAGTTCAATCACTTGTTACAAAAAACTGTTGAAAGTCGTCTAAGTGTTTTACCAGCTAAACAAATGCAGTTACAAATATATATAAGTTACTACAAAGATCGCATTCAAGTACCTAAGTCTGTATTTTATACGCTGCATTGTGTGAAAGTCATTTTTCAATATTTTTAAGAACTTATTGAAAGAAATGTAAGTAGGGGTAGGCAGCCTTGAGATATTTATGAAGTTTTGTATTAAGTCATAGAGAATCTCATTTTCTGTTTCATTTGGGAAAGGATTTATCTTTGGTGCTAATTTAGTTTGAATCTTGAGATATCTAGGGGCAAATAAGGTCTAGCAGTGTGATCCCATGTGATGCATCAAAATAGAATTTTGAAATAAAGAAAAACCCAGAAAACATTTGGTGAGAATCTTGTGCTTAGGTAAGTCTTGTTTTTAATTGAAATCATAATGAACGCAGATGATTTGAATCATCGTGGAATACCATGTTATGCTTAAGTTACCTTGGCGATTTACTTACTCCTTAAAAGAGGAGGCACAACGAATATCAGAATAGGTTTGTGCGTGCTTCTGTAGATAAAGCGAGGAATATTTCTAAGAAAAAAAATGTTCTTCAATCAAATTAAACAGAGAAATTGTGAATTGTAAACACGAGCAGACGGATTTGGATTGACATGACATTGTCTTCACATAGAGATGGGTCCACTTCGACCTTATTAACAGGATGAGCACCCACAAGGATGTCAGGAACAAGTCTTAATGAGTTATTAATTGAAATTGTCTATCTTTGATCATCTCTGTGATATTGCTATCTGACATTAATTATGGGTGTCATGATTAGAACATTGGCAATATGTAAATCAGTCAGTGGCAGTCTGCTATTAGAGACTGACTTCTGATGTCGTCTGCTTATTCGCTATTTTTGTTCAAATTCTCTGGAATATTTGACTGAAGTGTTTGATTTTAGAGCATTTCTACACTATTTTGAGTATGGACTTCAGGCTTATATGCTTTATTATTTGAAAATTTCTTTGTTTTACACTTTTGTTAGATTTTGTCTGTCGACTTATTGGTATTTTGCTAACAGGTTACTCCTACTGTTAATTATTTGGACTATCATATGTTATTGGAGTCAGGTCATGCTAATAGAAAAATATACTATGGTCTAAATATAATTGGTGGTATATAAGTTCATGTAAATCAGATTATGGAAGAACACTAAAAGAGACTGCGTATGAATCTAAACTTTTTGAACAAACCTCGTTTTTAATAAAATACCAATTTGGAGATTCTTGCAGCCAAATTTATGCATATGCATATGAAGGGAAACTGGTATACTGATATATGGGAGACATTATGGTTAGAGATTTGATAGTGTGATAAATAGAACTTTGATGACATAATGAATTTATGTAGAGATAGAATCCTTCAGGAAATTAAATGGAACCTGATCAGTCCCACCAGCACATGGGATCCCAAAATTGCAAATTATGATTTGTGTTGGAAAATCTGATCAGGGATAACCTATAATCTATGTCTGAATAATCATATTTTGGAAACAAAGAAAGACATATACTCTTTTAAAAGATAGAATATCAATGATTTATATACCATTAGAAAGCCAAGAGAGATGATCTCATAAACCTTTCGAGTCAGGTTTTAGTATTTCTCAATTATTACACTGACACAAAAGTTTATATTAATTTCTTCAGCATTTCATCCTGGCAGTTCCCATATGTTTAATTAAACGTTTTAGGTGGCGATGCAACATATTTCAAGAGCGAAATGAATGGTGGTTTACATAAACTATTATAAATATCATCATTTCTTGGTTCACCGAATCGTATATCACAATAATGAGAGTTTTATATCCTGTGTGTTAAGTATATATCTCTAGACTTGTAATTATCAAGACCAAGTTTCCCATGAATAAATTGTGAGAATGGTCATGTTTAAAACATGAAATGGAATATAAAAGAGAGGAATTAGCAAGGAATAAAGTGTACAGGCATGAAGAATATACCTTGAATTTTGTAGAAATGCATGAAAATCGGAGACTTTATTCAAATTCTATAGAAAAATGATGTGGAGTACTCATGAGTATAAGACATTTTGATTTAGGTTTATTACAGGGATGTGTAGTTTGTTAGCAACCCCCCTTATGTTTTTTACAAACTGCGGAAACTTTATATTTACCTCCTGTCCTTGTCTGATGTATGGTTCTATATTAGATTGTAAAAGTCAATGAAATAGAAGTTTTTGTCACGATTTGATTTGTAGATCAAATTGGTTGTTAAGGAGAGCTTTCATGGTAATTGGTAAGCGAAGACAACATTGTTATGGTAACGTGATATAATAACTGCATCTTTTTGATTGTGATGTCTTCGTTAGTAACGGATTTTATGGCGATTCTGATTATTAACTAGATGTAGATCTTTATTCAGAAAGATCGTTGTTACAGGTGTAGTTTCAAATATTATAGGCTAGATGATATTAATGCTTGAGATGAAGAAAAATAGGACATTTTGTAAGATAAAAAATTTAAGGCAAACAATTTCTGAACCTCTGACCAATTTATGTTACTTTGAGATGGTAAGAGGAAACTGATACAGTTGTATGAGTGTTCTATTGCTATGGATTTCAAGATTTATGTTGCCATAGAAACCTAATTATGCTATAGTAACCATATGTGTTTATATATTTACAGGTAAATGGACATGACTTATCGAAAGCCTCCCACGAAGAAGCCATAGACGCATTCCATAAAGCAGAGGAACCAATTGTCGTTGAAGTTCTACGCCGTTCCGTCAAAAACTCGAGTCAGAAAATGAAATCGAAAAATCCAATATCATGTACCGTGGCAACACAAACCGATGAGTTTATAGAGAATGAAATGTTGTATGGAGTTTACGATAATGAAGAAGAAATTCTTAACCAGCATGGGGTGCCTGGGTAAGTCGGCATTTCTGTTTTCTTTTCCTAATTTCTATTCAAAATCATCAATATACTGAAAAATTTCAAGTATAGGAGCAAAACTGGAGGGGTCGTCTTTTGTACACTAGTATTTGTAAGCACAAAACATTGACAAATATTCCCTTGAATGTCAGGGTATTTTCACTTGCTCTAACATCAAGGGGTGAATATCTTCAATAATATACCCCCAGGCAAGAAATTGACCTTGTCTTTTCTTCAAAGAAGTGATCGAGTTCTGTCAAGGTGCTCAAGATCATATCTTCTTTAAAGTTTACACAAACGTCAATGACGACTCTGCTCTTTTTGACAAGATTAGTGAAAGAGCGCAAATATTTTCTCTTTTTTGATGTACTTAATTGTTCCAATAGACGCGCATGTTACAAAAAGACCCAAGGTCGCAACAACCAAAGCTGTAAGAATTTATTATTAGTAAAAGCTAAATGGTGTAAAGCGTTATGGGTGGCCTGCTTTAAAGAATATCTGTCTGATTGACAGAATATTCTACTTTTACATCAGTATGCATATGTTCCAAACATTTCTTTCAATTCTGAAGTACATTTTTGTATTTTTGTTGTTCACAACAGTCTGAAATCAGAACCTTCAATTATGCACTTAAAAATAATTTACATTCAAAATTTTGGTACCCTTTGCCACAGTCCTACTTCAGATCTCCCAAAGAGGTTGTTGTCAGGTAGTGTGGTATTTCTAGAGCTTGTGAAATTTCAATAAAAGTATTATAGCTCCATTTCAATATCTGGGAATTTTTGGGCAAATTTTCCTTTGCTTTGTTGATGTCTGTGTAGTACTAAAAGCATTCATCATAATTCTCCCATTTATCATGAGATAATTGTTAGGCTCAACCTTGTCATGTTAACAGATTGTTTCTACTTTCTATTGCTCAACAATTAGATAGATAAATAACCAGGCAATATTTCACATTAACTAATCGTTTCGTTTAGTTCTGTAAAGATTCCATGAAGAGATCAGTTATAGCATTTTAGCCGCTCATGCTGGGTTAGGAATATATCATCTCTGGAGAATGTGTGTTGGTTATCTGTTTTTATCTTTGTTTTTGTATTTCCCTATCAACAATTCCAGTTGTGCTCAACAATTATTCAATACAATTGAGGCTTTAACCCTTATTTCTAAATTTTCGTCAGTTTTAGGCCAAGACTTTAAGTTATAACTCTGTACTTTATTTCTCGAGCATACCTCATTTTATCAGAATTTCTGTAAAACGGATGATCTCTGTTGATTTTTTGTATCAGTAGATTAGTATACCTGGCAGATGTACCATACATGTCATTGCATCAAAAACCTTGTGTATTTTGTGGTATTTACCTCAGATTGTCTATAAATAGTACATGTTGAATATACGTTCACAGTCGTTACATGCCTCAGCATTGTTTTTAACTAATTGTCCCAGTCTTGTGAATATTACTTACAAAATCTATTACTGCGTTTCTATTGTATGTACATATGTACCTTTGACAGGGCACATACTTAGGTCTATTAATCATTTAGCAGTTCAACAAATTAATGTCGTTTCTGATTGCATAAAGAGCCTCTTGTCGTATTTATTCATGCAAATCTATTCAAACATAATAGCCTAAACGTATCCTATGTGAAATTGAAACCATCATAAATATTAGTGTTTTTTCTATTTTCATCCATTACTTTTTTTTTTAATTGTATATTTAATGTAACCTTGACAGGCTGCATACCTTATTTTATTAATCATTTAATAATTTCACAAATTAGTGTCATTTCTGATGGTAGACCGGACCTCTTTTCATATTTACTCATGCAAATCTGTACGAACATGAAAGTGCAACTGGATCCCATATGAATTAAAAAGTTTCCTCTTTCATTAGCGAAGGGAATAAGAATGAGTTTATTCTTGTACCTATTGTCATCCAATGACATGACATTGTAAGGTATGACATGATATCGCAGATGTAGACTCCTGAGTTATGTCAGATGAACATACGAAGAATACCATTTAGGCACGTATCGAATTGAAAATCAGCCGCATTTATTCAGTAAAAACCACAGTGATATATAACCAACCATCAATGATTAAGTGAATTAGTTATTAGTGAGAATGTTACAATAAAGAAACACAAACTATATACACGCTTTAAGATTGTGTGTGCTACATCAGTGGTTTGTGGCTATATGCTTTAAAATTTGCATTATAAGTTTGGATGATCCACTTAGAAACAATCTGGTTTTAAGGATACTTGGGTAAAATCAGACGTACTTGATACTTGGAGTAAAGATGAACTCGTAAGTAGAATTTTGCGTGTGTGGAAAAACGAAGGATATACACCTGTATATAATATCCCCCTCAAACAACTTACAATGCAAACACTAAATTAATACCATTCTAAAGAACATACAAGAGTCTTGTACTAAATAACTGCACTTAATAATAAGGATTATAGCGAAAACCCATTTTCTTGTATACTTGTGATTGTGAATGGTACCATTTCAAAAAATGTGCACTTCAAGTACAAAAGGACAATGTAAACTGCACCAAGATTGTTAAATCATTCGCTCACACTTATTGATAACACGGAGTTACCATTATATGAATTTCTGAATCGCTACTATTATGAACAGTACTTGGAGATCATAATATCATCTGGGCGTATATTTGTGCATTCACGTCACGAATCATGATCTTTTCAGGTTCTGTTTTTTCAATCGGAGATGTACTGCTAGTTCCTGGTATTTGAGCATCGTGTGAGCTTCTATTTTATATCTGTTCAATTAATTTCTTGTTAATATTTTCCTCTCTGGGTTTTCATTATAAACATGTTGTGACATAATCCTGGCGATTGTTGTAGATTTCCATATTGTTCTGTTGGGTAAAGCCAGAACAGATGGTTGAGGAACCTGTGTTCAAGATGTCGTCTCCTCATGCATATTTCACACAATTTCTTTCTAAAATTTGAATAAAGTTTCTGATATTTTTGCATTTCTATATAATTTAGAGTGTATACTTCATGTCTGTTCACTTTGTTCTTTGCTAATGACAATTCTTTTCACTCTATTTTGAATTTCAAAACATGACCCAGAAACAGATGGTGGTGGGGGCAAACAAATCCATATTGAATCAGTGAAATAATCTAAGGTATGAACAATTCTACAAATCTGAGTATGAGGAATTGCACTGGATGTGTAGGGCCAGAATCCTTTCTTGCAATTTCACATGGGTTTGACCAATCAGAACCAGTTTGAACAAACAAGGTTTCCAAATTCCATGGGATACCTCAGGTAATCCCTGATTAATTAAGGATTATCCAGAAATGTGCAATAGAGTAAATAGTTGTGAGAATGTTTGTATGTGAAGGGATTAAATCAGATTATGTCCAGATGTAACATTGCATGACATCACACCTTCTACAACTTCCCAAGTCATCCAGTCCTCAGTTGTATGTTTTGGCTACTTTATAGTGGCACCATGTTAAGCTCCATAAACAACAAACAAGCTATCTCCTACCATTCTCAGTTCTATACTTTGCGTATTTCATGCATCTTTGATTGTCCTATGTTTAACATAGGAGAGAAAGGGTGGTTACATTGTAGAAGGGAAAACCAACAAACATTTGAACTTTAGCAGGTTAGGGTTGATCATTTTCTTCTTCACTTCCTTGAGATAATCAACAATAACATCATTTTCTTCGGACACATCTTTAGCAGTTTTATCCAACTTCCACAATGTGCTTGTTTGTGCAGGTTTGTAAAATTGCTGGAAGTTATTCAATTTTGAACAAAGGGACTTGAATATCCCAACATCCACTCCACTCATTTTGAAGTTCCTTATAATCCCTTTCTGTTTCGAAAGTGACTTTATTCTAACATTAGAACAATAGCCATGAGAGTTGTTCAATTTCTCCAGTGTGTCTGATTGTATAATGAAGGACTGTTTAAACTCTTCATACTTATTCTTGGTAAGTGAGTAGCTTAATACACATATATTCACATTTTGTCCTTGTATTCCTGGCCCTACTATTTGCCATTGTATTACTCCCACCCCTTCCCTCTTATCTCATCTCGAGAGAATCACAGTACCCTGAGTGCCTCATGGAATTATCATAAAGGGGTAACATTTTAAAAACTAAAAAACGAACCATATCTATCGATGTCACATTTATTTTTGTTAATTCCTCCTTCCATTAGACATTGTACAGAAACGTGGCTACTATGGAATTAAATCAAGATAAGTGTGAGAAATTGACTTCTGTATAAAAATCGTACAAACATTTTTCCCCGAATTTTTTCACACAATTATGGTTTGTTTGATCGACCCAAAATGTGAACTCCTTTGATATGCTTGCGACATGACATCCATGCTCAAGTTTAATAGATTCGCTTTAATGTTTTCTCACGAAAAGGTCGTTTGATATGTTGAGTTTATATATCTCTGAGGGGGGATGTTGACTATTCATTACCAAGTACTTACCAAAGATCAGCGTTAATACCAAGACAAACTTTTGACACACTTTTGACAAGTGTATTGAATGTAAAGTTCAGTTATTGATTGTTTAAGGTGCACATAAACGATAGGTGGTAAGTACGTTTTTTGTACAGTAATAACTTGGTTCATTCAAAGAGTTGTAATACCCCACCCTTCCATTAAGCAGTGCGGCGGTTGTTCTTAATCCTCAGGGTTGGGGAGTAGGGATTGGGTGATAGTCCAGAGGGGAGTAGGGGTTAGGGATTATAGTCCGGACCCACTACTCGTCTCACTAAACTAATTTTCAGTAATGTATACCCACTGAACTATTTCATTGTTTGTTTGATTGGTTGATTTGATATGCTTGATTGATCGATTGATCTCCAAATTGAATCATTTTGTATGAGTCAATTTGGATTAATCTGCTATCACACATTGATGACTGGGAAAAGTGGTTACCAATTCTGATATTAGCTAATTTATTGGGTTACTATGCAATGTTTGATTGGAATTATATTAGTGAGACATTGGTACCCGGACATAAAATCAAAAGGTTAATGCCATATTTTTTCTTTAATAAAACCAAATAGAAACGGAACTCCCAAGGAGAAGATATTTTAGCTTGATTTGGTAGACTTATTATACATTATAGAGGATTTGTTATTTTTTTAATTTTTTGAGAAAGTGGTATGGGTTTGATAACTATCATGCAATCTTTAGAGGTTTGTTCCTTTTCGTAACCTTAAAGTTCTAAAGTTCGACTAGACTTCTAATTGTTACCATTTATTTGGCGTCATAAGGTATTTCTTTGATTGTGGTTCAGTTCTCTCTTTGAATAACCCTTCACTTGAGGTGTCCGTCTGCTCATGCATATTCCTCTTTATTTCTCTCTAAAATTTGAATAAAGTGTCTGATTTTCTTGCATTTCTATACCATTTAGAGGCTCAGCTACAAGGCTGTATATTTTATTCCTTGCTATTTTCACTCTTTCCTTCTCTATTTCGTATTTCAAAACATAACCCTCAATTTATTTCATGTATAGGTTCTTTACTAGTAGGTTGCGTCCCTAGGAGCCTTAGACTTGCATGTTCTCTATGTAACAAAATAAACAAGTAAACACTAAACAATCATCTATTCAGCATTTCGATTTTGCTTATTTTATTAAAAATAGGCATTTGAATCCGGGGCTCAGCTTGAATAATGATTTGTGACCCACGTAAGTTCACCTTACAAGCTGTGACGTTTGTGTAAATTGCTTAAAAGTTATCATTTGTAGATTAAACTATACATCAAAGACATTTAAGATTTTCCCGATAGTTTTGTTAGAGATAAAGTAAAGAGGGCAATTGAGAAAGACATGCCAAGCTGCTGCCAAGTACATTATCAGGTAACGAATTTTTTAAATTTAAGATATTCGACTTTTCAAACTTTTTTGGTTCTTTTGGTTGATTTGTTCTAGTGTTTCCTGTTTCTTTTTTACTGATTTTTGAAATGGCGTTGTGGACTTTTCAAAAATTTTGAACTGTGACATAATTAACTTTGTTTGCTTTCTTTCTCTTGAGTTTCTTGTTGTTTCTTGGTTTGGTAATTGAAATTCAATAATTGGGACAGTTCAAACTTTCGGCATGATTACCTTTTTGAGGTCTCTAATGATTGACTCCTTCCTTTCTATTTCTTAGTTTTGTTATTACGATCGTAGTTTAAGGTGAGACCTTTCAAAAATGACCTGAAGTTACTCGAATCTGGATGAATCAATGCAAATGTCAAAATTGTTGACCACCTAATTATGATGTCAAAAATTCTATTTGCTTCAAATTACTGACACTTCCGTCTCCTCAATAATATAGTTCACCTGTTTAATTGGAATCAAGATACCATGGTGACTATAACTTCATGTAGCAAAATAATTTCTTCTCGAAATACAATTTGTGTATGAGATAGAGAACTAAACATAAAAGAATAAGTCGAAGCAGTGACAATTTATGCCTATTTGACTTTTGATATATAATCTTGAAACGATTTCAAGCTCTGATCATGTCAGGCTTTACTTAAAAGAGTATACTATATATTGCCTTCACTATCTCAACATTCAAAAGGAGGGTGTGGTTTAAGACATTGCGTGGTAAGACTCTTGTCTCTCATAGAGGATGCTGCACTCACTTGCCTTGATCAATACTGTAGATCAGTTACCCCTCATCTAAGATGAACAAATCCTGTTAAGATCCTCAAGTCTCTAGCTGCAGACCATTCTGTCAACAAAACCAGCTGCTCAAGGGGACTCTCAGATGTACTTTACTCAGAGGCTGAATATCACAATGGTCCAATTTTAAAAGACTAAATAGACTGTAAAAGAATGGACTTAGAAGGAAATAAACTATACAGACATGAAGGAAGTATACTTAGTTGTATAGAAATCCAAGAAAGTGGGATCGTTCAATCAAATTTTGAAGAGAATTTAGTAAAATACTCCTGAGCAGACGGACATTTTGATTTCTGGTACTGTACTTCTCTTTTACTATTTTACTATAGTTTTCCATGATTGACTGGTTCAATTAAATGTCAAGATGGTGCTTGTGTGTTTGGTTTGTTTGAATGGTTGGTGTTTCATTGATGTCTTCAATGACATTGAGTCTCTCAGTTTGGATCTTGAACTGATTTAGATTGTCAGTGTTTGACATATTACCATTATGGTCAGGTTAATCTATGTGATTCATCTAAAATTTCTGGTAGTTTAGAAAATACATCACCAAGAAAATGCATTTTCTAAAATTTTGGGGCTCCCAGAGGGTAAATTTAAATTATGAATTTTACTTTTAGATTTTTATGAAACAAATTGCCTACATCATTATGTATGTTGTAATATTATACATTAATTAATAAGAGGTACTAAAGTATTACTACTACACATTTAATTTTTAAATGTTATTATCGAATTCAAATATAAATCAACTATTTTCATGATTTTAACTGAGCCAAGTATTGGATGATTGGAGGCAGTATTGATCAAATTTGCAAAGGGTTAATTTTATTCTCACCTGTCTCAACAAAACAGGAATATCCCAGAATTCATACAGTCATACTTCTCTTATGTAAACTATATCATTGATTGGCCAAGGGTTCATCTATAATCCTGGGAAGTGACCTCTTCTGGACGAAAAGCGTGGGAACATCTGATATGACCAGTTCCCATAACAGTGTGTCACCTCACTGTATGTACAGTGATCGCCTACTATTAAAAGTGCGTGATCAAAGACTCGACAAGATGCGCAAAATTCGAAATGTCGGAGGAAAGGTATGTTTGTTTCTCTTTTCTTTACCACCTTAATGACATTTTACCTACAGATGGTATTCCATATGCTGTATAAGAGACTCAAGATTCATTTGGTAACAGGATTCGGTGATTGGTTCAACCGAAATACCTGAACTGAGTTAATAAATGAAGCAAAATCAAAAAACCCGCCGAATGAAAATGTATATTTCACCAAATTTTCTGTTTTTAGATTACCAAAACCACAAAACCAACATGCTTATATGGTTAATATACATAATACTTAACATTACATGCATATCAGACGTTCCAACTCCCCTTCAGTATCGAGTAAGAAGGATGTTATGAAAACAATTTATGATCAGCCAAGTAGGTGATTTTACCATGTGGATTCTAATGATATGTTCTTTGCATTTCAGAGTGGTTGGGTAATTTACATGATTTTACTGTCCTTCATTACAGTACTGTCAACCCCTAAAGATTTTCTCGCGGGACAGATTTTTTAGACCCAGTGCCCAAAATTCGCGGGATTTTGCGGGACATCTACTAAATTCGCGGGATTTCGCGGGACATTTAAGGGATTTGCGTGATTGCGCTGATAAGACAAATTTTTTTTATCAAATTCGCGGGATTTCGCGGGACCATTTGAGGGACAAACACCCTAATTGCGCTATAGTTAACAGGTTTACCACCAAAAACTTGATAGAGGGACAGATTTTTTAGACAAAGTGCCCTAAATTTGCGGGATTTCGCGGGACATTCACCTAAATTTGCAGGATGTCCCGGGACATTCAAGGATTTGCGTGATTGGGAATAATGTAAAAGCGTGTAAAAGTACTTAAATCAAACTTCCAGATACTGATTAATCAAATACAATGCACCGTTGCATTGTAACTTCAATAAACGTCAACACAATTTTACAAAATACGTATAGGAATATTATTAAACTTTATTGTAATTTTTCAAAAGCAAAAACCATGCTTCAGGTGTGAGTACCGTAATCTAACACGAAATTCAAAAATTCGGAACAATACTTTGCACTTCTGGCGTCGTGAACAACTATGAAACGCTTACCCCTTACTCGAGTCTCTAGCCAATACAGTGGCCTTAGAAGAAGGTAACTTACCCCCATAATGTTATATATTAAAATGTACCTATTCATGGCATTTTCTTTCAATTGAAAGCCCATGATATAGGGGTTCGATTAATCTACATCAAATTATAGGGAATGGGGTTACTTTTCTAGATAGGGTTTGTAGAAAAAAACGGGTACCGGGTAGTAAATCCTCCATGCTGGGTTCAAACTTGGTACCCGGTCGAAAAAACCGGGTACCCAAAAAACGAAATATACGAATATACAACATAATTAGATCATTAGAAAACGTGTAAGATTTGTTTTGAATTTACAAAAATGTATGTAACTTCCTTCAAAATTGAGCTAGAAGCTTCAAATAAAAAGCATTTTAAGGCTCTTTTCGTCCTCTATCATCATATTTCCATTGGTAATGAAAGGGGGGGGGGGGGTGCGATCGCACCCCCTCCTGGCTACGCCAATGACATTGTAAGACGATTTGAAAAACAAGACAAATCAATCTTACTCTATTTTCAATAGTTTGTTTGTTGGTACGTGAATTGTTTTGATTATGATTTAAATCTGTAAATAGCTATCGTTGCTTTAGCAGGGAGGTTATCCCAATTTTCGACAAAATGTCCACTGAATTGTAAATTGTTATGTCTTACAATGTCATAGGCGTAGCCAGGAGATGGTGCGATGGTGCGATCGCACCCCCCCCCCCATAACCGATGAAAATATGGCCATGACGATAGAGGAAGAAAAGAGCCTTAAATATACTTTTTATTTGAAGCTTCTAGCTCAATTTTGAAGGATGTTACATACATTTTTGTGAATTCAAAACAAATCTTACACGTTTTCTCATAATCTAATTATGTTATATATTCGTATTTTTCGTTTTATGGGTACCCGTTTTTTGACCGGGTACCGGGTACCAATTGTTTGAACCCAGCATGGAGGATTTACTACCCGGTATTTCTACAATGCACCCTTTCTAGATATCAGCGTCCATTTATTGTAACTCGCGTTTGCTAACATTTGCTCAGTTCTGAGATGAAGGCCACACGGATAGTAAAAAGCCCAACGTTAGAACTATTTTTGACCTACATCCCTATTTTCGTAATTAAAATGAAAGTTGAACCCTTCCTCTTTATTTTGATACCAAACAACAGCATGCTAGGTACTTAAAATTAGGTAAATTTTACTCCTCAAAAGTGCAAAAACTTAGCTTCTTTTATAAGATAAGATAATCACAATATAGGGGATTGCAACAATTTCGGAAATTCGCGGAGGTCAAAAACCACATTTGCGGGACTTCGCGGGACATTGCGGGACACGCGAATTAGCCTAATTTTGATCAAATTCGCGGGATAATCCCGCCATTCGCGGGACACTTGACAGCTCTGTTCATTACGAACTCCTAAATTTCAAATCATTATAAACCACCTTGTAGAACATCATGAAGAAGAAGAGATGAAGATGAGAAAGATTACTGAAAATAGAGGCAAATCTATGATAACAAGAAATTTCTCTGGAATAATACCAAATGAAGTGAAATCAATAAATAAACACATACTTGTAGAAAGTGATGAATTCATGACAATTTCAGTGATTGACAATAATCGAATGAAATCATCCAGAATCTCTGATTCAACAACTGCTACAAAATCAAATAAAATTACCAATGAAATTGCAATAGAACGAGAATATCAATTAGTAATGAAATGACAATAAATGATTCTGAAATTACAATAGACTCTCATTCTCCAATAGTGTCCACCAGTTAATCTGAGATGATACCCCTCTGAGCAAAGCCTAAACTGGAACTTTTACTCGGTCCCATCGATCCACATAACTCTGTCATTAGAGATAATAACATGGTATTTATTTCACATTTTGTAGAGTTTCTATAAAAACGCTCACTGGTCGTTTATTTTGCATTTGATTACATACAATTCTAAAATTCTCAAGCTAATCACTTATAGACCTTAGTTGAAAATTGATCAATAAATCTACTGAATATTGAATACCTAAGAGGAGTTTTTCCTTATACCTGTCATTTATATATGACCCAAGTTAGCCACCTCGTGGTGAAACTGCATGGGAACTGACTACTGGCATCTACTGAAGGTTATTACGTCATTACATTACTTATTGATACCTTGCTGCAAAAGAATGATTTAACTCCCCAATGAAATAGATAATGTACAATTCAGATTTTATTACAATTACATTACAATTCGACAATCATCTTGGATGCCAAGGTGTATAGTTCTCATACTTTGGGATCAGAGGCGTAAAATAAATGGACTAAAATGGAACTTAAAAAACGGTTCCACTTGTAAGGTGTTACGCTTCAAGAGGTGTTTCACTTAGCAGGTTCTAGAGGTTCAGTGTATATATCATTTAATGGTAATGTATTCAAATCTAGGCAGAAAAACAAAATGAACACACACACAGTGACCATTTAATTGACTGAATCAGTTTGGACATACATTTTGCGAGATCCCCATTTTCTTCTCTTGAAAAGCATATAGATATGGGTGTATGGTTTGCTGAAACTCACGCTATTGGCTGATCCATTCGTTTCTGTGTTAAAATATTTATTCCATGTTATTGAAGGGGAAACGTGAATTTCATCATGGTCAAATGGAAGTCCAAGACCCTACCTAAGTATAAAAAATTAAAGAGAGTAAAAATATTCTATTGTTTTTGATATTTTCAAGCTTTTTAAATAAAATAACACATATTGTATCGCATTTATATCTTTAAATTGTAAAATCAATAACATATACGAAAAATGGTCAAACTAATATATATTTCTCAAAGCATATGGGTGTTCTTGTGCCTACAAAACCTAATTGAATCACCAGTAGCCTGTAATATAAACACAAATAAATCTTTTAAAAGTAACCGTTACAAAATATTTGAATTTTGCGCATCTTGTCGAGTCTTTGATCACGCACTTTTAATAGTAGGCGATCACTGTATATACAGTGCATCTGTCATTTCTCTGGAATGATGTACACTTTCCTCCAAAAGATTGAAAACAATTGTAGTACAGTAAAACCTGTATATCTGAACACTTGGCTAATCCGAACACCTCCCGATTTGAACATTTTTTGGTCCCGTTTTTTCTCCCATTGACTCAAATGTTTAAAAAACTTGAAATATGAACATCTCCCAATTTTGACAGTGAACAGTCATGTTTGAAAATTAACCTATCTAATCTGAACACATAAAATATCACATGTTCCATAAATTGATCAAATATTTGAAAAAAACTTGAACGATCTCACTCATGGTGGGGCTTTCTAGGATGACTAAATTCATTTGAATCAGATTTTTATGTCACTCTAATGCCAAAGCTAAGTAGTCAAAAGAACTATAATATTTATTGAGAATTTGTTTCTATTTCTTCAAAAACCCAAATCTTGCAAATGCAAAACCTCAAAATGTGAACACCTCCTAATCCGAACGCTCTGAGCTGGTCCCTTGGATTAGACAGATTTTACTGTAGGTACAATCCCCTCTAAAAGTTACTAAAATCACTGGCTGGGAATTGGTGTTCGCTTACACACAGGTGTTCAATAGAGTATACTCATATGTTCGCTGGGCACAGTAATTCACTAAAGAGATGTTCATTATGACAGTTTTACTGTACTGGGAATTGGTGTTCACTATACACAGGTGTTCAATAGAGTAGACGCATGTTTTCACTGGGCACAGATCTTCACTAAAGAGGTGTTCATTAGGATATTTTTACTGTACTGAACTCACTGGCTGGGACGGAATCGGTGTTCACTATAATATACACAGGTGTTCAATAGAGTAGAGGCATGTCACTGGGCACAGATCTTCACTAAAGAGGTGTTCACTATGACAGTTTTACTGTACTGAAATCAATCACTGGGAATTCACTATATACAAAATTGAAATCTGTGTATCATGCCACCCCTGCAAAATAATTGACTTGCCCACTTGGTCTCTTGGATCCACTTGCAAAATATATATAGTAGATGTGAATATTTTCGAAACAAATGAGTGATATATACACATATTTTGTACCAAATGCGTGACATAAACGGCAATCGCGTGCAAAGACCGAACGGAATGCGTTCGCTTTTTTCGCCATTCGGTATTTTACCGTGTTGGCCAGGGGGGAGATTCCCCAAAGATGCCCTATCATATTAGCACGTTCGAAAACAAATTTTATAAACAGGCCTCAATTTGCCGTTGAAATGGATCTCCAAATTTTCACTGTAGTTTTATGAGTATTCTTTACAAGTATGGATCGAGTAACTTCAATATAGTATTACCGTAGGTTTGAAATGACGATGTTGAACTGATGTAAACGCCATTCTCACGATTTCAAATTTAACTCTGCGCATGCGCAGCACTGAGAGAGCATGTGCCCATGATTGTTCACGTGATCGAATCCTGCAATTTGATTGGAGATGAAAAAAGCACTTGGTGAAAAATGTGTATACCCTCTGGGAGCCACCAGCATGCATTTTCTTGGTGTTGTATTCTCTAAACTACCAAAATTTCTGTATATTTTCTTATTCTGCAATTCCATGTATTGCAGAACATGGAATCTTTGCCTTTAGTGTTATTGTCACGAGTTGCGCTATATTCTGAAAGAGGCATTTTGGACATGATTCCATTTTGGACATGATTCCAAGATGTTTTATCGGTTTGGTTTAAGTGACTGGAAGTATTTTCTAAAGTGCTTGAACGTGTTAAGTTTTGAGTCTCTTCCTTTTGAACATGGTAGAGAATGTGTGAAAACATCGTAAATTTCAAAATCGTTATCATTTTATCTTATCCTGTAACCACTAAAATGAAAAACATTCCGTACAATCTAGATACCAACATCAGTTTTGAGGATATTGAACCTTTCCTGAGTCTCTTCCTGCTTTGTCTGACCCTGCTCATGTATCCCAACATATCTGGAAATTTAGTGTCATGTTTTACAACTCAGAATGAAGTAAAGGAGAGGAATTAGCAAGCAACAATGTAAACAAACATGATGTTGCTATTATGTATTGTTAAGAAATGTGGAGAAAGCAGATAAATTACTCAATTTTTGGAAGAAGTAGGTGAAACTTGCATGGAGAGATGCACATTTTATTTATTGGTTGAATTCATAGACAGATAAGTCATCAATATCATACCTGGGGTTTTACAAGTGTTTTGGCCAACATTTTGTGAAATAACAATTTTTCAGCTTGTATTGGTTCATTCAATTTCTCAAAAATCAAACATTTTTTGTTGTTTCTTTGTAATTTTAGATAGTTATTTTCTTATCTATTTTCATCATTTTAAACATGTTTTCTTGGATATTCCACATTCAAAGACATGCCTATGATATACATTTTCCAGGGGCCATATTTTGGACCCTTACTTCCATCGAATAACAAATACTCAGCTTCTGGAGTGTGAGACCTTTGATCTTCTGCAACTGGATATGTTTTGAGGTAATGTCACCTCCCTGGACCAATATGCGCCATAGGGTTCAACAGATATAGAGAGGATTCTATTGAAGTTTTCAGATATTTAATACTTTGGACATCATTCTGCTCTGTGACTCATTTTGTTGGTTTCGTTGTCTGTTTTTCCCATGTTGTCTCATTGTTTTTTTTACTAACTTTAGTCAAATCAGATTAGATCAGATTTTACCAAGGTTTTTTAGGTCCAGTGACCTGTACCTGATAAGATTTTTTGTTTTGTTTATTTTCTGTAATCGCCTTGCGGATCTTTAAATAATCAAGATATGTATTGAGATAGGGAGTGATTTAAACGGCACACTTTTAGGCGTGACATTAAACTTTCAAAATACATGGTACCGTTTACTCTCCTACCCCACAGTCATTAGGGCTCTCAATACAAAAGTAATATGCACTGAAATTATAGCTTCTTTTGCCATGTTTAGAATCCCGATTGTACATCATATATCTGTATAACAGACTCTTCTATGTTCATTTGATATTCATTTCAAGCCATCAAAATTGCAACTTCTTTTTTCTGTCATGTTTTTGATAAATTACCCCAAATGAAGTATTCACAGATTTTAGTGTCATGAAAATACAAGCATAATAAACACTATTCCTGACCAAATAAATACTAACCCCTTGGCCATTTGAGGATAGAGCTCTGTTGAGTGCTATTATCCTCATTCTTGTCCATTATAAATATGGCAAGGTATGTATTTATAATTTTAAATTTGAGTAAAATCGAGTGGAATCAACAAGGAATAAACGAAACAGACATGTAGTTGATACATTAAAGTATATAGAAATGACAGAAAATCTGATATTTCATTGAGATTTTGGGGAGAAATTTAGCGAAATAAGCAAAAGCAAACATACATTTTTTCATGGGCATTTTCTACTTTTAAACTAAGTTTCATAGCTTCAAAAGAATACAAGTTAAAGAGGTCTATGATCTCTTCAAAATACCCGCAAAATTATACATTACATTTGTATATATGTGATTCATAGAATATAAGGTAAAAAATAATCTAATTTAGTATATAAACAATCAACATTTGCTATTTACACATATCCAAATGCTAAAATTACTTCATGGTCGGTACATCTATAGTTGGAGGGAGAAAACATGATAATCTACTGATAACTTTCAAGTAAGATGTTTTTGTATCCCAGGTTTGTGTTTTAATGATTTGTGGTTGGAAGTGTCTGCAACTAGCCATCTGAGAAGACGGACATTTTACAGACCTATTTTCTTAACACTGTAAAAAATGAACAGAAATGTTTAAAGTGAACATTTTTGGTTGCATAATCAGTGAACGACTTAAAACTACATACAAATGCTCATCTCAGTTTCATTGAAAATTTTAAAAAGTCTTTTTTGAGAAATCATGTTTTCTTTGTAAGGGCCAAATAAAGTATGGTCATTGATTATTTTTCGTAAGGGATTTCTTCTAATGGTTAAAGACTGATGCAGTGTAATGTGGTTAAAAATACTGATTCTAAAGGAAATGCTTAATAATCACCTATCACATAAATTATGAAAAATGTTGCAAAAAGAACAGCTTCGTTTAATGAGTTTTTGAGGTTTTTGGTTCAGTCATTGGAACATTTTGTAACTGGACCATATTCCTTAGAGAAATTAAATGACTTTTACCATTTTAAGAAACCACAGAAAGTGCAGATTATACTCCAGTGTGTAAAAAGCTTTTTAAATTAAGTATGGGTAGTTGCAAGTTGAGACGCTTCATCAGGAGTTATTAGGAGATAAAAAGAGGAGAGGGGGTGGGAGGGGGACATAATTCCTCCAGGCTGTTACAAGACAAAACAATGGCTTCACTCAGACAAAAATTTAACTGTCAATATTTATAAGATGAAAAAATCAGCAGAGAATGTCCTATGATGCTTTTGTTTCCCTCTAGAGATTGTGTCACAGATTGTCGCGGCTTTTTGGTAGATTACAATAAAGTCAGTTAAGTCTTATAATCCACCATCAGGACGCAACACTTCAGTATTAATCCAAGGGAATATATTTGGTTATGAAATAATTTATTTCTAATTCAACTTTTGATCATTGATGACATCGCAAGACAGACACTGATGGTGTGAGTCATAGTTTGGCGATGTCATTTGATGCCGTACAACCACTAGTCAGTCAAATCCCTTTCGAAGATTTTACATCAAACCGAATATTTTGGGTTATTAGAAAGAAAAAGCTGGTTTGTTTGGTGAATTATTAATATGATTCTAAGAAATCATAATTTTGTCATTTCTTGTCAAATTCTCTAGTTTCTTTGATGAAATTCTAGAAAAATGCACGAGGGGAGAATTTGTATGATTGGTAAATGTAAAAACAATGAGTGTTATTTGACGATGCAATATGTGTATCATATGACAAAACAAGTATTTGTACTTTATGTCAGTACGAATGATAAGATGTAAAAATGTAACAGTAGAATTGATGAAGAAAAAACTGAAGTCTTGTATTAAACGGAAGAATTTCTTGTAATTAAAAGGTTTCAAATAAGCATTAGTCTTTTCATTACTCTGCTGGTTGAATTGTATTTAATTTTTTGATCTATTTTAATTAGCTTGATCATTTACATGAGTTCACATATAGACAGATGACTTGTGAATACAATTACACGGCGGTCATGTCTTTGCATGCAAAATAGGTTATTAAAGATAGGAATAAGTATGGAATAACTTTTCTAGTCATAAAGTCCATACTTAAAATTGTATAGAAATACAAGAAAATCACACACTTTATTCAAATTTTAGAGAGAAATGGCGTGAAATATACTGAGCAGACGGATATTTTGAATCTTGAATTCTAAGACAGGTATGAGAGTGATTGGTCTCCTGGGTATACCTGGGTGCCATAGTAACTCATCCATCATATATCTGTCCCAGCCTCTCTCACACCAATTAGCCATGCACTTAATGAAGCTGCTTATAATAAGCGAACCGTCATCTCTTTAACAATCGAGCCTTGTTGAAGATGCATTCTGGGTATTTTTAAAACCCGATTTGATAAATTGGGAAGTTATTTTAGATGTAGAGATAATGGGATTGAAATTATTTTTGAATTTTGAGTGACTTTTTAGGAGTATCTTTCGAGGTAATTAATCACATCAGTCACGCCTTATTTTATTGGTCGATATTAAATGGGTCCTGGATTTTGGCATTTGAAGATGCTATTCATTCGGAAATGTCACTATTGTTTCAATAGTGGCATTTAAACAATGAGTACTGGGGAAATGTTGGTACCATAAACAACTATCTTGATGTCACTGGTTTAATCACCATAGAAACGAAATGGTCATCGTATCACAAATATCATTTTGGACCTTTTCCAAATGCAAAATTACGAGGCAGGGAGCGAACAAAGCAAGGAATAAAGTAAACAGACATGTAGTCAACACTCTAAATTACACAAAAATGCCAACATTTCATTCAAAATTTAGATAGAAATAGCTGAGAAAAACCATTAACCTACAGACATTTTTAAGCACGGGTGATTCTTTAAAATACCTTTAATGTTCCAATGTGTGTCTCTAGTGAAAAATTGATAAAGTGAAATTCAAATCAATTGTTCTATTTGTTGGGGTGAAAGATTAACAATTATGACTTTTTGTTATTTACATATTGTCAGATGCCACTTTAATATAAAAAGTTAAATATTTTGAAATGCGCCAAATGTTTTGTCTATAGTTTTTATACGAGTGCACCACTCATTAATCATTGGCTGTAATAGCATTAGATAGGTGAAAGAATAGGCAAATGTCTGCAAAATTTTATGAGAAAAACTCGAGATGTACATTAAAAGACATTTCAAATGTTTCCCTCAAGAAATGTCCAGCATTTTTGCCATAGAAAAAATATATAAGCAACAACATATTATCAAAAACTCATAATAAAAAATTAATGCTGATCTATGCTGTCGCTTGTTTCTTCTTATTCAAACATAACAAACTAACTTTGATTTTAATTTATAGGAGCCTTTCCCATGGTTAAAATGTCGTCTGCTCAATACTAATTTCATCTGATTTCTCTCTAAAATTTGACTGAGGTCATAGATTTTTTGGCATTTTGATATAGCTAAAGTGTCTACTTTTGCTTGTTTACTTTATTACTTACTATTTCTACTCTTATTTTGCTATATTTTATGTTTTAAAACTTGTCATCATGACATTTGCTTTGCTTTTGTATTTTGAAAAATGAAGGTTTATTCATATATAATAAGTCATCCAGACAGCTCCCCCTCCTCCTTGAAACTTTCAACATGTTACACAAACCCCTTCCTGTTTCTTGTAAAGTGACATGTCAAATGACTAAACATATATCAACAATAAATCTCAAAACATGGTCATAAAAGTACTTATAAAGCTTACAATTGCTTTTGAGATTTTTAATATTTGATTTTTGAAAAAGTCAGACTTGGTCTTATTTGATTATTGAGGAAACCGCAAAAGTCTCCAAATAGTAATTGTGGTCCAATTGTGGTTTGATTTAATAATAAGAGTTTGTATTGTTAATCTATATCCAGGACGTGTTTTGAGGGTCAGGACGACACTGTCCACGGGATGCGGCATTATGGGTATCAGGTTTGCATGTGGATGACCTCCTAAAGTGCTCCTGCGTCTGTTGGATATATTTTGTTACCTTTGAAGGTCAAAGGTTATGTGGTTAGCACACATGGAAATCCGGGTTGATGGTTAACTTTAGGGCTAGAGTTCTCTATGAGCTATTTGCTTCTGTGTCTTGTTACTATTTCTGTCATCCTCTGATAATGGGGTATTGTGTAGCACCCACAGACCAAAGCAAGTGGGGTAATCTGGTACAATTGTAAACTCTTGTCCATTGCAATACAAACATAATGCAGAAAATTTTAGAAGACTCCGATATTGGATGTTTTGTACAGTGACACCTATACATCAGAAGAACTTTAATTCTGATATTTTGGTTCTATAATTCCAACCTCCTTCTCCCTTTCTTGAAGAAACTGTCCATGTGATTTGGGAAATGAACATTTCTCATCATTTTCATTTATGTATTACATACCTAGCGAAGCATTTGTATAGAAGTCAATGGGAAAGTTAGCGAGCTATATCCACCGATATTGCCCGATTACCCCGATATAGCCCGCTTACCTCGTTTTGATATTAGATTTCTTTAATAACCATGATAATATCATGACGTCACGTCATTGATACAAAGTAACCATGGGAACAAAGGCATGTAATACATCAGTTATGTCACTATGACGTGAAATATGCCTTCGTTCTTGCCCAAATATAGAGCCTCCCAAGGTCGGCCTATATTGGGAGAACTCAGGCATATTTCACGTCATAGTGACATAACCTCTAAATATATAATGCAAAAGAACCAATTGCAATTCAAACATGAAGTTTTTAAACTGTTGCACATGTATGTATAGCAAGAAAAATGATTTGTAAAAGGGAAGTTCCAGATAAGTTGGTTCTGCAAGTATGTTCGGACCATTGATACACCAAGATAGTAGATCCTATTGAAAAAATATCATTGGGTAATATTTAAAAATTCAAATAGTGTAGAATGTAGAGGAATTAGCAAGGAATAAAATAAACAGACATGAAATGCATACTCTGAATTGTATAGAAATGCAAGAAAATTTGGCCGTTTATTCAAATTTTAGAGAGAAATTGTGAGGAATTGACATGAGCAGACGGACATCAAAGCATGGATATCTCCTGTAGTGACCCTGCTTGAGCCCTCATTAGGGCCACAATATTTCCTGACTTTTGACAACCCCATAGAACTTTAGAAATCTCAAGCCTCTACTGAAATTAACTTTCTCCATGCTTCTGCATAAAAATGTCAAGAAAGGTCAGGGATATTTAGATTCCTTACCTCCACCTTTGAATTTTTGTGTTTCATATTTTTGTTTTTACTTGGTATCTTCAAATTAACCCCAAATTAGTAATTACTTGGCTATAGTTTAAATGAGGACACTTGTAAGTGCATCAACCCCCCCCCCCCCCCCCCTCCTATACTTCCTCCTACCTGTTTGTTTAGAGTTGTTATATTGATTTCCTTGCTTTAAGTTTGTTTCCTTATGACCTGCTTCTGAAATTAAAACGATTGGGATCTGAATAACATAGATTCAATAGTTTTGAATAGTAAATGGACCTATTTGATTGGTAACAATACATATAAGGGAAGAATGGTATGACCTAAATATTTTTAACAAATTGATTTTTATAATAACATCAACCCCCCTCTCAGACTAAAATATGAGTATCAATCTGGAAATGTGTATTGTGTGCAACATGTGCATGTGTAAAGTGAGATATTAGAGTGAAGAGAAATACTATTGAAGATGAAGCTCTCTTTTAAGAAGCGAAGTCAAATAGATGCAAAGGGTACAAATTATGTAGATATGTAAAAAATCATACAATTCACTATTATAATTCTAGAGATCAGCTGTGTTTAATAAGGTTAGAGTATCTAAATGAATGGGAATACCTGATGTACATTTGATAATTAATTGTTCTCATCATTTATTATAAACGACTAACAGAAGGTACTCAATTCTGAAGTATTTGGACTTCATCAATATCGAGTACTGTCGAAGTGGTCAGTCATCGCTACTGATCTTACCGCAAGAAATACAACCCGATCATAAAGATCTTAAAGAACAAAAACTCGAGGTAGAGATTAAAAAGATACCACGTCAAGTAGAAATCATCGAAATTGAGATTATCAAATTGACAAATACTATAAAGTGTTTTTCGACCACTACAAAGTGCCCATATGGTATAATCACTTGTCGTTGGCCGATTTTAAATAAACAATCCAACTAGGGGCTTTGATGTGTAATCTCAAATGTAGACGTTATGTAGACTGAATTGAATCTTGTGACGGTTCTCCAGTCTACTATAAAGGGTCACTTTTCAGAATACTGTAATTGAATTTTTTGAATTTCACTACTTTCCTGGGATATAGACTTTGCATACAGGTAGAGAATATAGCACATTTTTCAGATATGAATTAATTATCTTTTAGACTACATAACCTCATATTATTTACTGAATGAAAAATGATGTGTTATAATTTCATGTTTTCTTATGTTATTTGTCAACCTCCAGTTTTGATACAAAAAATTAATAAACTTAAATATAAGTTGTTTTTGTGTTACCTTATCATAGCAAGGTCTAGACAAATAATCATGATCTAAAATATCTGATTATTTAATTTTTAAATTCAATTAATGTTTTTGATTTTTAATTACAGGTTGTACACTCCCTCGTCTAGGATACCTCTTGCGTTCTCTCCGACAAATGACATGGGGTTGACAGACATTGAGATGTCAAATGCGTACGAGTACAACTTCGAGGAATCCTTTGAAAGTGAACAGTTTAATGACTTTGAATATGAGGTAAGCGAATGGAGATTTTGGCTTTTCTATTTCATGTACATGTGGGTGTTTGTTTAAATTTGTGTTTTAGGGTAAATTGGTAAAATATCATAAGGAGTTAAAGATTTTATTTTCAAATGTTGCCACTTATGCTTTCTGAAATTAGATTGATGAATAGGCATTATTAGCACTTTGAATACAAATTCTAAAATAAATAAATAAAAATCTAAAATAAATAAAAGTAATACAAAATGTTTAACTTTCCATCAAGGACCCTTATGTCAAAAACTTGTCTGAATTTTTCTTTACAATATAATCCTTTGTGTTCTGTTCTAATTTGAAGCTTATTAAACAGTTTTTCAAAAGCTTGTCAAGTTTTTTGAATGCGTACTTACATCTAGTTTTACATGCACCAAGTTGTCTTATGATAGGCATATATTTATCAAATGTCGTGTATGCATACATAGAAAATGCCATAAGGTTAAATTTTAAGTGTCAATTAGGTAAAAGGCAAATGTGTACCATAACCATTCTAATAGCACCTTCGTACAATTATCGCTTATTAAGCATATCTGGATCAGGAGACACTCCCTCATGTATACGCAGACCCTGGATATTATTATAACAGATTAGAGACGTGAGAAAATTGTCAATGCGAAAAAGTTATTGACGAATTGGAAATGTTGATCTATGGTACATATAACAGAGAAAGGCTTGATAAGATGTGACCTTGAAACAATAAATTCAGTGAAATGACCCAAGGTCGTTGTCATCTAATTTAGGTAAGTTAAGGAGAATGAGTAATCTGTAAGATATAACTCGAAAGTATGGTTACGAATATGAACACCATTTGGATACAGCTCCAAAATCATTGGATGTGACCATGGGCTTTCAATTAATTTAAAATTGAATTTATAAGAGACTAGAAATCATAACCGTGCAGAAAATATGGGATCAAAGAACACTGATTGATAAAAACTTATTCTGAAACATGAATTAAAAAAGTTCCTTGCATGATATAGAGATAAATATTATTGGATATCAAACGGCAAAATGCATACTTAATTGAATCTATTCACATTTGAAAACAAACAACACACTATATTTTGTTTATGTAGACAAAAAACATCTTTTTCAATTAAGCTTTTCGATATTGGATTTCTTGACATAATTTTTGATTTGAAGCATTTTAGGTCTTTGATAAACTTCCTTTGATCCATTGAGAGTGTCGAAACATGGACGAGGTATTATGCGTAAATCAGTGATCTCAGGAATGGTTGATTTAACAATGATATGGATAGCATTTTAATAAACTGATCCCTAAAAGAAACTCTGTCAACTAGAAATTCAATACTGTGTTATAAGCTATATACCCCTTGCGCTCAAATTTGAGAGTCACAAAATCTCATGAATTTCTTTGACAAACCTAAGAATACTATAGTGCTTATATCGAACAAAGGCACCAAATGACATCAACTTTAAACGATAGATAAAAAATTAATTTTGATTAAAAATTGAGTTTTTACATGTAAAGCTCTCAGGTAGTTTCACAGTAGATTACGATATATCAGAAAATTGACAGCCTTCGCTCAAAGATCAAAGCAGCGAAATTTACTTCAAAGCTAGACTTTATTAAAACATCTCAGTGTTAATTTTATAGATTTTAGTAATAACAGAAGGCCATGTTGTATTTATATTTGTAATGAATATAAACCATATCAAAGCAGCCTTGTTTAGAAAACGTCTCTTGCATCTTGCAAAAATCGCAAAAAGCGTGATTTTTCGATTTTTACTAGATCAACAGTATCAATCACCTTCACTAGGAAGCATATTTTTTCATAGAATTTTTATCGCTAGATATGACTTTTACTAACTGGAATTTAAGTTGATGTTTTGAGGATTGGAGTACTGCAGTCAGCCATGAAATGAAGCAATGACATTTGATTAAACTTACCCATGAATATAATATCTGGGAGTCATATTCTGATACAAAAATGAGTAAAACTAGACTTTTGAAGATTGCAAGCAATCTCACGGAGGCCCTCTTAGGCATTTTTGACAATTTGAAGGTCAACTAAAGGACAAATATCAAATTTGAGGTCAGATGTGAACTCCTGAGAACTTGTAGATGATTTTCAAAAAAAGATTTTGTCAATTTGAAGCGAGTTTAAATTTGACCTTGATAAATTTCGAAATTGACCTTTTTTCAACTTTTGAACTCTTATATCTCAAACTGGGACAAAATTCTATTAAATAGTCAATTGCTAATATGTGTAGAACCCTTAGAGGAATGTGTATATTTCGACTTCGGGTTAAAAATATTAGTTTGTAGTCTCGAACTTTGTGAAACTTAGATAGCACAGTTTGTGACCTAATTTCATGATCTTGACCTTTGACCTTGAAAAGTTTTACCCTTTTAGACATCAGTAGGTCTTTGGTAATCAGGCTGACCTAATTTGAATCCAAAGACTCAATTTGAAAAATCAACTTTTCTTACTTTTCGAAGGTCATTGAAGGTCAACTAAAGGTCAAAGGTCAAATATGAGATTCAGATTCGGACTCCTGGGAACTTGTAGATGATTTTTAAAAAAAATTGGTTAGATTGAAGCAAGTTGAAAAATGACCTTTTTTGACCGTTTTTCGACGTCAAATATCTCAAAACTCGTAAAAATTCAATGCTGACATATAGTGAACAATTTGTAGAATATACTAAAATGTAGTTTCAGTTTAATTCATCGCAAGAAATAATGAAGTATAAGGACAAAGTTAAGAAACTTGTAAAAAATTTAGATTTGACCTAATTTTTAACCTTGGACCTAATTTGATAACCGTGACCCTTGACCTTGAAAATTTTACTGTTTTAGAGCTCAGTGGGTCTTTTATGATAAGGCTTACCCTAAATTTGAATCCAAAAACTCGATTTGAAAAATCAACTTTTCTGACCTTTCGAAGGTCACTGAAGGTCAACTAAAGGTCAAATGTCAAATCTGAGGTTAAATATGAACTCCTGAGAAGTTGTAGATGATTTTTAAAAAAAAGGTTGGGTGAATTTGAAGCAAGTTAAAATTTGACCTTATAAACTTTGAAAAATTGACCTTTTTCAGTTTTTGAGCTCTTATATCTCAAAACTGGGACAAAATTTTAATAAATAGTCAATTGCTAATATGTGAAGAACCCTTAGAGGAATGTATATCTTGACTTTCAATTAAAAATATTGATTTGTAGTTTTGAACTATGAGAAACTTAGATAGCACAGTTTGTGACCTAATTTGATGACCTTGACCTTTGACCTTGAAATTTTTACTTTTTTAGACCTCAGTAGGTTTTTTGTAATTAGACTGACCTAAATCTGAATCCAAAGACTCAATTTGAAAAATCAACTTTTCTGACCTTTCGAAGGTCACTGAAGGTCAACTAAGGGTCAAAGGTCAAATCTGAGGTCAGATTTGGACTCCTGGGAACTTGTAGATGATTTTAAAAAAAAAATTTGGTCAGATTGAAGCAAGTTGAAAAATGACCTTTTTTGACCGTTTTTTGACGTCAAATATCTCAAAAACGGTAAAAATTTAATGCTGACATATAGTGAACAATTTGTAGAGAATACTTAAATGTAGTTTCAGTTTAATTCATCGCAAGAAATAATGAAGTATAAGGACAAACTTGAGAAACTTGAAAAAAAACTTAGATTTGACCTAGATTTTGACCTTTGACCTTGACCTAGATATGAAATATTTTCCCATCAAGATCAAACCAGGTATCTAGTAGGAGCATATAGTAGAAAGTTGAAAGCTAGTAGGAAGTAGAAGAGAAATGCTTTGAAAGAATAATAAGAATAAATAAATAAATAAAGAAAAGCTACAAAAGCTATAGGAGGCCCTTTCAGGAGGGCCTCCTAATAAAGACTTGATGCACAAGACTGTCAAATAGAGTAGATTGTTCTCCGAATCTTTAAAATTTCTTTCTCAGGGTATTTACTTTATTTGCTCTGTGCACGGTGCATATGATTGGATATATGTTTGGTTTGCTTGGATTAAGATCAGTTACAAACACCTAAGAGACATATTCCAATACAATACAATATTTACATTGCATATCAGCATGGAGGATATTAAAGATTTGATAGCTTTCTTATTGGATAGCTACCATTGGAAAGCTCAGACACTAGCTAAATCATGACTACTGTACCACAACAGTAATGTAAACATCCTGTGAATATATATAAATGTATCAATATATATTTGTATTCAGATGTCTTTTTTATTTTGAGGTTGCTTGGACCCTTTATTCATGAAAATATTCATTCATTCATTGATATATTCACTCAATATCCCAATCCCATTTCAGTATCCATATATACAATAAAGCACATGCACATATGAAATTTGTCCTCTGAGGCTTTCTTATTCCTTGGCCTATTGTATCTCCCTCTAGCTCACTTATTCTTTCAATCTCAACATAACATAACATCAATAATTATCCTTTAGCTCCTGAGGGAGCATCAAACAGATATAATTTTTAAGTGCAACTGTAGTTTACAATTAAGGTCAACGTATCTCTTTGATTCCCTGCGGCATCTGGTAAGTTCAGGCAATCACTCAAATCTAAACACAATTATGTGACAACGATTTGTCTCTGCCCCACGTAACCTAATAATCTGAATTTTAAAATAAATTACCATGAGAAAAATGAGCGAATAATTCAATTTCAGGAAGCCTTTTGAGAGATGGGATAAAGAATTGTCGTTTTACTTATCTGGTCTTGAATTGAAAGCAAGAAGTGCTTATGTATCTTACTAATAGAACACCGAAAGTGTGATTGAATTTGTTGGGATTAAATCAGAGATATTCAAATAAATCTGTGTAACGCTTCATCGATCATAGTCAGGAAAGAAGTAGAGAGAGATTGTAGGAGTACGCTGGAGGATATCTAGTATTATGTCTATGTTCATAACTCAGGTAGGTGGCACCCAAAAGGAAAATATTGTCAAGGTCATGTTTTAAAATTTGAAATAAAGTAGAAAATAGAGAAATTAGCAAAATTTAAAGCATATGGGGATGTAGTTAATAGTCTAAATTGTATGAAAATGCCAGAAAATTGAATACTTCATTCAAATTTTAGAGAGAAAGGGCACAAATAAAGCAGATCCAGGTAGAATGCCTAATTTGTGTTCTTGACTTTCTCAGGAATGAGCTCTTGCATAACTTGCATACAATTTCAAGGTCTTCACACGTCTGCAAAATATAAATATTTTGTGTAACATTAGATTTCAAGGTATGTCTGTAATTTTAGAACAGTTGTCTGAGTCGGCAAAAAATAGGTTTTACAAATATTATTTTTGCTTGAACATCCATCTTGAGGAATGTGTGCAATTCATATACTTTACATAAGGAATAATTTTCATGTTCTGTGCACCATCAATATGCAACCATATAGTTTTTATGTCACTACCACAAATTGTTTCAGTCTCCAACTCTTTTGGATGGTGTTTGGCAGTCAGCATTTGGTGTTTGGTGATTGGTGTTCGGTAGTTGTAACAAATGACATGTGGTAACATGTTGCATGTTAATGCCTTGTTACTGAACTGATTTAGGCCAGTGATATATGACCTCAACCTGTGAATGAACATCTGAGAGACTCAAATATGACTTCAAAAGCAACATGTCACTTACCAAATATGCATATGGCTGACATACATAATTGAAATAATTGTTCTTGATCAAACGGCAACAAAGGGCTATCAACTCAAAACAATCAAAAACTCTTAATTGAAGTACTGTACATAATTAATCAAAGTGTGGCTTCTGTTTTATCTGCTTGAATTATCAGGTTAGTTAACTTGTGGCCTTACCTCATTGGCAGTGCCAGTAAAAAAACATGATTCAAAAATCCGTCTGCTCAAGCTTATTTCATGATTTTCTCCCTAAAATTTGAATGAAGTGTATGATTTTCTGGCATTTCTATATAATTTTGAGTATCTACTTCATGCTTGTTCACTTTATTTCTTGCTAATTTCACTCATTACTACTTTATTTTGCATCTCAAAATGTGACCATCAAGAATTTCACTCATGGGAAAGTCAATAAAAGTACACCTATTAATGACGTATTAACGTGGTAATTGGGATGCTCAACCTCCGCAACTTGTTATTTGATTCTTCCTCGAGGTGTTTTCTGAGATTCCATTGGTTTAGATACCTATCCCGATGTAACATACTTTTGGGACCATGAAGAATTTCATCAGTTTGATACATCTGCAGATTAAAATATATTTTTACATCAGATTGAAATATCTAAGTTTATCGTGATCACCCATTGGATACATTCCCCAAAATCAGAGCTAATCTAAACTTAGAAACATTCCACATGTGAGGCACATAATCTTCAAAAACCAACTTATGTTCAGTGTAAAAAAGGTTACACCCTTCTAAAAAATATTGATGAGAATTCGAATCATGATTTATATATTCAACTCAAAAATTCTCATTGTGAATAGATGATATATCGCTAGATGTTGTACTATACTGCCAAGCCGAGATCCTGAAGCATTAAACATGTTAAAGGGGGAGATAACTTATTTGGTAGATTTATGAGTATATTTGTGTCTGCCCATTTTTCTTATACTAATTATGATGTTACCTGTACCCTTTACCTGTCAGTAAACTCTACTTGAAACTTCCTTAACATGAACCAACTGGAACTTAGGACACTCTCTTCAACACATCCTGTGCTCTCAATAGAAAAACACAGGATCTGAATATTTTACAAAGTTGCCAATCTTTTAAGTTATTCCTGTATCTTGTCAAGAATAATTTGTCAAATGTTAACTGAGTCTAGTGGCAGTTTGTAGATAGAGACTTGGATAATGCATGCTACTCTGATAACCTTTACTTCTCTACTTTGATGCTGGCCATTTCAACAGCAATACCAGATATGGCTGTTTATAAGAACACTTCATTTTTCTGATATCATAAAGTTTCAGAAATCTGGGTTGTGTATGTGGGTTAGTTACCATATATAGTATATAGTAAAGCCTGTCTGATAGAGTATTTTTCTGTAAGGAACATCTCTATATTGTCACTTTTTCATGGACAGTGTTCGGCAGTTGGTGTTTGGTTGTCAGTGGTCCATGTTCGGCAGTCGGTGTCTATAACAAATGTAATAAACCTTTTCTGTAAGAAGCCCCTATTAACTATAGAACAATTGTGGCCAGTATAGAGGGTGTTCCATCTATAAAGGTTTTACTGTACTGACCAGGCTGAAGAAGCATTAGTTTTTACAGCTGTGAAAGTCACTTTGTTTAGTAAGAGGGGGGTGATTACGTTTATAATGTCCAAATCATGTACCTTGAATACGGAGTCTATTTACAAATGAGCAAAACTCTCTTTTTAAGATGGAACTCAAATGAATGCAAAGGGTATATTTCATGTTAAGTCATCAATTCATTTTCCATTTTGACAAATATTCCTGATTGCATTACTCAAACAATAGCATCAGATGTCAGAAATATTTCAAATGTTCCAAAATTCAATCACAACGATTTGGCAGTAGATTGTCTATAATTGAACTGGATAATTAATGCTGCAACCTTTGCTCATAGATCTGGCAGTGTAATTACTGGAAGCACTAGTAGGGTCAGTAGGCTTTCATCTCCTATAATGGTCATTAGGTTAGGTGACAATTGTGACAGTATGGTGCAGTGCGGTCACAGATATGGATGGATATGGGAGATTGGTGAATTCTATATGGTAAAGGAGATGTCATTTATGGTACAGTGAACTTTTTATAATCATTATGATTTGAAAATGATAGAAATAAGGAAACATTGATCATATAGCTCACACATAGCCAGAATTTTGCTATTTTTTCAAAGAGTAAACAAATTAATTACAATTTCAATTTCAGGAATGAAAAGCTTCAAGTGTTATGTTAGGGTTAATGTTTCATTAATTGTGCGATATTATCCCCTGTTTCCTGCATAAAGGAATTAAACTGATGTGTACTACATATGACATTATTGTAAAATGGTGACAAAAATCCTAATTGGTACACTCAATATGACAATATTGTAAAATGGTGACAAAAATCCCAATTACTGCTATTATGGAAATTAAAGTGTTTGATTGTTATTGATTGGGAATATCAATAAATATAACTTGACTAAAAGTGGTCAAAGTGAGTATTGACGCTAACGAGATATTTATTGACCATATTTGGTCGCAGCTGGTAGATTTACAGGAAACCATCTCCTTGCGTCTCTTTACATCTCCTTATTGAAACAAAGGAGATTTCAATTTGGAGGACCCTTAATGTTGAACAATTCATAAATTATTTAGAATGGTAATTCACTTTCAGCAAGTTTGTTTGAAAAGTAATAAGAGTAATTATAATGGTACATAATGACATATGTTATTCCATGCTCCATACAGCTGGAAAGCAGTAATAATTCATTTATAAGCATTTAGTGCATTGTTCCATCAAAAGGTGGCAGTTAGGTATATAAAATTTCCAGTTTTCTTATTTGACCAATCGATGAAGACTTTGTATTAGACAATATGCCACTCCTGTGGTTTTACATTAATATCCATTATGGAAATTCCTGTCCACTTTAATCTATACTTAACCTTACTGGTTAACTGTTTTAGCCACCTTTGGAATCGCTCGCAATTTAGGCAAATACCCCAAGCGCGAATTCCATTATTTCAATTCCCTAATACCTGGGTTATATAGAGCCCCGCAGCAGTTGCCATAACAACAAATGGAAATCAAATTCTCAGCTTAAATATACACCACCAAAAAGCTTTTTGTAATTACCACCCCCGCAAAATGTTCAATCATCGTTTTTTTATACAAAATTTAAAAATTATGCACTTAAATAATGGGATCTGGGATATGGGAATAAGTAGGTGTTGGGTAGTGATGAATTCATCAAGAAAGCATAATAGGTGACATTGCGAAATAGAATTTATTGTGTTTATTACGATATTATTGTAAAATATTTTATGAGAATTATTGAATATTGTATATGTTATTGTACATGTTATAGGAGGTGACACTCCACAGAGCAAGTAGTGAAGAGAGACTTGGACTAACTCTATGTTATGGCTCTACGGACGAAGACCTAACAGATATCTTTATTAGTGAGGTAAGAGTTTTTAGATATGTATTGTGACAAAGATCCTATGCCTCATTGTGCTGATGTTTTTCTTTGGCAGTATTTCCAATGTTGAAAAAAAGTAAAATATTTTTATTTGGTTTTAAAATCCCAAAACCCCTTTCATAGTTGATTTTATTATGCTTTAATCGGATACTGGGCCTAGAACCAGGCATTCTGTTCCCACAAGGTGGGACCTTGGTCTGACAAAGACCCAATAGATCAGTTCTTATGGTCACCTGTTCTATAGAATTGCCTGTCAGTGTTGATAAGGCAAAAGCAGGTTAAAACACTATTCAGGCCCTGGATATAAGATCCAGCATTTTTCAAATCCTTCAACTTCAAAGTGGTTCCCAGACTCTAAAGAACAAGTGTAGTCACACTTAGAAACATGTAAGATTGATGTTTTTTTTGAATATCCCTTGTTTTGAAATCCGTCTGCCTGTGCTTATTCAAGTAATTTTCGCTAAAATTTGAATGACGTGTCTGGTTTTCTTGCTTTTTTGTACAGTTTAGAGTCTCACCTTCATGTCTAAAGTCTTTATTTCTTCCTTATTCCATCATTTTTCTCTCTATTTTCCATTTCAAAACATGACCCCATGATCCTTTTTTCTCAGGTTGAGTATTTTGACTGGGAAGAGAAAATGTTAGACAACTGAAGCATTTGTTTTCCATGTTTACTGTTGTAAATACATATGTTATCTATCATATTTCTCATATATCTGTCCAAAACATATGCCAAAGTTGACAGCTCTATGACATCAAAATGTTCGTGAGCCAGAATATTTTGAGAGCTTGTGTTTTTATTGTATTGTTTTGGCAAGTGTATAATGGTAGCATTGTAATGAATTCCAGAGTTCAAAATTAAGAAATCAAGTCAAAAATACTTGAATCTGCTTGTTATTATCTTTTAGTTTCTTTTACATTTAACCCATTCAATTTTTAAGTTGACATTGCAAAATGGGTGTTGTCTATATGTGAGCCTTTAAGAGGAAGGCTTTAAGAATCTTGAATCACTTTTGATTTACTCTTACCTTTTCATGGGTTAATATAACAAGATCCCTAATGAAGAAAACACAGTTGATTTTGATTTTTGGGTCTGCAAATAAACGTCACAGTGGTCATATTTTGAAACACAAAATAGAGTGGAAAATAGTGAAATTAGCAAGGAAAAAAGTAAATAGGCATGAAGCCAACACTCTAAATTGTATAGAAATGTAAGAAAATCAGATATTTCATTCAAATTTTAAAGAGAAATTGAGTGGAATAAGCAAGAGCAGGCCGACATTTTCACATGGGGCGAATTGTATTCTATCTGAGGTAGATTACTGAAGATGGATGGGTCAGGGAGTTGAAAGCACTTCAAAGATTTTTACGTGATTAATTAAGACATGGGGTCATCATTTGAGAAGGGGCCAGGGAATATAAAATAGATTCAACAGAGATTGAAGACATTTCTTACAAAATACATCTCAATTCTTTTGTTTTTCCTCTCTAATTTCACTCTAAATTGAGAAATAACCAGAGTGGAATCAAATAAACGAAGGTGACATTCAAAATTGAACAAATATGGAGGAAGATCAAGGTATTATCATGGGGAGATCTTCAGTTTGTTACATGATGTGATTTAGATCTTAGGGAAATGAATTCAACTGAGATTAAAGGCATTCCTAGTGAATTACCCAGGAGTTTCCTAATCAAGGCTATCACTGATCTCATATACTGTATAGTATACTACTCCCTAGGGAGGTGTAGAGCAAAAAAAACATTTTTGGGGAAAATCATCTTTCTAACTTTGGCCAGCAACAAAAAACAGCTGCAGTTCTCGTGTATACTGCCACTTCTCTAAATATGAACCTTGGCCATGCCTTTTATATTATGATACACAAGATCAGTAGAAATCAGTCAAGGCTGAAATGGTAAATGGCCATTTAAGACCTGTGAATATTATGAAACATATTTAAGAATGAGATGCCTTTAAATTCAAACATTTTTACTTCTGTTCAATACCTCTTATTTTCTGACTCTGATTTATTACGGAGTCTGATTTATTTGTTGTTGATAATTGAGGTCTTTGCAACTATCAGTAGAAATGTTGTTTCTTGAGGTCAGTTTGATTTAATGCAGTCTACCTCAGCTACCACTTTAGACTTACTGTTGAAATAAAACAATATTTTCTTTAATTGTACAAAAATCGAACACCCTAGAATAATTTTCGTATCTTCTTTGAAGGGTTATACATCTTGGACTTCCGTGGTGGTATGACCAACTGAAACTTTATGAATATTGCTTTTCGCTAGTTTTATTTTGAGGTCTGAGGCTAGTAGCTTCCCTAAAGATGCAAAATTTAACTTGAGAAAATGGTAGCTGTACATCTGTTCTACCAAAAGTATTCCTTCAATCATATCAAATACCTTGATAGATCAAGATAGGGACTGTGATCATAAACAATATATCTAGGGTCTGAGTTTCTGGTTGTAAATGTGATGATAAATTATACTGGACAATCACAACAAACGCATAGGTAGGTAGGTATCTTGGTGCATTTTTTATTGCTGTTCAAGTAGATCCAATATACTTACCATGAATGAAACTGTCCGATGGTCATGTTTTGAAATGCAAAATTGAGTGGAAAAGAGTGGAATAAGAAAGGAATAAAGTACATGTATGTGATGTTGATAGTCTAAATTGTATAAAAATATTAAAAAATCTGGCGCTTCATTCAAATTTTAAAGAGAATAATGCGAAATAAACAGAAGCAGACGATATTTGAAACACAAGTCAATTGTTTCAATGAGTACTATAAAGGACTATAAAAGTGTGCTCACTGTTCAAGCCGCTCTCCAGCCAAGTGGTCGCAGCTTTGATATAAGTGCCGTCATCTGTTGATTTGACACACTTATAAACAACACAATAGTGTGTAATTGTTTGCTAATAATTATTATCTGACAACAAAGCGTAAAAGATTTGGGAGAGTATATTACGATATCTCGTTATCTTACCTGAAGATTCTCAGGTAAACTTAAGGTAAATAAAAAATCCCTCTACCTAACAGGGCTGAGATTTAATCTTTGAAACTGTTGAAAATGTGTATACGAGAAAGCACAAAGGGCAACATCAAAAAGATACAGAAGATCCTATACAATATAGACTATGTAGTCCTAAATAAACCACAGAGGAGATTGTGAATTGTATTTGTATTTGATAAATGAGAGAAGGGTGGCTAGAATATCTGAGATTATTGGATTCATCTTGAATAATGATCTAATCTCACACAAACAGCTTTTATGGTCAGAGAAATATGTGTGACCTTATTATTGCTATCTTACACAATAGACCAGATTTTCATATTGTGTTACTCTTCCCTCAGTCTCAGAGCCTGGTATATTTGGAGGAAGTAAGGTCAAAACATTGAAAATGGCAGTGTCCATTCATTTATGTAGATTGGGCATCACTGTCCCAGCTCATGGAGTAAATTGAAATACCCTTGGACCAAGGATGGTGTTAATGACTTTATGGTTAATATGCATTTCCATTCTTTCTACATTTCCAAAACTGAGAGTGGGCATCTCAAAAGTTCAGCAACATCTTCAATAATTCCATGGCAGCTTTTAAAGACCCCTTATACATCCTTGCATACAAGTCAGAAAAATCATTATCATTTTATCAAGCTTATCACTCTGCTGTTTATAAATTAGCTCATATCTGAGAATTCCCACAGGCTTGTATACAGGACTAAATAGTTAAAATGCCAGACTATTTGAGTAAGGATCCCCTCTGAAGATACCCTTTGCATTCGTTTGACTTCACTTCTTAAAAGAGAGCTTCGTCTTCACTCTTTCAAACTAAAATAAACCTGTGAACTCACCGCGCCAATCAGTGTTCGTTGGCCAAATTTGACCGACGTTCTTTATATGGTCATTCCTTCTGACGTCATCGTTGAGCCCGGAATTGACCAATGACATGCGCATATTTAATTAGAACGCATTTGGCTTATGTTTCTTCAAGCTCGCTGATTAGCGCGTAGGTCAAAAGTGATATACCGAAACTGTCACCAGTACCCATCGTGGGGGTGGGGCTACTTAACTGTAATATGGTCTCTACTAGGCAGAGTGTAGTTAAACTAGACTCTGCATGCAGGGTACTCTGAAGACCATTTGCAGTTTTAAACTTATTAACCCCTAAGTTCCTTCTACATATTCACCTTTGATGTTGGTTGTTTGTAAATAAAGGTATTAGGCTTATGGATTAACATACAGTTGGTGTGGTCAAAATGATTATCACAGTTAAAGATGGAATCCACCATTGTATAACTGTGACCTCATCAAAGTTGATGGTAAATTAGAAACGGTTATTCGATCATCATAATCCATGGTAATCCATGAATCATTCTCGTATATGAGTTATAGTATCTTTGATGTACCCTAGGGATGGAGTAACTGTTTCATAGGTGGCATTCTGGAGAATTATATATGATGTAATAGGGATTAGCGCTGATTTGGACAGGTATGGATCGAAATCATGATTCATTTAGATGCATATAGCATGGTCTCTTGGGATGCAGGTTTCCCAGGGGGATTTAGATAAGATATTCTTATTCTGGTATGGGTATGGATCTTCCAAGGCTGTAGCATTTGCATTCATTTGTCTCATTCTTGTACTTTATTCTGATCATTTCTTGAAATAGAAGAGACAGGCCCCAAAATCTGCAATGAATTACAATCAGAGTAAGAACAATCTAGAATGGCGGAAAGCTTTGTTTCTCCTCCAGGAGATCATGGGATATAGCTACTTGTTCATGTATTGTGATGTCAATCTAAAATGGCGGAAAGCTTTGTTTCTCCTCCAGGAGATCATGGGATATAGCTACTTGTTCATGTATTGTGATGTCATATTATCAATAGTAGCAATCTTAAAGTATCATGATAAGGCATCTTAGTTCTTTGCGCTCGATGTTGCTCGTGAAAACGTTATATGTATCAGAATGATCTAAAAGCTGAAACTGCTGTTAAATGTTATAAAAATGTGACAAAGTTCACCTGTAGCTATCAATTAACAGGTATCTCAGTTTCCTTTGATCTTTCTCATCAAATATCAGTTGCCCAATTACACATAGACAATTTCCCCATTGGGAATGAAAAGAGAGTAAAATTCTTGTAGAAATCATGAAATACTGCTCCGTTAATCTGATATACTGAATCAACCTGATAAGGAGGGAGTCTAATGACCAAAACAGTTGTAATTGTCCATCATATTTTGTCGCCTCCTCTCTGAGGGGATTTACGATATTTATGTGGTGTTTCAATGGAGTTTTTCATGTTTTTGAAGATTCTAGATTTTAATCAGGAGATATGGAATAACTTTAATTTGACAAGCTGTATGAAGAAGAACCCATGTGAACCCATCAATAGTTCACCTTAAATAGGGTCATATCTAATTACTAAACATGTGTAAATTATCACTAAATGCTCAAACACATGGTCTTATGGAAGGTTAACAACTTGTATATAAGCAAATATCATCAGATAGGAACTCAGTAAAATATTTCATTAGAGGAGTTCAAAGTGATGTCGGATAAGACAACTAGAAAGATATATTTGGGGGAGAAAATAATATTCAAGAGTTGATTTACTGTTTACTCTGAGGCAATTTAGATAGAGATAGAACTAAATATAAGGACAATAATAAGGCTCTTTGGACTGCACTTGTGGAATAAGACAGAGTAAGAGACACTGCAAGGAAAGGATAAGGCAAGAAGCCACCAGAATGTCTAAGTATAAAGTGAAGGATTTAGGGGATAAGGTTCTGCAACAGTTGCTATGTTGCCTTCCGGATAAAACTTGTGTAAGTACATTAACGTAACAACAATCAAAAGTGCAATCAAACATTTCTCACTCATCTTGCGATATCTTTTAAATATTTGAATGAAGTGTCTGATTTTTTTTGCATTTCTCTATGAATTTAGAGTCTTAACTACATGCCTGTTTACTTTATTCCTTGCTAATTCCATGGATTGTTACTCTAATTTGCATTTTAAGACATGACCAGCATTTTACTCCTGGGTAATCACAATTGCTATCAAAACGGGGATAAACTTCAAACGAAATGAGGGAAATAAATGAACGCATACCTTAAGATCAAAGCACTACATGTGTTGACTTCCCATTGTTATCACGGGCATGGCTCTAATATAAATGTTTGGGGAGCTAGATTTTTTAAATCACAAACCATATATGGCTTGCTACTTGGTAAATAGAACATTTACTTATCTCAACACTTTTTCCTGTGATCATACATATACATGGAATTATGTAAATTGAAACTTATCTCGTATCGCAAAGTATTTGTATCAACTCATGGAGTGTGTGTATTTGTTCTTAACAAGATCTGTTTATATCAAGACTTGCCTAGATCAAACTTGGTAAGTCAAAACCAATTGAGCAATTCAAGTAGCAGGAAGTTGTAGGTCTATTACCAAAGGCTTCCTCATATATTTGACAGGACGGGGCTTGCTTTCAAGGGACAAATGGAAATATGATCGAGTTAATAGAGAAAACTAAGGTTTGAATTAACATAAGCTTTATAGAGAGTGGTGTCATAAATATGAGAATGATGGTTAAAGAGATCTAAACAAATATGAGAATGATGGTTAAAGAGATTTAAATGACAAGATAGGAGAATGCATTCAATATGATATCTAATTTGATTGACTCAAATTAGTCTTGCATCAATCTTTGCCTTCCGCCCCCTCCCCTCCCATCATATATTTCAGTTGAGGGAGAAGGTAGGGGGAATTACATAGGGGATTGATGCAAGACTTTTGCTACCCTGAAACTTACATGGTAGCAGTACAATACTAGATGTACTGTATATGAAGCTGTTCTTTAGTGGTGTTAAGTCAACTTCTTTGCAAAGGGTAGTTACCTTAGAAACAGAATTTTAAATTAAAGTATGATGTTTTTGTACTTTCAGATTGATCCTTATAGTATAGCAGCCCAGGATGGGAGAATAAAGTCAGGAGATCAGATATTACAGGTAAGTTTATTTTATAACACCTGTGGAGGAAATTACACTTAAAATTTATGAACACTTTGGTAGAAAGAATGGATTATGGGGAACATGACCCTCTTGTGAGTTATCCTATGGGAAAAAAGTACCTCCTTTGAGTTGACTTTTAGCAATATACATGAACATGAATATGGGAAAAGTTCCTCTTGTGGGTTGCAAAAAGTGCCCAATGATGGGATAATTTGACCTCCAGTGGGACAACCAACCCATGCATTCATTAGCGGATATTTCACTTATCTATATACCTCTATTTGGTTAACCAAATGATCTTGCATTACAAAATGATGTTGTAAAACATCTAACTGCTGTCATAAAAGACACACAACGCTGGTATGCGTTGATGGACAAAGACTAATTAAGTGTCATTAAACAGAGGGTGGGGATACATGGCTGTTGGAATTGATATCAAGTGACTATAGTATTTGTCTGTAAACTTATCTTTTGATTGAGGATGGGAATGGCATAATCTTGCATCTCATCTCTGGTTTGCCCATGGTCTATGGAGAGGGAACGATGGTTGTGGGAGGGGGGTTACAAGAAGAAGTACTATTTAGAAAGGGTATTAAATATGTTGCTCTTGCATGAGATACTAATGAATTGGTGGTCATTTTGAAATTAGTCAAAATTCAGAGGCATTGTTCAGGAACACAGGAAACATATGCATTACATGGTATAAAGTTGCAAGGAATTTTAGCATTTCATCAGTCAAATTCTTAAAATTAAGTACAATATGTGTTACAGATGAATATTTTAAGCATAGGCTAAAGGGATATTTTAAGCATAGGCTATAGGGTATCGGGTGGGAAAATCATCTTCAAGTGGAATTGAATTAAAGATGGTTAGAAAGCTGTAATTATAATTTAATGACCTGTTGTTCTCTACTTAATTGATATTTATTTCTAATTGTGTGAAAAGAAAATATCTTGAATTTATTAAAAGATCATGAGAACTTGACCTGGAGGTGAATCTTATATTAAATGAGGGAGAAAATTGAGATGTGGGTTGGTTGGATCTTATAAGCATCAGTTTTATCTTTTGGATTTCATCTTCCGTAAATTGATACATGTCCAGCGTATGTAGTACATGTACATGTATGCACTTGTTTGAAAATAATTTTGTCATAAAAAACAATGAGTAATTCAATCGTGATCTTTGGAGGCGTTTGATTTCCGAAAAATATGAATTATGCATTAGATGTGAAATTAATGATGGCCATAATTTCTGAAGCATTGTCTAGTAGCATCGTGGGCAGTAATTATAAAATTCTTCTTTTTGGGCGGCTAATTAAAAAATAGATGCCAACAAAAATGGGATTCCAACACACTCCCTTCAATCATGTGTCATAGAACTGCTCTATCGGAGTTGTATGAAAATGTATTATCATCATGAGAATCAAGTGAAAAGTGACACTGATTATGTTTTTGTAAAAATTTAATTTATTGACTTCAGACCTTTTTCGTGTAATTCTGCGTTTTTCCATGCTTTAGCCATTTATAAGGCACAACCCAGTTTTGAGTGTTTTACTCACAGGTAATACACAAAACAGGTGTGACATCTCGATGGGGATTTATGAGGATTGAAATTCTCTTTGATGTTCAATATTTCGTTAATTGAGAGGCAAATCAGGGCATCATTTTGTTGTTAATTAATTTTATGATTCAGATTTCCCCAAGGCAGATTCCATCTCGTGGCCTTGAATTTCAGAGTTTTGATCATCGAGTATTGTCATTATTCATTGATTGGTGATTACATATAATTATATCATGATGTGTTCAATTTTAACTTCCTCTTTTTCACAGGATCTTTTCATAATGAACTGAGTTAGGATGGAGATCAGGAGCGTATATGTTTTCAAGGATATTGTGTTTTGGAACTAAGTCACTTATACGCTTTCATTGATTATTCATTTTTATTTTATTGGATTTTTATATATTTAATTTTATTTGTTTCTCTTTTCAGATAAATGGTATAGATGTGCACAGCAGGGAAGAGGCAATCAAATTGTTCCAAGAGGACAGATCAGATATCACTCTGTTGCTAGGGAGACAGATTCAGGTAACTATGACAACAATTAATAGTACAGTATTTGTAATTCATTATAACTTGATCTTGAACAAATATGAAGTGAATTTGGTTGATCAGAAATTGCATGGTTACTATGGTAACAGATTCATGTATCCATACTCATGTAGCAATTACGGAACTGGTATGTCTTGCTTGTACTTTAAGATGAACTTATAAATACATATAGGCATGATGAACACTCTTGTTGAAGGAGAAGTATCAGTTACCATGGCAACCTAAATTTGATTTACTCAGGGCTTCCATATTATGGCAAATTCAAGAACTCTTTACAAAGGATTTATTTTTATTTTATTGACAGTTTTAGGAGATCCTCTTTTCAATTGTGACATTGGAAAAATTTGATCATTCTTTTCCATTACAAACATATTGGTATAATAGTGGTAACTGAACTCGCAATCATATTCAAGTTACCAAGGAAACGCAATGCAAGAAAAGCACCAACTGGGAGTTCCAACCAAAATCCCAAGTATTCACAAGATTTATGTGAAAAACTATATGTAAAATAGAAATGTGTCTGGTACATTGAATCTGTCAACAGTGTATGATGGATTGGCACATATGCATCCACCTTACTCCTCGGTTTCTCCGTCTGCTCATGGATATTTCACTTCATTTCTCTCTTAAATTTGAATGAAGTATCTGATTTTCTTGCATTTCTATACAATTTAGAGTATTAACTACATGTTCATTGAGTTTATTTCTTGCCGATTCCACTCTTTTCCTCTCTATTTTTGATTTCAAAACATGACCATCCTGGTATTTTAGGTTTAGGTATTCACCTTGCTTGCTGGTATATCACTTTCACAGGAGCTTTCATTATTTTCTCATTACATGTCAAAAAAGCATTCAGTTAAATACAGAACAAGTGCCCAGTTGTTGTGTCTTGTTGTTTTGTTGATTCCTGGTTACTTATTTGTTTGTGATGTTTGTCAAAGAAATATGTCGAGCAACATCTGAGTATTTTCATAGAAACACACACTTGTTGATGTCCATTGAGATGTCAAGTCATAATGAGGAAAAGGGGCAAAAATCATGAAAATCTGAACAACTGAAATGCACTTATTGTTTAAATCCAAGAATTTAAATTTATAATACTTTTGTCTTAATTATTGTCAAAAAAATCTAGAAAAACAACGGTCTTCATTAATTTCATTGATCCATTGGAACTCAGATTTTACAAAACGTGTTTCATAAACCATACAATATTGTGTTCTGGAATAGAATACATGCACTCTTATTCTTAAAGATAAAGAACATCCATTCTGCACTTAGGTTGGATAAATGTTTAGTTCCGTACCTTGAAATTGTATTTATTTGCAATGTCCAGATTGGCATTTATGTAATGAATGATCAAAGAGTGTGTAAATTACAACTTGGTGTGTTTGTTATTAGAAATCAGGAAAACAGACAGTAGCTGATTGGCCTGGGTACCTGAAATCCCCTCAGATGATATCCTGTTTTCTTTTCTAATTCCGAACTTGTCCAAAATGTTTACACGACATTCTGACCCATCCTGTTATTTATTCTTCTGTTTTCCAAGAGTTCTTGATCTGTTTTTACCAGAATATCAGGAATTTTGAACTTTGCTGTTGGTATCAATTTGATTTATGCATGTATGGCTTCTTTCTAAAGGGTTCTGAATGAGGGAATTGATACAAGAAATAAACAAAGTGGTTGTATTTGCCTTTCGTAAATACTTATGTTGGTTATATTTTGAAATGCAGAATAATGTGAAAAGGAGTGAAAATGGCAAGAAATGAAGTAAACAGGCATGAAGTACACACACTAAATTGTATAGAAATTCCAGAAAATTAAACACTTCATTCAAATTTTAGAGAGGACAGGCGAGAAATAAGCAAGAACAGACGGATATTTTAAGAATGGCTGATCTCAAGGGGTACCTGTGTTTAGTGTAAATACATGGGGAAATTGTAATTCAGAAGTTTCTAATTTCTCTTGATGGGATAGCTTATAATCTAATTTCACTTCAAAGAGTGTGGTTTCTTCCCTATTTAGAAAGAATGTGTGTAATGTACCATACCTACCACCCATATCCCCCTCCCTCCATTTTAATCAAGGTTTATTGTATATTTGCAGATGGATGATGGTTTCTTGGAAGATGGTGGAAATGTAGTCCTTGATGATCTTCATATGGACATGTTGAGACAACACCCTCACTTTAATCCACATTTAATGGGACAGGTAAGTCTTTGAACAACCCTCTATTTTCTCTATTATAGTGAGACTAGCACAACTCTAATACCTTGCTGATGTTTTTAAGCTTATATACAAGCAAAATGACCCAGTCTGTCAAAATCTATTTTCACTAGCTAATCATCTTTTTCCAGAATGAAACATATCGAGTAGCCCTCATATCATGGACATAGTTTCAGATCATATTAGCCAGCCCTCGTATTAGAAGTTTATTATTAGTTTTGCCCCATAGGTTGAATTTAAACAATTTCAGCTCCAGAAATTAGCTTGATATCTATAAACTCCTCCCAATATTTAGTTTGGCAGATCTTCATATACAAAAGATAACTTAGTTTTAAATGGCCGTTGTTCAAAATGTCCGTCTGCTCATGCTCATTCTACTTTTTTTCTCTAAAATTTGAATGAAGTATCAAATTTTCTTGTATTTCTGTACACATAAGAGTGTTGACTACATGCCTGTATATTTTATTCCTTGCTAATTCCTTTCCTTTCCACTCTATTTCACATTTTAAAACATGACCACCAAAACATTTTCTGTCAGGAGTAGCAAATAACCCTTCAACTGTCTTGTCAGTAATATTTGTGGAGGGGTAAATAAACCTACATTTGATTGATTAAATGTGTTCTTATTCTCTACAAATTGAAGAAATGTTTTTTTGTTGTGTTATGATGAAAATAGTATCTTGATATCCATGATTGTTTGCATAAATTTCTCTCCCATTTACAAATAACAAAACAACCTCCCTTCAAATTTAAAGGTAGCTTTGATTGGCTTGTCGGTGATAACACCAAAGTAAATACTATAATGTTCTATACTGATAACTTAATGCAAACATAACAAAGTGGGGTGGTATGTTAAAACTTTATCCGTTCTTGGATCATATCAGGTATTATACTCTGCCAAACAAGCATTGATATCTTTATCTGGTATACACTAGTATAATAGACTATAAGTTAATTGGCTTGCTAATCTTGATATAGTTGCTACTGGTTGCAAGATTTGGAATCCTTTCCTACTCACCATGGTTACCATTGGTTGCAAGATTTGAGATTTCTTCCTCACAATTGTTACAAAATGATTGATTTGTCTTTCTGTTGTGTCTTGGTCGGTCCATTGGTACTTTTTGTTAACATGAAATGGTACAACAAAAATAGTACTGATTTGCACTAAACTGGCTACAGATAACCTAAAGAAGCCATTTAAGGAGGAGAAATATTTACATGCAAATATATAATTACAGTATTTTTAAATGCATTGTATCCCCAATATGGTTTCAATCTCGACAATGTTTTGAAATCACATTGAAAATATCTGTCACCATCTGTTTCACAGTTATCAATGTTAACACAAAATCTTATGTTTCTCACTCATCGTCTTAGCTACAAGTGCTATTGTATCCATGTAAACATGTTCAGGGACCCGGTTGTGTCATGTTCCCATGTCACATGTCCTTGTTATGTCAACGTAAGAGCCCCACTTATGGCAAGAACTCCTTTCTCCAAGAGTTAAATGAGACAGTTAGGTTTGATAAAAGTGATCTATTAAGTTCTTATCACCGTGTCACTTTCAGTTTTTCACATCAAAATTGAATTAATCTAAGTCTTTGTAACAAACGACAACTTTTTTCAAGCTAGATTGATTTTTAATCACTCTATTGGAGGTGGCAGCTTTTAAAAGTCAATAAATTTATTTTTGACATAAATTAATGAGATTTTGTTTAGATTTGGTCCGTCATTGCTTCATTTGACAAGTCAATAAATGAAATTGATAAATATGTTTTTGACAGAATAGGGTGCTTCAAATTGATAAGCCTCTACTTCAAAATATGAGAGCCTACATATATGAATATGGCAGTAAATTCAAACCAAAAACAATTAATTAAATTTTGAAAGATATGATTTATGTATCGGGTGGCTATGACACATTAGGGTTGAACTCGGGTTCATATAGTAAAAACATATTTACTCTAGTAAAACATAAATATATATATATGAATATAATATAAAAATGATACTTATAATTTATTTATTCTTATTATTCCTTGTATTTCCAGGGTAACGATGAGGAGGGTGCCACCACAGATACGGCAACCACAGAGAATTCTCTGACACGACATGAAAAAGATAGCGGTGTAGGACGCACTGATGAAAGTACCAAAAATGATGAGAGTTCTGAGCAGGTATAAAATTATAAAATATTTTAGAATAAATTTTTGTCTGTATCCCATTTTCTTCTACTTCTTTGCTAGAACTTCTTGTGCATGAACTTATATCAGATACCAACACTACTTTGAAACCTTTGCGCACATGAAATTAAATGAGACCAAAACATCTTATACTAAACAATTATATGAAAAGAAGCCCTTATCTCAATACAAGGATACATTTAAAATTGTAATGGCTTATAAATGAACTAATTGGATTAGCATGACAGGATTTTAAGGAGATTCCAATCAGCTACTTTGCTGCTATGGTATTGATGCAAATCTATTGTTTAAACAATCAACTTACAGGAAGTTTTATAAAAATACTGACACATGCCCTCCTATTTTTCATTACATTATGTATAAATAGTAATAATATTGTCCACATGGTTTATTCTGCAATTTGTGTTCAGAGGAGAAACATCAAAATGGTACATGCAAAGAGAAAAAATAAGCTAGGGATTTTAACATATTTTTCCTGTATCTCTTTCCAGGAGATGATGGATAATGAATCGTCACCAGGCAACAATTCAAAGTTTCGTCACTATAGCGACAACAGCTTTACTTCGAATGACACTCAAGAATTGGAGTTTCGCAAGAATGAAATCTCAACACAAGATTGTGAAAAGTTTCGTGAAGTCTTGGCTAATCGTTACGCTGAGGACTGCTCTGCCAAACTTAACGGCCAAAAGGAGCCAAGTAGAAAGGACTCCCATAGTTCTTTGGAGCAGGAACTGGCTCTGTTAAATAAAGAAATGGAACATATACAATTAGAATGTCAAGAAATTATTGACATTCATTCGAATAAGAAACAATTGACAATCGAAGGCCTGGGGGGTAAGCCTTACCAGAGCCCAAGGGTGGTGCCACGTATGGGCACACGTCTAGATAAACTGAAAAACAGCAACTTGGCTAATGTGGACAATGGGAAGTCAGAATCCCCAGTAAAGCCAATAGAAAATATTGAAACACCTAAACATATTGAAACATCAAGTTTAGAGCGTGATAAAGACACTGCATATAACACGGCAGACAGTTCACATAGGAGCACCCCTCTCACCCTGGAGTTGAGCGCGTTTGAAGGGGACACACGCAGTTCCATGCTGCACCTCCCAGCCACGGGAAAATCAGACTCAAGCTCGAAATCCTCTAAAAAATCCGATAGGAGGTCAGAGCGTAATCACTCCCGGGATGGTAGTAGCCATAGTGATAGTAACAAATCAGCCAATGAGGGCAAACGTAGATCACGAAAAGATCGTGAAAGTGATGGGAAAAAATCTGGCGATACTACACCGCAGGAGAAGTACAAGTCTACGGAAAGTTTGACAGACATTTATGCGACTTACGCAGAAGTTATGTACACCAATCAGGCCAATCTAGCCCATACTATGATGGTGCAACAAAAACTATTCGAAAAGAAAATCAGTACCAGTTCTCATAGAAATGATACAACACTTTCACGTCACCCTGATGGCAACAAAAGCGCAGCACCAAGTGGAAATCAGAGCTCCGATCAAATGGAATGGGTCGTGAAACGTCGTGCTGATGGTTCGCGTTATGTCACACGTCGACCAATCAGAAATAAAATGTTAAAGGAGCGAGCAAAGAAAATAACAGAAGAAAGAGCTGGAATGACAACAGATGATGATGCCATGAGTGAAATGAAGGTTGGGAAATATTGGTCGCGGGAAGATCGTAAACGCCATCTTGAAAAAGCACGTGATCAGAAACGTAAACGTGAGTTCATGCAACGATCACGCATGGAAACCCTCAAAGAAAAGGAGGAAGACAATAAAAAGGAAGTGAACATTGTCGAACTGAGTCATCGAAAAATGATGCGTCATAAAGGGCGCAAAGTATTTGACGATTTCACAACTGTACAGGAAATGCTGGTACATGGAAATCGCGAGTCTGCTGGCAAAAATTATAACCCATTATTATCAGTCACAACTGTTTGAAGTAACTCCATGCTTTGAATGTCACAATGGTCATGTTTGTGCTTTCCATTTTCTCTCTAAAATTTGAATAAAAGTTCAGTTCATCCATGAAATTCTCTTTAAAATTTGAATAAAGTATCTGATTTTCTTGCATTTCTATACTATCTGGAGTATGCAATTGATGCCTGATAACTGAATTCCTTGCTTATTTCACTCCTTTCCAATCTATTTTGGATTTTCAAATATGACCATCATGGCATTTTTCATATGGGACTTTTATTAAGTACATAATAGCATATACTCTGTACATTTTCTTATTTATATATTCTATTCAACAGAACTGTACAGTATCATTGTTCGAAATGTAATTTGGGTCTGAGGCTATTTGGGAACCACAAAGCATCAATGTTTTCATTAATCTTTCCAAAATGTTTTGTGAGTTAGTAGCTACTTGAGAGGAAACTGGGAAGATCAGTCTATTATATATAAAGTGTGTTTGACAGATTCCTTTTTCTGTCATGAAAACACAGCATGAGTGGTTTGGTTTCAAAGTGGTTAGATAAACAATATAAAAATGGTTACGTGGATGGTCTGTAATATAAAGGTACTGTGTACCTGTGTACAATATATAATAAATATATAATAATTATAAAATGTTTTCGTTTCAAATCCTACCTAAAACTTGTGGGTTTTGTTGCATAACGAAACATTTGATCTGACACCAAACAAATTGTTGTTTATTTAGTAATGTTTTCATTGATGCTTTGAAAGTTACCCCCAGTCATGTTAATGTAAAGCTGTATATAGGAGGTAATTATATGTGTGTATTGGCAAGGAATTTGCCATTTATAATGTGAGGGTAGGGTGTTTCCATGGTAACAAACCTACCGCATCTTGGTAAGAAGCTATCTTGAAGACAAGGAATGATTTGAAGTAGAGAAGGAAGACGTTTGAATTTGTGGTGAACATTGATGTTGGTATTCTGTCTTCCCATATACAAGCATTAGCATCTGATTTGAATCCAAAATTGTAAAATCCGAAGCGCATATCCAATAAATGTATTTTGTCTTCATTGTTAAAAGTTAAGAACGTGTTTTATGAATTTCTGTTGTGTTTCAAAAAATGGTGTTAAAATAAATAAAAAAAATATCATGTCCACATATCAACTCAAAATCGGCTTTGGAATAAAACTAAATGGGATGCAAAATCAAACAAAAGATTGGGGAACAAACAAGGGATTAAAGAACAAACAATATTTGGGGAAAAAAGCATTATTTTCATCAAAGCATTTCATTTGGCACTGCTGATTTGAGAACCATTTTATTGATGTCAAAATAACACAAATTTTGTGTGGTACGTGTGCTTTTTGGATATCTAAACAGAATATTCAGTGATCTAATTATGGAATGAAAATCGAATTATTGAAAACCAAAAAAACAATACTATGGAGAATTACACTCTAACTTATCTGGACAAAACAATGTGGATTTTCACTAACTTGCAATTGTTAATAAGAGTTGTGAACAATTTTTAAAATTGTCATCAGCTATTATATAAGTTAACTCCTGTCAAAGATTCATGAATAAATTGAATAGAAAATAAGTATCAACAAATTGTTTCTTACAGTATTACCAATGTTCATTTTTTATAAAATCTTTTCTAGTTGTTTCTAGTTCTATGTGATCTATGACAGACATGAGGTATTGTTGTCTTAATTAATTGAAACAAATTGAATTGAAATTCACGGTGCCAATCAGTACCATTTTGGCTAACAGAATCAATGATGGTATTCCTAAATCTATGTATGTTATAGAATATTGTACTTTGCAAATGTCGAGCCTGTAATTTTCTATAATCTTTGAGTTACAAATATTTCAAATTGAATAGTGGAAACAAAGATAAGTCTTGCATATTTTCCGCAAAATTTGTTTTTTATACACATGCATAGTTAGGATATTTGTATACAGAAGTAAAATATGTTCTTTGACAATGTAGTGGTTATTTTAAAATGTTTTATTTTGGGTTTTTAGTTTGTTCAACTTTTGATCTGATCCTGAAATGGTTTCTGTCAAGTAACAGGATAATTCATGTTTTCTTTCATATAATTCATGTTTTCTTTCATATGGTTTTTCATGTACACAACATGACTTGATACGAATGAACTTAAAATCAGTGATACAAAAAAGTATTGTCATTTGTATGCTATTTGGTTCTCCATTATGTTTATGTTATTATAATTGCTACATATAAGTAATTACACGATTACGTTTAATTACAATTGTAAATGTAATTACATTTCTTTATGAAATAAATTATTGTTTTGTATTTACAAAAGTGTATAAAATATAAATCATGTTTTCTGTTACAATTTGAATTTGCTTTCATCAGATTCATTGAATATCCATTGAATAGACCTTCCCAAAAATTCCAGATCCTTTAGGTGAATGGAAAAAATTGGTATGTTGACTAGAATTATGATGCCATAAATGCAGACAGTTGTATTAAAATACATTTTTGAAAAGAATTAGCAAACGGTGAATCCTATTTCTGCCCTGGAACTGAAAGAATATCAAAACTGATAATCAGAGAGATTATTCACTGGATTGGCTTACTAAGCTTGTATTCGCAAATGCAACTAACGGCTACTGGATTAACTTACTATTTTATGACCAACTCATTTAAATACAGGGTGGTCAAAAAAACGGAATCCCTGCATTTTCTTCATATCTTTGTCATTTTAAGAAATTACTCCCTGATATTTCACTCATTTGTAAAAAATTTAATTTCCTACCACCCTACTATATTTCATGACCATCAGACTGATAGTCACAATTTTACAGCACTTTGAACAACATGCTTCAGGTTTGGCCATATCGGTAGCCGTCAGGTGTTAGTTGCATTTGCGAATACAAGCTTAGCATCCCACATTACATGTACATTGAAACCTGTATATCCTTACACCTCTCTTACCCAAACATCTCCCAATGTGAACAGTTTTTCTCAGTCCAAATTTTGTTATCTCCCATGAACTCACATTCAAAAGTCCTTGTAATGTTGACTCTTGCTGATCCAAACAATTTTGGCTGGTTCAAGAGATGTTCGGATTAGACAGGTTTAACTGCATTTCCACTTATATATGAAATCCTTGTGTACCTTGTAACATTTGAACTCTTTCTCCATGCCCAAATACTAGTTATTATTGATTAATACATTTAACAAACTTCATTTAACATTAAGACTCAAGTTGTACCCATATTATGTCTAAGCATCCAAGAATTATTTTGTTCATTTTCACAATTGTAACTATAAGGTATTGATTTTTGAAGACATCCACCTAGTGGAAGTTGGACCAAGTTTGGAGGAAATGGACTTGGGTTTATCTGCTAATAGTGAGGTTGATGGCAGCAACAAACAAGGAATTAGGAAATTACCAAAATTCTGTGAAAAAACTGTTTTTAAAAGTGAACACCACAAAATGGAACACCTTTTGATAGAACATTTTCTGACTCTGTTAGTAGAAACTCTACATGAATTTGCTTTTCATCAACGTCATTTTTGCAGGCTTTATTTACCAAAGTGCCATCTTTTAAACTATAAACACAATATTCTTATATTTGTTCATATTTATTTGATCTAGAGCTATTTCAAAATACAGATGTTAATATTTACTGTTTTAAAATACATCCTAAAGTTTTGTGATTTATCAAAAGTCAAATTGTATTTCAGTATGTCCTCCTTAAGAACTCTATAAATTATCCCTTCAGTTTCATTTGACTAAGTTTTATCCAAACAAAATTCAGACATCATCACTGAAGTAATACAAACATACTATTGCTACTCAAATCAGTATTTCTGTCCAATTAGGTTTCAGACGTCATTGGACTCATTACTCCCTGCAATTTTTCTAAATTGGCAAAACCAGCTATACAAATGTTACTTTATAAATTAAGTGCAAATTTTCTTGAATGCTCATCTTCTAAAGTATTGCATTTCCCTTTAATCGACTCTGACTCATAATAGTGCGAAACACTAATTATACATGTATTGTCCTATGGTTGCATTCGTAGAGCACCATCTAAACGTATAACCTCTCCGTTCAGTGTAGGATTTTCGACAATGCTTTGTACCATGTGGGCGTATACATCAGGCGTGGATAACATCTGAGGGAAGGGAATTGTACTGGCCAGGAATATGCGGACTTTTTCAGGTAAAGATGCTAGAAGAGGTGTATCAAACAAACCTGGAATTCAAATACAAATGTATGATAAATGATGTCACAATAAATAATACAATTAGAGCATGTAATGTAATCGACATGTAATCGGGAGGTTCTGGGTTCGATTCCCACCGAGGCGGAAAAGATGAGGATTGGCAAATTTCAAAGCTATATAGAAACTCCTCTATTGAATTGGAGAATGTAGAACTCTTGAACTTGATTAAAAAGCTCCAAGTGAAACTACATGATGCAATCACACATGTAGAATCGTAACAAAGACCTCGATTCTATGATTTATATTAAATGTATGATCTCTTGCCCATTGCCAAAGACCTCATTTGCTTTGGGTCTATTAACAATGACCATTAAACATCATTGATTTTGATCACCAAAAAGCATAGATTTTTGAACATATCATGAATTTAAAAAAATGAATACAAGTCTACAATGAATTGACAAATCACAAACGGAACATAAGAAAAACAGTTTTTCAAGAAATTTTTCAACCTTCTACTTAATTCCCTAAGAGACTACCAGCGACAAAATGTGAAAATATTATAAAAACGGATATAACGTACCTGGTGCTATAGTTGAAACTCTAATTCCTTGTTTGGCTAAATCTCTAGCAATGGGTAAAGTCATTCCAACAATGGCTCCTTTACTGGCTGAATAAGCAGCTTGACCCATCTGGCCGTCATATGCAGCTACACTAGCAGTGTTGATGATAACCCCTCGTTGACCATCTGGGTTTGGTTCATTTTTGCCCATTTCCCCGGCACTGAGACGTATCACATTGAAAGTTCCTACTGTGTTGACCTATTGGGAACATGACCGAAATTTTTCAAATGCAAAACAGTGTGAAAAGAGTGGAATTAGAAAGAAACAGAGTGAACAATGAGAATGAGAATGTTAATGAGATTTAATGCAGAAACCATGTATATCCAAACAGCTCTGTAATTCAAAGACCTCTAAATATGAACATTTTTTCTGTCACAATTTTAAAACCTCCCATTCATTTCCTTGAAATGTGAACACCTACTAGTTGAAACACTTTTGGCTGGTCCTACTGGCATTCAGATTAGAGTGGTTTTTATTGTATTACAACTTCTTGTGGATTTCAGAGAGTGAAAAGGTTTAAAAAAGCATTGTCTTAGAAAATTAACACAGAGAGATTTTACGTATGATTTGTATCGTAAAAATAGAGTTAGATATACATTTTTACGATACAAATCATATGTAAAAAGCTCACTGTGAAAATTAATCGCCAAAATCAGATATTTTACGTATGCTTAGTATTGTAATTGTGACTTTTCGAAAATTAACTTACCGTTAAAACTTTCGCAAAGTGCTCTAAACTATGAGGCTTATCTTTGTCAAAGTTGTAAGTTTTTACTGCGATCCCAATCCCTGCACAATTCACAGTCACATCTAGTTTTCCAAACTTTTCTTTCGCGATGCTGACAGCATTTTTTACATCTGCTTCAGAGGTTACCTTTAGAAATAAAATATTTATGTGTACTTTCTTTGAATAAATAAAAAATCAATCAAAAAATTTAAATAAAATTAATTTTCATTTGAAAAGAGAATCATTCAACTTTTGCAAAAGTAACTTTAGTTAAGCTATCTATTCATAGATCAAAAGTAAACCCCACCCTGCATAAGCTATGGGACCTAGCATTGTCTCTACTTTCAAATGATATTACTGAGAAGAGAGTTGATTGATTGAACATACAGGCCTGTAGCCAGTGGGGGTTCGATGGATTTGAGCGAAATTCTTTTAATACAGAAGGCCCTGTTAAGTGTAACACATAAAAGTGTAACACCTACACAAGACAAATACTTTTCAAAGTCCTGTTACTCAACTATAGACCTCTGTGTGACATTTCACTACTATTCTCCATGAAACTGCCATACTACCTCAACCCTTTTATGAATAAGGCAAAAGCACTCCATCTATTTATACTGTCATGAAAACTCATTAACATGTAATCATGTACAAACATCAGTGGGTGTGAAGATACAGTTCTCTCCCAAAGTTTTCGCAACTTCTTCTCCAGGGGAATTTGGGAGATCACAGATGACAACTCTCATGCCCTGTCGTATGAAGCGTTCTGCTGTGCCACGTCCTAAACCGGAGGCACCCCCAGTCACAATCCCAGTTAACCCCTGAAATAAATATATATTTTAGACTTTACATACTACAGTGTATAAACACACTTAGAAGCTTAGAGTAGACACAGATCCCAGATGGCTGCGCAGGGCTCTTGATAGGTTTTTAGACTGTGGCTCAGCAGGCAGCCATTATAATGAAGAAAATGGGAGAAATTCTAATTTGAACTATGTCAATTTAACATGCATCTTTGAAATTTCGAAAAATCTATTGAATTTAGTCCTATGCCGCATGTCTTTCTGTGTGATGATTTGAAGTTTTGCAAATTAGCCCCTTAACTGTTGGAGACGACGATCTCAATTTTGCTGATTCAGCATATCGTTTTTTCACTGAAATAGTAGTTTTGTGCCTAAATGACTACTGCCTATTTAAAAGAGGATTCAATGCAGTCCTTGCCCAATTAAAAGGTACATACCTCAAATGTGCTACACTGTGCAAATTATTAACATTTTTACACTTTTAGACCAACCAAAAACCTATGTTAAAGGGACGTATTTATATAACTTACATTAAAGACTCTGCTAGTTGGTGTAGTCATCAGAATTTTGTGAAAAACTAAAATTTAATGGTCTTCTATTGTGCAAATCAACATATATTCATACTTACGAGAGTGTATGAATTTTTGGTGCAATTGCTACAATATTAACCAACTTTTTTTTTTTATCTATTACCATTACTAGGACCAAAACCCCCCCAAAATTACCAAAGAAAAGTTCAGAAAATCGAATTTTGCATGTTCACGTCTGACTGATTTCGCTTGTATTGCTGCATTACCATTGCACAGAATAGAAGTCTTGTGGATAATGCAAATTTTCTGAACATTTCTCCAATAAGTTATTCGTATGAGAAAATAACCACTTTCAGTCTTGAATTAAGTATTTCAAAATATGATGACCCCAGGGGTCAGAAGAACCCTATAAAATCAAAAAAGGCTGGAGGAATTGGACTCAAAGTTTGGAAATCACTTCAGAAAACCCCTAACATTTAAATGAACATTGTACAGCATGGATATTCAGTCCACCATGACCCTATTAGTGTGTAGTATCCTTACTCAGTTTGTTTATTTCATGCGAACTCCCATGCAGTGTCTTGGAATAGACACTGCGGCGGGCAGATGAAGAAAATCACCAAAATTTGTTGAAAATAGTTCTTTTCATCATAGATGTGGTCAATTTTCACACAACTTATGAAATATATATTCATTTATGTTCCCCAATCATTATTTTGTCAAAATAATTTAAAATTAATGAAATATGAGAAGAAATTCTCATGGAAGGAGTTCTGAGTAAAAGTTGTGATGATAATAGTTTACCACACGTGTTGTTTATTAGTTAATACGCGCAATTCAACCAATGAAATAGTCTAAATTTTAGGTAAATTTTTTGACATGATGCCGAGATGTTTTGCTGTATTTCTCTGAAATTCTTTGAAATCGATGGGCCGCGATTTGAGGAATTCTAATTTGAACTTTGTCAGTATTTAACTTATATCTCAATGATCCAAAGAGTAAGGAGAGTTCTATCATTGTGGATGATTTCCAGTCTGTATATAAACTGGTACAAAATTCGTGAACGAGAATCTTAGTACTTAGTATTTGTCAGTATTCAACTTGCATCTCAATGATCCAGAGAGGAAAGAGAGTTCTACCATTATGGATGATTTCCAGTCTGTATATAAACTGGTACAAAATTCGTGAACAAAAATCTTATTTATAATTGCCTGTCAGCTGACAAAAATTTATGTATCCATAATATCTAACAAAAACTCTAGTTTTATTTTTCAACATTAAAAGAATAATAGCTGGCTGTAACTTTTACAATTCCAACAGTTTGACATTAGATTATCATTTTTTGAATAAGAAGGAATTATTAAAGAAATTTGTTGGAAAAATTTATTAGATTAACTATTACAATTATTTAATATTAGGAATTATATTACTTTCTATAACTGTGTACCTGGCTGTATCCAAACTGTATCCAATATGTGAACCTGTTTATCAATTTTTGCAAGGCAGAGGTTTCAACTACCATATAGAACTGTTTAGAGAGCATTAAACATGTCCAAATTTTTTGGTGAAAAAGTGACCCACTTTAGCGACACGTCCCCATATAGCTGATATATGGGAGTACCCCCCCCCCCGGGTTTTGGAACCGCGGAGCCCCCTATTTTTCAATTGGAGCAATCAGATTGTGCAAGGCATACAAGACGCACGCACAGTAGCCATGAAGATATGAAATTAAGGTAACTTATAACTAAATCAAAAAATCCAAGATGGCCGAAACCAGGAAGCACATGGCATTTGAGTATAATCTGACCATCAAAATTAACTGTCTTTTGGTTGGATTTTCAATCAATTTTTTAGTTCCACTTATCATTTATATAACCAGGCTCACTGTGGTAATGCAAATAGAAACAGTAAACATTTTGGAATGGGAATTTGAGTCCTCTGAAAATGTGACAGAAAAATTGACAAAAAGAGTAGCACGGCAAAGGTCCCTGAACATTTTTTTTCTAATTTCTCTGAAACATCCCTTTAATATAGCCCAAAATGGAAGGAGCTTTCGGATTTTGAAATCTCTCATACAAATTAAAAAAATAGAAAAAAACAATTTGAGAAGTGTACTTTTTTCCTTATTTTGATCCCAATTTTTTTATCGGGTAATTTTTCAAATTTCCGTTGCTCCTTCATTTTTGATATATGTTTGAAGTATATTTTCTGAAATGGTCAGATATTTTGAATCAGCGGTTTTTCACCGGCTACTCCTAGAAAAAAATCTTCTCAAATTCTTTAAACGGCACTTTTTTTCTCAAACTAACGTTTTTTCTTGTTCTTTGATGTCTTTGTATTGATTACAGTGCACAAGCATATTGTGAAATAATAAAAACGACTTCTCAGGAAGAGTTTGAAAATTTCAAGATTGTGAAATTTTCTATTTTTTCTGAAAATCGATTAAGTTAACAGTCACCTTAAGGGGAATTTAGCTTATAATCAGCTAATAATAGGACATCTCATAATGCGTGGTTGAGCATCCTCACCAATCGAGAATATAATGGCAAGGGTCAAGCTAAGCACAAATCTTTAATGAGAAATAATGTCAATATTATGATTCTTATTGTTCGCAGGTCTGTCCCTTTAGAAAACACCACCCTGCTCATTAAAAAACAGAAACTGTTGGACTTTACACAGAGTTCAATAGCCACTTCCGGGTACAATTTTCTTAATTGGCCAAATTATTCTAGTTAGGACAAAAACTGCCTTCAAACTTTGATCTCATGGCATTGGCTATATATTCATAAATCATAGCAAGAACTGTTTTAAACTATTCTACTCTAGATAATTAGAAAAAATGAGACTTACTTGCAATTTAGCGATTGTTGCCATTTTTAAGCGGATCCGGAAGTTCTCAACATGTGTTCCGAAAAGAATTGTGGGATACACACATGCTGAAATATGAAGCAGTTTTTCAGTAAGTTTCTCCAAATATCTACTTAAGAATGTGTTGAATATTTATGATACCCGGCAATAATACTCATATATATATGTTGTGTTTACAGAGAAAAAGAGCAAGCGTACTACGACGCGGAAACTTAAGAAAATCGAGAAAAAGGTGAGGAAAATTTCATGTTTTGAAAAAAATCTAACTCAATTTTGGTCAATAATAGGCAGGCAAGTAAGTCAGATTTAGATCTGGAAATTGTGATCTGTTATTTATCTCTGAGCCCCAACTATTTCTTTCTTGGTCAATGTCCTTATCCCGTGCCAGGACTATAGTCATGAGAACGTCTCAATCGTTTGCCTGTACGATTGATAATTGAAATATTAACATGCGGATTTTAGAATATTACTTAAATTTATTGAACCCTACAAGAAATTTTACAATAGTTTACGGTGTTCCGGATGATATTTCTTCTAGCCAAGAATTGGCTAGAGACTCAAGTAAGATATTACACTTCTTTGCCTTATCTAATCATTATTCTCAAACAAAGTGAAAATGTGGTAACTCTTTTGACTCGGTTATAATACTGATTTTATTTCATCATATTTATTGATCGAGTGTATTTCACTTTACTTTTTGATTCCCAACACTCTAAGTATTATTTTCGAGCTTGAATCAGAGCCTAAATCGCTTGAAAAATCTAGAAATGGAGCAAAAAGTAGTACGTTAGAAAGTGGATGAATGATAATTAATGCATGCTGGACTTTTACACTATTCATCAGTCATCTCCACAGGATTTTTTCTCATGTGGGTGCAAAATTCTCATTTTTCACAATTTAGACCAAAATTGGTGAAAATATGACCATTTTTCATGATTTTTCTCATTTTTAAGTGGGTGCAACTGCAAATGGATTTTCAGGTGGGTGGAAGCCTATTTTCAAAATCTCAGCTGAGTGCTGCGCCCACTTGCTGTAATGCTGGGGAGATCACTGTTAATGACCTTTATGCTCATTACCATCAGCTTCAACTTCATCTAGACTATATTCATTGTACATGTATTTATTTTTAAAGGTTAGGGAACACCACAAGAAACTACGTAAAGATGCAAAGAAAAATCCAAAGAAAACGAGTAAGTTTACATTCTGAACTGAACAGGGATCATATAAGTGATTTCCTGGCAAATTATTTAATTAAAAGGACAAAATGATTGACAGTCGAGATTCACATTTTCCAAGAGAAGATGTGGGTACTAGTGTTGTCACGGTAAATCGATACTATCAGTTATCACACCTTTCAGCATGTGATACAGGAAATATTCCACGAAAGGTAATACTGTATCATCCACGAAAGCGAAGCTTGAGTGGTGATACATTGTTACCCGAGTGGAATATTTCCTGTATCACATAAGCTGAAACGTGTGATGACGATTTTATCACATGTCTAGGAATCTTGAAGCATTTTGATTTGGTCAGTTATGATTGTGTTCAGTACCTGGTGTACTTCTGGTAACTATTATAATTTTTGATTTCGCTTTGAAACAATATGACGTCATACCGTTGTATTCGTACTTGTTTGTGAAATATTATGACGTCATATTGTTTTCCTTAGCTAGAAGTGATATAATCAGTGACGTCACATCGTTGCTATTGATCATCACTGGTTGCCTCTAGTAACGTGTGAGACGGCCGTGTGAGACGGGAAAACTCACTCGGTAATCAACCAATCAGATTACTGGAATTTTACAGAGCATGTGATAATATCAGTTATCACATGTTTCAGCATGTGATACAGGAAATATTCCATGTCCGCTTTCGTGGATGGGTGATACATTATTACCTGAGTTGAATATTTCCTGTATCACATAAGCTGAAACGTGTGATGACGGTTTTATCACATGTCTTGGAATGTTGAATTGAAGTATTTCGATGTGGTCATTATGATTGTGTTCAGTACTCTGTACTCCCGGTAACTATTATAATTTTGTGTGCTTTGAAAGTTTGCTTTGAAATAATATGACGTCATACTGTTGTATTCATGCTTGTTAGTGAAATAATATGACGTCATACTGTTTTCTTTAGCTACGAAGTGATATAACCAGTGACATCATATCATTAGTTTTGACTCCGTAGTAATACATCCCACTGTATCGCATTAAAATTAGTCACATTTCTTGTGATACTGTATATACGTTGTCACAATTGACCTATCAAAATGCTTAGATTTTATTTTATGTTTTCTTATCCTGAGTTTGTTTCTCCTGTTTGTTTACATTTTTTGTTTATACCATGATAATGGAATGATCACCATGACATTTGCGATCATTTTTGTTATTGTAGAGAAGAAAGATCCTGGCATTCCTAACAGTGCCCCATTCAAGGAACAAGTTCTGAAAGAGGCAGAAGAAAGAAAAATCAAGGTAATTAAAATAGGATTAAGGTTAATTATTCGGGAATGAATTATATTGGGAAAGGTCCCATTATAGGGATAAACACTTCTAACTTATGGGATTTTTTTTACATTAAGATTTATTTTCATGTCATTTTAAATCTTACAATTGCAAGACAATCAGTGCTCTCCTTATGCGTCGAACCGTGGGACAAATCCGACTACTCATGCTCTGGGCCGACCAGGACTGACAGGCTGTAGTCCGAGTGTCTGAGGTAAAAATTCTCACCAAATCATGGTCCAATCTTCAGTCCGATTGTCCTTTTATCCGTCCTCGGGAATATGACTGAAATGCAGCTCATTGTCAGTCAGCGTTAAAATGCAAAAATTAACAAAAATATTTCAGAATATTTGACAATTTACGTTTGCCCTGTGAGTAATTTTGCCTCAAGGAAAGCACTGAATACAATGTTTCTTGTATCAAGTTCTATTTTGAAATTATGTAAAAAAAATTTATTTTGGTACAATTCCAACTTTTGCTTGAAATGGGATGATATGAAGTACATATTCTGAAATAGGAGAGGAAAAGTAATTTAAAGTAAAGGCCTTATCTTAAGGGATACCCCTCCTGAAAATCTCAATATTCTCTTTATTCTGCCTAATACATGTACAGAATAGTGAAGAATTTCAGTCAGATATTTAAATCATCATGTTTGATGAAGATTTCAATAAGATGCACATGCACCTAATTTAAAGTCTTCATTTAAAGATAGTGAAATGGTCTCCCAAATTGGAGATTCAAACAGAATTGATGAGAGGTTAAAATTTTTCAGTTAGAAGATGAGAGGTTACGGAATAAAGAGAAACAGAAGAAGGCTCGGCAGAAGCAAGTTGCCAAGAAACGCAACCTCTCCAGTATGATCCTAGATGCTCAGAAACGACAGAAAGAGTTTGAAAAACAAAAAGCTGCCACTGGTGAGGCAAATGATGAAGCTAACAAACCAGTAGAAACCTCAAGGAAAGCATTCTATAAAGAATTCAGAAAGGTGAATGCAATATAGAATATTGCTTGGTGATTTGTACACAGTGAAACCTGTTAACTAGAACACCCTTTAACTAGTATATGGAACATCTAAAGTGGCACACTTCAAAGTTACCTATTATAGGTGGAACACCTCCCAAGGGGAACATTATTTCGAGGTACCAAAGGGGGTTCCACCTACACAGATTTTACTGTACATTCAATCAGATCAGTTACATTTCACCTGTCACGCCTTTTGTCTAGATACCTCATGTATTTCTTAATCCAGTGTAAGTTGTACACACAAATGTTATTTCAGATTTAGATTATATTTCTTAAATTATATTACCATCCACTGAAATAATAATTTCTACACTCAATTAAACCCAAAAAGTTGTTATATGACAGTGAAAGAATATTTGCATGTATGCTTAACATCCCCTGGTGGAAAAATAACATGGGACATCCTGATTGTCTCAGCTAACAGATAATGTCTCTGTGACAAAAGCAATTTATAATATATGTTGGCATTCTTATATGCACAATATAGAGGGTTTCCATCCATCAAGGTTGTTAACTCCATCTCGCCAATTCCAATTTATTCTGCATCCACAAACATTCTTATATGTTACACATATTTCCTAACTGTACAAACACCATTTAGGTGGTTGATGCAGCTGATGTAGTTCTCCAAGTGTTAGATGCCAGGGATCCACTTGGCAGCAGGTGTGTGGAGGTTGAACAGGCAATTTTGGACTCCAGTGCCAAGAAGAAGCTAGTCCTTGTACTAAACAAAATAGGTAAGTTATGGCAAGAAGAGAGATGAATAAATGCATAACAAGTTCTTGTTATGAGAGAGGTGAATGTTTTTTTGGACTTAAACAAAATTGGGGAATATTTGTAATAAAAGAGGTGAATATTTGTTATAAAAAATTGGTCAGTTTTTGTAATAAGGAAGGTAAATATTTTTCGTATTGATAAACAAAACAGAGAGTTTTTGTAATAAAAGAGATGAATATATGACTAATAAACAGAATTATGGAGTATTTGTAGTAACGTCATTGAACGCAGTATTTTCAAATACATGTTATTAAAAAAAAATGGTGTTCTTCTCATTTCAGATCTTGTTCCCAGAGAAAATGTAGAAAAATGGTTGAAATATTTAAGGAATGAGTTTCCCGCAGTTGCGTTCAAAGCATCCACTCAAAAGCAGACGGACAATCTGGTGAGTAAGAATATTGGTTGTCATTCCGGCACTATTTAATTTGGTGAATATGCCCTTTTGAACCTTTGACATGGTTTAATAAGACTTTTAGAATTATGGCAATGGCCATACCATCATCATTAATGGACTTTTCCCAACAAACCGTGACATGAAAATCATGTGATATACAATACATCATATGATATACCATCACGGATCGTGAGATCATGAAAATTATTTCAGAAACAATATTGAGAATAACACTCATCATTGTCATGATTATCCAGATTTGGCAGGAAATACAAACCTGAGATAACACCCTAAATGATATAGGCTAGGAAAAAATAATTCGTACCTTAATCATGCTATTTTGGACAGATACTGTTGCTAATGTAGACCATTGCAAAATCAGATGTGCTACGCCTTATTTTCGTAAATGGACCAATCAGATCGTGAGACACATGTATAATCATCATGAAGATATGGAATGGGAATTTTATTTTCAATAACTGGTGTATATAATGAGCTTAAAGTACAATTTCCCACTATCCGAGTATAGATCAGTACATGTACTATAAGCATTTACAATGTTCCAACATACATGTACATTTATCGTATGATCTGTAAAATGAAGCCTTCTGATTGGTCAGTTCTTGTGCTGTACAAATCTGTATTGCTACTGAGATTGTCCCCATTGATCATCTCCGTCGCAATACAGAAAATATTGGTACGGAGGAGACAGTAGCAATACAGAGGATCCAAAATGACTTTGTCTCGTTCCAATACGGAATTTCTTGAGCAGAATATATCCTGTATTGCACTTCAAATCATTCAATAACTTATAGTATAGCCAAAAGAGATTCTGTTTTGTTTAATATAATACCCAATATCTTTTTCTTTTTTCAGTCACAAGCAAAAATTAATATAACATCACAAAAGTTGAAAGGTGACACGGTTAAAACAAGTAAATGTCTCGGTGCAGATGTCCTTATGAAACTGCTAGGAAACTACTGTCGGAACCAGAATATTAAGACCTCAGTCACAGTTGGTATAGTGGGTAAGTTATTCAAATCGCATATCGAAATTATTTACCTTTTGGTTTCTTGGTATCTTGAAATATGTTTATTATGTAAATGACAATTTATTCATTTGATGTAGTCTGACATCAATCTTTATTTAGTTTGAGCATGGACAAAAACTTATATGTACTTTTTGTTTTGTCTTGTTTTCTAAGATAAAGTTTGCCATATTTATAAAATGTCATGGGTAAACATGAAAACATGTGTATGAATCATTTTGTAATATTGTAAATATATAATAAAAGAAAATATGCTGGATAGTGTGTGCTGGATAGTCTGTGTCTGTAAAGGTTCAACTCGATTACTCAAATCATTAACTTTATGCGACTTACCTACAAGTTTCTCATGTTTTTTTAGGATTTCCAAACACTGGGAAAAGTAGCATTATAAACAGTCTCAAGAGGTCTAAGGCGTGTAATGTCGGTGCTATGCCGGGAGTCACAAAGTAAGAGTCCATGTTTTGTTTCGGTTCCTGTTTAATTGAAGAATGTATTGAAATGTGTGTTTCACCAAGTTAACTAAAATGATGGCCAAGTTAACCAGTCTCTTAAGATATCAATTTGATTTGTTGTTTTAATCTTAATAATCCATGATGTCGATATAATGTTGATATCTTTTCATACTACGAACTTTAATTTGAACAATAATGATTTTTTTCCAGACAGATGCAGGAAATACAACTGGACAAACATGTCAAGTTATTGGACAGTCCTGGGATCGTCATGGCAACAGGCGATAGTAATTCATCCGTTATTCTCCGAAATTGTGTGAAAGTTGAAACAGTCGAAGACCCCATAACACCAGTGCAAGCAATCCTCAATAGATGCAGTAAAGAAAAGGTGTGTGTGTGATGGAAGTACACACATTTTGTTATTATTAAAAATAAATTCGTAAATAGAAAAGGGGAGGAAATATTTAATAACTCGGGACTGAATGGCTCATAATAAGTTTGCTGTATGGACGATACTACTTGATATTATTTGAACGGTGTGGTATTTTTACGTATTGCAGATGATGCTACATTATAACATAACAGATTACTCATCAGTCACAGATTTCCTTGGTCTACTAGCCAAGAGGTTAGGTCGTTTGAAGAAAGGTGGCGTCCCAGATGTTTTCAGGGCTGCAAAAACTGTTCTCCAAGACTGGAATACGTAAGTAGTAGAGTCCGCTTAATACAGCTTCAAATTCTATTTCATTCATTTACACATAATGGGCCACAACCTTATTTGAAATAAGTCCCTTCTCTCGCTTGTTTTTTAAAAACACTGATTTCCTTTACCATCTTATCTGAATGGATATTACCATGTAAATTCTATCAATCATATAAGATATAGAGAAGTTCACTGGACAAAATGCCAGCTCGGTGTATATGATTCAGATTACACTGGATAATCACAGCCAAGGAATATGGCTTCTTATATCCTTTAGAACATAGACATACCAGAGAGTGAGGAATATGACAGTGATATAATAATGTTTATTATTTCTAGGGGTAGAATAACATACTACACACAACCCCCAGAAACTCAACAAACTGGCAATGTTTCCATTGTACAAGAGATGTCCCAGGCCTTTGACATTGATGCCCTGTTGTCTGATGAACAGGACACTCTAAAAGGTAATTATATATACAGTAAAATCTGTTTAAGTGAAGCACCTTTGGTACATCTAAAAGGTGTTCTTCTTTGGAGGTGTTCCACTTAGAGGTTCATTACTACACATTTAGTCAGTTTTTCTTGGAACTCTGAAAAGTTTTTAACTAACAGAGGTGTTCCACTTATAGAGAGGTTCATTACACATGAAGTCAGTTGATCTTGGGACTCTGAAAGGTGTTCCACTAACAGAGGTGTTCCACTTCTAGATGTGTTCCACGTTACAGATTTCACAGTAATTAGAATAATATGTCAGGTTGAGGTGATGTTTTAACATGTGTATTGTAGAATGAGAAAAATAAGAAAAGAATATGATGTTGAAACTATTTTATATAGAAAAGTAGATATGAGAGCAAGATCTTGTTTTTATGGCAAATTTTTTCCCGTTTTTTAACGATATATCTTGATGCAGCTTGTGGTGTGATTTCATTCCCAGTATGTGCCTTGTTTATTCAGAGATCTAGTACTAACTTCAACAATAAATTTTGCACTCCCTTCCATCAAATTGGAAGATGTCATGATGGTCTTTGAATATTTCAGCTTTCAGGGTTGACTGCTCCAAAAAGTAAATGTCTGTCATTGATTTAGGTTTAAAACAAGCTACTGAGAAGGATTTTGTATTGGTTAGTGGGGGTCCTACATCTGCCTTGGAGACCCCTTGTGATGATGATGAGATGGGAGATGATAACACTGAAGAGGATGATGAAGATGAAGACATGGAAGATGATAATGATGACAAAGAAGTAAGACTATATATTCACTAAATCAATGTGGTAAAGTGGTAAAAATGTAACCATGTCAAATGTAGACTATATCCTCTAGTCTGAAATTTTTTTGAAATTTCGAATGAAAATATTCAGACTATAGCCCACATATGTTAAAATTTGGGATTGAAAAATATTTGTTTACATAGGAAGTGCCATTCAAAATGACCGACTTGGTAAATTAATTTGCATACTTGTTACTTCCCCTAGCTTTATTTCCATTTGACAATACGCTGTGTTACTTTTCATAGCATTTAATTGTACCTTACTACATGTACTTAATTGAATTGTTATAATGCTTATTTTTGGGAAGGGAAGTTTCCTAAAATTGATAATTGTGTGCCTGAAATTTCCTGTTTTTCCCACAGGAGGGACATGATGATCAATAGACTGAATTCTCAGGAAATTCAGTCTATTGGATATAGACTAATGTCAAATGGGAGGACAACATAACGAATTCTTGATAGTATATTTCCAGGCAAACTGTTTTATTTTAATGATTGATTTGACATTGCTAGGCTTGCTTCTTGGTACACAGATCTAAATCTGATTTATTTTTGGTTGTTGTCTACAGGCAAACATTGAGAAATTTGATGTGAATTTTTTAGGGATGCTAAAAATTTCAGACTCTTTAGAAAGTGTCATAAATTGTTAAAACTATTTCAGCTTAAAGATGTCACTGTTGGTTTGACGCCAAAGCTGAAGGCAAACAAGAGTGCCCACAGTCTGTCTATAGAGAAAGCTAAAAAGAAAGCAGAGCTAGAAGCAGCTTTAGATGGTAACCAACAGTTAATCAAAGACAGGAAAAAAAAATGGAAACACATAAAGAAATCAAGGAAAAAAGCAGGTAAGAAGCACAACTCTTCAATAACACCTTCAATTGACAGATTGTTTTTACAAGTTCTAATTCTAATTTGTCAAAAGCATTTACATGTATCTTTTTCAATAAAATTTCGCGTTAAATGTTAGAATTAAGAATTTAAGCACTCAACTAAATGTGTGTTAAATATATCACAAGTGAATTGTTCCTTCCTTAATCCAAGACCAAAGACTGCTGAATTCTGAATGGCTGCCATTTTCAAGGAGAAATGTTTTTCATGATAACGCGAATCCCAATATCATGTTTTGGTCACAATTTTACAGGCTATTGCCTCGTGGTCATAGGATCTCTACTTCTAGGAATTGGCTGAAATTTGATATATCATGCCTGGCTATGTATGAGTATGATCTATTAAGACTCTGTTTCTCTATCCACTTATCTGATGGCATATTTTATCTGGGAATTGTTTTTTGAAATAAATAATAATTAATAACTGAGCTTGAGATCAAAGTAGTTTCTGTTTTATGTTTATTATACAAGAATGAATCAGTTTATACATTATAGTAATTCACAAAATTTTTATTTTTATTTTCCAGATAAAGTTGCAGGTTCCCTATCTAATGCACTAGAGGGCGCTATGGACATTTTAGGAACAAATGAAAAATCTGCAGACTCTTATAATTTCTCAACAGACTTTAAGTAGTAAAGATGGCGTGTCAAGGAATCATGGAAGATACTGCCAGTTAATGGCAGGGTCATATCTCGAAATGCAAAAAATTGAAAAAAAATGATATTACAAAGGAATGTACAGTAATGTAGTAAACAGGAATGAAGTACAAGCTCTAAATTGTACAGAAATTCACAAATACTAAAATATCAAATATCATTTTAAGAGACATAGTTTGGACACTATCTCATGGATTAAATTAATGAACACGGGAAAATAATCTGAAAATATAATTATTATTTTAGTTGTGAATCTACAGGGTGTCAAAAAACAACGGCACCCCCCTCTACAGCAAAAACTCCAGAATGTTCCATATCATGTCATACCTTATTTGAAAGATAATTTAATTCTGGAGTTACTCATCAAATTTCATTCAATAAAACTTAATATTAAAAAAGCTACGTTGTTTCAAAGTTTGCTATTTCGGCACTTTGTTTGCTGCTCTGTTACTGGTTAAAAGACAAATCTTCAGGAAGTGAAATATGAAAGAATTACCCCAGATTTCAACTGCACTGAACATATAGGTTCATTTCTGAAAAACAGGGTATAGGAACTGATGGAAAAAGAGCCTCTTGAAAAAAGACACAATAAGGATGTATTTCTGAAGAATGTAAGGAAAGTGCGAAGAGGATTATGCAATGCTACATAACATAACACCTTTATGTGAATTTTTATTGAAATCATATCTGTCCTAATAAGCTGCTGTTTGAGCAGCAACTGGTGGTCATACCAACTACTAAGAATCAGCTGTAAATCTGTAAAATTATATGATATCAAGCTGAGATTTCTCAGGTAACTCCAGAATTAAATTGTCTTTAAAATGAGATATGACACACCATGTAACATTAAGTACTTTTTGCTGTAGAGGGGGGTGCCATTGTTTTTTGACACCCTGTAGATAAATAAAAAATTATCAACAAAAGTATCTTGAATTAGGCTTGTTGATTTGAATACTGTAGGGTTGATTTGAATACTGTAGGGTAGTCCAAAAAACTTCTAAAATACATCATCTTGAATTTTTATTAAACATTAGATCATTCAAATGTGATTTTGCTGTAGATATTTTTCTTACCATTTCACAAACATTTCTTTTCATATAATACTTCTAAATTGGCATCATTTCCATGTTTAAATTGCTTATACAGTTTTTGGCTACTGATATTATCTCTATCATCAGTTTTCATTCCACAAACGAAATATCAATTATTTTGCCCAATATTTCAGTTTCATTATTTTGAAACATTGACACATGTTTTAATTGGCAGTTTAAAATGGTGCTCATTAACTAAATCCAATATTCAGCGTCCCTTTAATATCTATTTAGGGGCAAATCAATACTAGGCTTAGCAGGTCATCTGATTCTCAATTTGATTTTGATATTGCAGCCATGTGTGTTGTGTTTTCATGTGTTATTTTATATATGTCCGACAAATCGAATTATGATTTTGGTACTATCTAGATGTGTTTAATAGTATCTAGATGTCTCGTTCATTCATTTTACCAATAAAAATCATAACTGCCTGGAAAGTAATTTGAATAAAGAACAGGGTGGTCCAAAAAAAGTGAACCGTTGCAACCGCCTATATTTTCCTTATTACCTGCAGGAATCATTTCATAGTTTCACGCGTTGTAGAGGAAGGTCTAAAATTTTTGTTGGTACTATACATTTTTCTTAGTATTGAAATTTGCAGAAATAATAAGGCCCTTACGAAACATCACTGAAAGTAAAATGTGAACTTCAATACCTGCGATTCTTCAGCCCTTCAACAATTTTCTCATGGAAATCTTTTAAGCCGAGGTCTGGGAAACCTAATGTTTTCTGACTGTTGTTTGGTTTTGAATCCCACACAATATGATGTAAAAATTAGCATCCTACCTCTGTAAGTTGCAAAATTATTGTGATAAAAAGAAGTTCAATGTTTCCAAAGACGAGAACATCTTTCAGTGACATCGCAACATAACCCTATATCGTCTTAAAATGTCAATATCTTCATGAATCATGGACCAATTCTAATGAAATATGGCTCAAAACACTGAATATTAGATTTCCTTTTGATTTTTGTAAGATTTTATATGAAGGGCTTTCTCAGATTTTGGGTCACAATGGGTAACTTTGCCCCCCTCTACCCGTTTGAGTAGGTAACATGCCTCTAAACTGTTGAATGGTTAAAACAGCTTCAAAATGGTCAATAAAAGTGTGAAATGTGTTTTTTGCTCAAATAGTGTCCCATTTGTCATATGGTAGGGTTTAAACTTATAATCTCTCACTGAAAGCTTTTTAAGATCATCTAATGTGTATCAACAATTTCCGTCAATCACATTGGTAAAATTTTGCACAAAATCTAATTTGAGGCATGTTTGTTTAAGTCTTGTAATTTCTTCGAAATTCAAGACTGAGAATAAATCATGGTGTCAACAAAAATTTTAGACCTTTCTCTACAAGATGTGATAATATGAGCAAAATCATGCATGTATTAAGGAAAATATAGCCTATTGCAGGGGTTCACTTTTTGGACCACCCTGTATGTAAATAAATGAATTAAAACGTCAAATTAAGAAGCAAAAGTCTTTTCTGGGTCACTGCGAATGGCATGATTTCCTCGAGTCTCTTCAGTTGCAAGGCAACCATACTGGGACCGATTCGCGTCGTTCCACTACTGCCCTTGGTGGGGGCCCGCTACCATACTATATGACTCCCGGAGTTTACTAAAGCACGTTAGTGGAGGAACCAACCACAGTCTCACAATCTGTCTCCGGCAAGAGCGGCCAGAGAACCAACCCATGCCAAGGGCCGGTAAACGGTTGGACCTTCGGACCGGGTGTCCGTAGTGACAATGATCAACAACTCCGTACCTGGGGCTCGAACGCGGGACCTCCGTATCCCACGACGTTCAACCGCAAAGTAGCCTCAGTCTACACCACTAGGCTACCCTGCTTAGGTGTCAAAACTGCTAAAAAATAATGTAGTTGTTACAATTATTTGCTTGGATAAACATGATTAATCTGATATAGTTGGAATCGAGGTTCGACCAACGATCAAGGCAATGCAATCAACAACTCAAGAGTTGCAAGATTGCAAATGTGAACGGGAGTGGTAAAGACAGAATCAATGTAAAGTATAATATTTAAGACACATCTTTGAATATCGGGTAGGAGAAACATTCCAAAATGAAGAAAAATCATTTAGAACATTTGATGTGTTGCCAATATGTCAATTGGGTCTCAAATGAATGAAATGAAATTAGGTATCGCGGGCCACTAAAGCCGATGAGTGAAAACAATTATAATTGACGCATCTAGATCGCTCAATATAACGGTAAGTGAATAGGTTTGCGTAGTCGAGGAAAATAAGCTATTTCGACGCTTAAAATAATCTGATTAGCTTATTAATAATTACACGTGGCTATTAAACACAAGTGTTGTGTAGAACAAAAACAAGAAAACTGAACGACCTATTAAGCAGTTAAGGAACTGTACTTCAGTTTCAAAGTGTTCAAGGGAAAATAATCATGTTTCCGAAAAGAATTTACACTCGCTACTCAAAATGAGGCACGGACACAAATACAGAGAATAGCCTAGTGAAGGCATCTATCTAATAGAGGCTTTTCCATATAGCTTTGAAAGGTCTCGTTTAATGAGATTTTAGGAGATCTGCATTTTAACCACTCAAGGTTAACATTTTCTTCTATTTGAATTCTGTGTCAATTTTCTATCAAAACAACTTAGTTTTTGCACTGTTATTTACCTTCATTCAAATTCTAGAGATTTTCAAGTTTTCTAAAAATGGTCAGACTAAATCCCCATTGACACAATGTTGAAAAACCTTCAAAAGTTCTCTTACAAGGATCACAATTTTAATGTGAAATCACAATCCATATGTCAATAATATCATATGGTTACATTCTAATTGTGTTTTAAGTTGATTCAAATGGAATTGCTTGTTAAATCAAGAAATTAAGTGACTCTTGTCATGTTATTTAGCCCTACCTACAATGATGCCATCTATTTTTCCATTTATATGAAAAGGGTCGAACTCCCGTGCAGTGATACATCACTGCGGCGGGCAGGTGTCTCACCGTAAGCATGGTAACATCGTAATAAACAACTGACGTGATTGGTTCTAGTCCCATGCTCAGGTCGCGTGATTGTAAAATGTAGACAATTTCATTGGTTGAATTGCGCGTATTAACTAATAAACAACACGTGCGGTAAACTTTTATCAACACAACTTTTACTCAGAATTCCTTCCGCGGGGATTTGCTCTTATATTTCATTGATTTTGGAATATTTTGACAAAATAATTATTGGTGAACATAAAAGAACATTTATTTTATAAGTTGTGTGAAAAACAAGTACATCTGTGACAAAAAGGGGGACTATCTTCCCCAAATTTTGGGGATTCCATAATCTGCCCGCCGCAGTGTCTATACCGAGACACTGCATAGGAGTTCGGAAAAGGGTCAATTCTACAGAATCAGACTTTTTGGGGAATGCGTTGAGCTGTGACGTACCACATCCTTTCAGGGTGTATCCAAGGAGGATTGGCTCCCAGAGTGCAACATCGATATTCTGTCCCATATATGGGCATGTCGTGCTACAAAATTTGAATTCCAACAGCCGCCATTTTGTTCACTTCAACATTTGAATCGTAAATTTTGGTCTTATTTCCTAACGAAAAATTCCAAAACTCACAGGAAATGATTGAGATATTGGTTCGAATCTTTTGAACTGTTTATTTTGAATTTATAATCGGTTATAATTTCAGAAAATAACGACATCTCGGCGTTTTCATTGTTGGAAAATATCGACTTCGATTCTGGGAGCCAATCCTCCTTGGGGTGTATCAATAACATTCTATGGTTTAATTCTCTATTTTGTTCTGGTAAATATTATGATACATAAAATCGCAAAAATAACTTTCCAATGGTGTGCTTAACGTGTGGCTAGCCTTGCTTTACCACGATGAATAAATGCACGTAAACCTTGTGAAATCGTGTTTTTAAAGTAGAATACGTAATGCTTGATTTCTCGGTTATTAGACGGACCAATTTCATTTTTGTATTTAACGACATTTTAGATGATAATGCCCCTCATAGTATTACTTGAATCACGACAGTAGAACACACGCACTGGTACTCACCTGGTTACGCTGACGTATCGATACGTCAGCGTAACAAGATGGAAGAACTTCCGGGATTCGTTTTCGGTAAGATATTTTTATTTCTCGATTTTACACCACTTGTAAGTCAAGTTGTGGAAAATAATTTGGCTCAAAGTTGAGGAAGATAGTTTAGTTCGAGAATATGCAGGCGGTTCTATGTTTGGTATCAGGGCCGTCAGATGGGGGGTGCGATGGGTGCGACCGCACCCCCCTTTGTCACCCCCCCAAAATAAATTTGAAAAAAAAAAATTGAAAAAATATTTTTTGAAAAATTTTTTTTTGAAAAATATTTTTTTTGTAAGTTTTTTTCATTGACTCATACACTTTGAAAGTACCCAGAAAGCACCAAATAGCATCTTAAAATTGTAAAATTTTCTAGGGGTATTGGCCACCCCTCACACCCCCCATAAAACAATGGAAAAGTTCTAAATTTATTTTAGAGTTTTGTCTCAGACACTTTTAAAGTGCCCAGATATCATCAAATAGCTCCTTGATATAGTTAGTGTTTCTGGGGGACTTACTCCCCCTCTTGCATCTTGCACTTGCATACCCCCCCCCCCTCCCCTCTGGCACCCCCCCCCCCCCCTTGATCCCCCCCCCAAATTTTTTTTTTTTGATTTTCTCAAGTTCTTTAATTGACACATACACTTTGAAAGTGCCCAGAAAGCACCAAATAGCGTCGTAAAATTGTAAAATTTTCTAGGGGGAGTGGTTCACCCCTCACACCCCAAACAAAACAATGGAAAAGTTCTGAATTTGTTTTACGTATTGTCTCAGACACTTTTAAATTGCCCAGACATCTTCAAATAGCTCCTTGATAAAGTTAATGATTCTGGAAGACTAACACTTACTCGCCCTCTGGCATCCCCACTCCACCTCCCCCTCTGGCAGCCCCCCTCCCTTAACACCCCCCCCCCCAAAAAAAAAAATAATTGAGATTTTTCAAATTTTTTTATTGACTCATACCCTTCGAAAGTGCCCAGAAAGCACCAAATAGCATCTTAAAATTGTAAAATTTTCTTGGGAAATAAGCACTTTTAGGCACAGACACTTTTTAAGTGCCCAAACTTCATCGAATAGCACCTTGATATTGTAAATTTTGATATGGGGGACAAACACTTGCCCCCCCCCCCAGCCCCACCTTCCCCTCTGGCACCCCTCCCCCTTTGACAACCCCCCCAAAATTTGAAAAAAATTGTGATTGTTTTTCAATGTTTTTATTGACTAATACACTTTAAAAGTGCCCAGAAGCACCAAATATCATCTTTAAATTGTAAAATTTTCTAGGAGAGTTAGCCACCCCTCACATCCCCCACAAAACAAAAGAAAATATTCTGAATTTCATGTATTGTCTCAGATATTCTTTAAGTGTACAGACATCAAATAGCACCTTGATATGGTCAATGTTTCCGGGGGACAACCACTTGCTCCCCTACTGGCACCCCACCCCACTTCACCCTCTCATCCTTTTTGACACCCCCAAAAGAATTTGAAAAGAATTCACATTTTTCTTATTGACTCATAACGCACAGGCGTACCAGATGGTTGCAAATTCGCTCCAAATACAACCAAATTTCAAAATTTTCCTGGGGGAGAACCCCCGGACCCCCCTGAATGCTCAGTTTTTTATTCACTCAACTCTTATTCCTGTGGTGGTGGCGTACTACTTAGAAACTTACACTTTGAAAGTGCCCAGAAAGCACCAAATAGCATCTCAAAACTATAAAATTTTCTAGGGGGAGTGGACAACTCCTCACACCCCCCACAAAACAATTGGAACGTTTGGAAGTTGCATGCATTTGTTAATTCCAAACCAATACAGGGAGTAACTGACCCCCCCCCCCCCCTCTGTCTTACGCGATTTGATTTACGCGGCAAAAAATTTATATTCTCTTAAGCAAAAAACCGCACCCCCCTTGGAGAAAAGTGTCTTACGGGCCTGGGTATATTCACGAAGACCAGTGGCGTGGCCAGGATTTGGTGACCATGGGTTCTATTTTTATGTTATTCACTCCCCCCTTCATTAGGGTTCCTCAAATAAAAACATTTTGTGCAATTTGTACAATTTACACTTTCTCCAAAAGTTTGACAATCCTTATTAACCCATTGGGTAATGTGTTAAAGCATTTTTAAGTTTGAATTGAACAGAAATATTGTATTGAGCAGACATCCCTTGTACTTTCACAAGTGGATAGAAAAAGGGTTTATCTATATATCAGATGTCGTTGTAAATGAACATTTAAAACCATATGAGGTTATTGCTGAATTAATAGGAAAAAATGCTGAAACTGTAATGCAATATAACATTTTAAGAGCTTGTTTAAATCAAGAGAGAATTCATAAGTATGGTAATATAAAGCCCAGCAAAACACTGGTATTTCGAGGGATAGAAATTCAAAAATTGACATCACAGAAAACCAGGAATAAGCTTGTCAAAGAAAGGCAGTGTGATGTACAATTTAAGGGTTTAAGTATTGGTTCAGATATTTGGAATCAGTTTTTTAAATGCACGTCAGACACTGGTCTTTTAAGTATCCAATGGAAAATCTTCCATTGTATATATCCACATGGCGGTTTATTAAAAAAATATAACATAGAACAATCTGATTTATGTAAACTATGTAATGAAATTGATAATATTGAACATTTTTTTATACATTGTAATGCTATAAAAAATATTTGGAAAGATGTAGATTTGAATGAAAATGAGAAAATAGGAATAGGAATATTAGATAAAAAATTACTATATAAGACACTTGTAATAAAGAAAACTATACATGACTTTAAGTTTTCAAATGAAAGAAAAAATATATCTGTAATGTTTGAATATGAAAAATATGTAAGAAACATTGATGATTGAGAAAATGTGTTTAAACATATTTTTTATGAAATATTGTATTTTGAAATGTTGAGTTATATGTGAATAAATTTTAATTAAAAAAAAAAAAAAAAAAGTTTGAATTCTTATTTGCATAATTTGAAGAAAAGAATATTTGGGAGTGGAAATATAAATCATTTTTGTACGTTCATTAAGTTAAGTACACAATTGAATTTGAATTTTGGCTTTATTTACGATAAGCAAAGTCTGAAAGTAATAGACTTTATCAAGAAACCTCTCCCATTGAAATAACACAGGACGTAAAAATGATTTTCAAAAATGACTTTGTAGCTTTATAATGTTCACAAAGTAAAATAAACACGCAGCGTGCAAAAAAGTTAGACAACTTAGTTTTCTGCATCAAACTATTTTTTGGTAAATCTTTTACTGATTATATATCCTGAAATCTGATTTGCCCCGAACCCACCATTATTTCGTCTTATTTTGGGAAGACCCTGGATCATGTTTTTTTTTACCAAGGAACCCCAATGACTTATCATTATTTTGCAGGAATATTGTTGGAAGCCAGTTCCGATCAAATGCAAGGTTATTGAAAAATCGCGCAGACACCCTATATACTCAGAAAGATCGTTCTTCTGTGATAGCTTTTCACAACGTTTACACGAAACATAGGCGTATCCAAGGAGGGGGGGGGGGGGGGTGCGATATGTGTAATCGTATGAGATAGAAAAAGAAAATAGCTTTAAAATGATTTTTATTTGAAGCTTCTAGCTCAATTTTGAAGGAAGTTGCATCAATTTTTGTAAAATTCAAAATAAATCTTTTTTTGGCTTGTTTATGCCATAATCGCTACCCCTGACTGAAAACCGAACTTTTTTGGCGATCACACCCGGACTGCAATTGATAACAAAAACGTTTTGATGTATATAAATCATTTATTAATACAAGCGACTGTTCGAATATTTTATTTATATATTTATTTGGAAACTACGCTTTTACAACAGCGGCACACAAAATTGGTGCGTCCATCCGTAACATGATGATAAATATTTTAGTGGAGTGTATCTTAAAAACAAAACTGTGATGTGTAATAAATGGGTAATATATACTCGTTTGAACAAATGCATGCTTGTGTTTATAATGATATATGCTTTTAAATTTTTTAACGCAATTGAGTTGGTTTTTGGGGACGTGTCAGCCCTGGGGACTTCCCAAGAAATATCTTAACTTTTTAATGAAAAAATCAAATAGAGATGTACACATTTGAAAGAACATATGTGTTTCATCAATATTACGACTATTCCAGATATTTATTCGTGTAAATGTTGTAAAAATCTTTCCGAGTATAGGACGTCTGCATTGTTTTTGATCACTTTCAATAACTTCGTATTGGACCAGAACTGGCTTAAAACAAAATTCCTACAAAGGACTGATTTAGCCATTGCCCAAGATAGGTTATTTTGTCCGAGAAGAAGCAGCTTTTAAGTTAATTGTGCGAAATTATTGTTATTTCTAAATGTAAAATCTCATTCTCTGGCGTCTTCCCAAAATTAAACAATCTCACTCCGTGCCTAAGATTGCCAAAAACGTTTTGAGAGAAGTGTAACTTCACTATGACATGTTTTAACAAAATAAGGCTCTCGTGGTCACTATAACAAATATCAATTCATTCACTGGTCCTATATCTAGTTTTCAAATAGATCAGTGATTTAATGTATCTGGTTATTGCTATGAATTTTTCCGCAAAATAATATTTTGGGAAATCCTGACCAGGGGTTCGTTCGAACCCACCGAACCCCCGGTGCCTACGGCTATGAAGACGCATATATTTTATAAATCCTGAGGAAGGTAACTGTTAATGTATGTTCCGCTAATGAAAACTTTTGTTTCTTCTATAATTATTTAATTTGTTTTAATATCAAATAATAAAAACAATTTACATACAGTTAAATTCAAAACATACATACAATGTACACTACAATACAGATCTACAGAAAATGAATACATGAAAAATGAATGGGACGAATATTCATATTTGGCTATTGCACATCATAATGTGCATATGTGGAATTGCCACTTTTCATTCATCTCAATTATAGGCTGCAAACAGCACTGTTTCTTTACTATTTACCGTATTCCTGCTATTTGCTATTTGACTGGTTTAAGAAAAACAGTGTTCAAAAAGTTCACCATATCGATACCACTCCTTTAATATCTACTTATTTTTCAAAAAAGGAAAAACTACATTATATATTTGGCATATTATTTTATTAAATGATCTACATATACATGCAACAAAAATACAAACTAGGGGTCCCCAGTTAAATACATGATGTCACATTAAGCAGACTATTACACCAAAACAAGGTTCATTAACAAGGCACTGACATGCGAAATGTCACCACCTGCCATTTGCTACAGACACTGAACACCAAACAAATGCTACTGCCACAAAATGTTGGAGACTATAATAATATGTCACCTCCCTGGTGGTGACATAAACACCTCCTTGGTGGTGACATTAACACCTCCCTGGTGGTGACATAAAAAGAAGCACCAGTACAAGATATGATAATAATGATGGTTGGTAAATAATGACTATTTTTTTTATCCTCTGACAGATTCCTAAAGCACCAGGGTATGAAAATATTTAACATTAAACTAAAATAATTAATATAAACTAGATTAAATGAGAATAATACTAACTAAAAGTATATTGAATACAATGCTTTTTAACAGTGATCCCAAAGTTCTATCACTGATCACAGCTATATTGACCCTTGGGACTTTAATCATAAGTCCCTGATTGCAGTTCTATCACTGATCATAAATGTCTATTGACCGACAGCACTCGAGTCATAAGTCCCTGATCACAAAGTTTTACTGACACATTGGAGTCATGTATTTCCTTTATTTAGGTGAAATTATACAAGTAGATTATTTTTGTAATTTACTTGTCCAAGAATGTATAATTCATAATATGTAACTTACACAATCAACCGACTTGGACATAATCCTTGGAAAAATATTCTTTCAAGCTTTGATATTTTAAGAAAAGGGTTTATGTTATCATGGATGCAAATTAGAGCTTTTGGTCCTTAAAGTTACTAAGGTACTGAAATCCTAGATTGTTCATCATTTCACATAGATCTACATTACTAGAGAATCAGACTGGGACTGAATCAGTGAGGTCAATACATTCTTCCTGCTGAGATTGCAGATCCAAATTTTGAGACTCCATATCCAAGTTTTGTGACAGAGTATCCAGATTTTGAGATTGTGTATCCAGATTTTGAGAATCGTCTAAAAGAAGCGTTATTACTTGTTCTACATTATTTTTATGAAGTTCTAATTTTCGGATAATTTTTTGTTCTGTTATGTGTGGTAATACAGATTTTATAATTTCAACATTGTTTTTCTGCTGCATTGAAATATTTCTTTTTCTCTGTTTGATCCTACCAATTCTTGTATTCTCTCCCTCTGGAGTTAGTCTCTTATTTTCAGATTCCAGAAAGGTTCTGTCTAAATTCTCTGTTTTTGATTTCAAAGATGTATATTCATGCGGGGAACTTCTAGCACGTAAATCCAGATTATCACGATTTCTGTGATGTCCTACTTGGGCACTAGTTTGCACTATGTTGTGTTCTAGCTTTGTACTTGATTGCACAAGGGTATTTTCAATGACCCCATCACTCTTGTGATCGTCACCAGGTATTGTATTGGGTTTATCAAGCTCAAAAGATTCAGAGTCGTCAATACTTTGAGAGTTTATATCAGGGAGAGATTCCTGAGAATCATTCAGGGTGAACACTATTGATTGGCAAGTTTCTGTTGATTGCTTAGTTTCGGACAGCTGCTCAATTGATTGCTTAGTTTTAGTTGTTGCTTCTGTTGATTTACTAGTTTTGGATTGCTTATCAGTTGATTGTTTAATCTCCAATGACAATTCAGTTGCTTGCTTAATTTGCAATGATGATTCAGTTGATTGTTCAATCTTGTTTGGCACTTGGGTTGATTGATTAAGATCAGGTGATTTCACTGTTGACTGCTTCGAATTAGTTAGTGGAGTCATCTTCTTAACAGTTTTTACCTCTGTTTTTGATGGGACACTTATAGATTTTAGACTAGGTGAACTTAATAAACTCTGGGAAGCCTCAGAATCTTCCTGTATTGCACAACAATCTGGGTCATTATGGAGGTCACTCATTGTATCATCTAGATGTTTGTCAATGTTGTCACACATATCGGTGTGATTATCATTCAAATCTAGCTTCTCATCTTCAAAAGTGTTTTCATGTGTTGCCATGAATGGTTTAACAGAACCAAATACTTGGCTTTCTTCAAAGCTGTCTTCAGTTTCGCTTTCATGAAGAGGATGTTTCCGGAGATCTTTGGCTTTGCTCTGTGGGAATTTAACAAGTTGAAGATTTTTATATGGTTCTTCAAAGCTGGGTTCACTTTGGGAGTTATCAACAACCTCATCAATTACGCCTGCAGAGGTATCCTTAGTGGTAGAGTGGTCGTTATTCTTTGATTTCAATATGAGAGATGTTTCATTCTGCTCAGAGCAGTCCCTATTTGGGGTATAGCTCTGAGAATCACACATGTCCATTGAAGGCATTTCAACATAAAAATCATTTTGGCTCTGACTTAAGTCACTGAACATAGGAGTTTGATCCTCTTTCTCAGATGAGTGATCATTAGGGATAGGATCTTTCAAAGAGTCTTTCAAAATGTCCTCTTTATATGGAAGATTTCCATTGTCAGGTGTTTGGCTGTGTTCCAATAGTAGTTGTCTGTCAGAAGAGCTTTTAGAAGGGTTATCTAGACTCATTGGGTAATCTTGACTTTTTTGGTCATCTTGGCTCTGTGAATCATCAAGCACAATACAATTTTCATCATTGTCTGAAGATCTCAGATCTACATGTAGCTTATTCACCTGAACTCTAGCTTCATCAGTTTCTTTGACGTCTGCTGCTTGTGCTGTTGCATTATTGGTAAAATAATGTTTATTTTTCACTGTGTCTATAGATTCAGCCAATTTCTGTTTGAGATGTATGCTTGCTTTATTCAAATGTTTAAATTCTTCATCTTTGTCTGTACTTAGGGTGGTAGTCAGTGGTAGATGTTTGGTTTGTTTATTTTTCATTTCATATAGCTTCTGCTTGAGATGTTCACTGGCTTCATTCAAAATATCAAATTCTTCATCATTTTCTGAATCTTGGGGAAAAACTGCAGAACGAGAAGTCGGTGGTGGACATTTTGTTTGTTTGTTCTCTGTTTCATGAAATTTACATTCAAGGTGTACACTGGCTTTGCACAAGTTACCAAATTCTTTAGTGGGGCTTTTAAAAAGCTTTTTTGGACTGCACATTTGATAAACCTTACCCCTTTGTTTGGATGGAAGTGGCATGGGAGGTGGGGGAGATGGGGATTCTGTGCTAGAGGGGCTATCCAACAATGGTGAAAATCTCTTTGGTAAAATGTCCTGTTCTTTAGGTGACTTGGACCTAATGTGAAATGTTGATGAAGAGTGCATTGGGTTTGCTTGGCTGACTTCCATATCAATATCAGGCCTGTCATGTACCGATGCTGACTTCGATTTCAGACGTGACTTTGTTTTACGCTGCCGTTTTTTAGGACTAGGGCAGTCATCATCCACAAGAGCTTTAGGAACTTCTAAATTAAAAGTTGCATGATTATCATCATCACTTTCACTGTCAAAGTTATGAAGCATCACACTTGGGCGTTTCCTTTTCTGTGATGTTGAGATCAAGGTGGACTTATGGTATATGTCAGCTTTGGGGTTCACATGTTGTAATTCATAGGGTTGCATTGTGGAGGTTGATGGTTGGGGGTTCAAATATTCTAAATCAAGGTTGGATGTATATTGCACATTGTTTTCAGTAATATTACTAGATGAAATTCTCTTATTTTCTGGAACATTCAATTTGGTTTTCTGGTTTATCTTATTCTTAATTTGTGAGGTTCTGGTAGGATCCTCCAAAGCATTTGCATCTTCAACATCATCTAGAATCAAGGGAAAGTCATCTCCAATTTCCCTGTCCTTGATTTTAGAACTTTCGATTGGTTTTCTTTTCGGCATATCATAAGTTTGAATTTCTTGACTTGTGTCTGATTCATCAGGAATTATCTCAGTGTTTTTAATCTCCGAATTTGACTTTGCATAATGTAGCTCTTTAGCCTTACCCTTACTTGCAATAGGGGTATGTATATCTCTATCAAATAGCACCAAATCTTGGCTATCATCAGTTGCTAAAGAATCCTCTTTCTCAGCACCATAGTCAAACACTCGTTCATTGAAGGTTGCCATTTTGTTATTTCTGACATTTTGACATTTCTTTGGTGGAGTATGTGTGGCATTTATATGGGTCAGGGTGGACTTTTTGGCAGGAGAGCATGGATAAGTGACCTTAAAAGGGTCAGGGTGAACAATAGATGTACCAAATGATGAATGTGCCTGAGCAATGGGGGCATGATAATGTGTGTCGTCTGCTGTTATAGTTGCATTATGGGTAAAACCAGAATTAGTCTGGGGATGATAACCTTTATTATGTGGTAGATGTGGTAGTCCTGAATTATTTTGAATATTAACTGTTCTTTCAGCATCCACATTCTTATGAATGTCTTTTACAATGACAGTCCCCTCAGGCTTGGAGATCTTATAATTTTCTTGGGAATCCTCTGTTAGGTCCACCATTTCCTGTTTACCCTGCATCTGAAAATAAATGAAATGGCTGTGTTAAAAGGCATGCTAACAAAATGTCTTTACTGGCTAGGAAGAAATTGAAATAAGAGGCTGTTTTAAGGAAGATTTACAGATGTGTGAATCACTAGCATTTAAGACAATGTCTCTTGGGAATCTTTTTATTAGCAGTTACCATGGGAATCAATTTTGAAACAACATTTAAAATATAGAAAACAACATAATTTTGGTATATTTTGTCAATTTGACCTTAAATTAGGCTTAAACAAAAGGCTTTACAGTGCTCTATATAATAAGATAAGAACATGGATAACTGAGGGGTCATTGATCAAAATATTGCAAGCACGTCGCAATGTCCTTTTAGTGATTTTGCTCTCTTCATCAATCAGATTCTCTGCCCTTTAAGTGACTGGTGGTGCCTACCTTTATAAACAATTCAACCGTTTGCGAGAAGGGGCAAACGGCATATACAGGAACAAAAATAGGGAGGTTGAGATTAAGGTTCAGTTCTGTATGTTCAGAAATTTTATATTACCTAACTCTGAATCCCATGTTATTTTGATCAGAAATTAAATCATTTCCTTTAGTATTTATATTATTATATATTATTTATTATATGATATTATATGATATGAATTTTTAATTTTTATTATTTCTAGGTGAAGTTGGCGACTGGAAAAATTGGTTTACAATCGCTCAAAATGAAAAGTTTGATGCAGTCTATCAAGAAAAAATGAAGGATGCTGATGATATTCCGATAGAATTTACAATATAAATGAATGCTAGTAGAGCCCAAGGGGATAACTGTATATAAACCTTGATATGGATCCTCAGCTCATGTGGGATACCTTCTTTGACATTTGGTATGACAATGGGCCGAAATTCTAGGATCTAGTATGAGAATAAATACTGAAAATATGTTACCCTGCACTTGGGGTATGGCGTTGGTCTAGTTGTTACACATATCCTTAATTTCCGGCTTTTAGAGAACTATGTGTATTACTAACAATTATCTTCATTTTGCACATGATATAGGTAAATTGTACACAAGAGAATCTTAATTGAGAAAAGTGATATTATTGTTGAATATTAGGTTTTTAATTAAATCACAATTGTGTTATTAAAATTACTGAATAATTTTGCATACTGATTATATTAAAAAGCAGTTTATATTAAATACTCAAAATGAATGTTTTATCTTAACATGTGTATGTTTAATGCAGCTTTGATTTGCAGAGCGTGCAACTGTTTCAAAAGTGTAGATCGAAATAAATAAATAAATAAAAATAATAAGTATTACTTCTGTAACAGTGGTTGAGAAGCCCACGAGGGCTGGGTTTACATTATAATTTTTAAAATATTTTCTTTTATATTGTATCCAATTTATCACTATAAAGAACAATAAAATGCAACAAAACTAAACTGAACTAATTTCTTTACTTTGGTTTGAAATGAAAAAATAAATTGCTACAATTTTTGTAGAGTTTATATTTGAGCACAACCACTATGCATCTTTACCTCAAATAAGAAGCAGTTCTCTTACAAATGGTTACAAAATACAGACACCCACTGTAGCTGATGCAAATGTCAAACAGCTGTCAGGAAAAATGATGCATGATGGCTATAACAATTATGTATCACTACTTTTTCATGGACACATAGCAAAACTGTAATTATCATCTTAAATAACCCTAAAATATCTCTATTCAAAATGATATAGGGAATCAATTAAATTTGAAACCTAAATCGAAAAAGAATTGATTTTCAATAGATAACAATTCATAGCAATTACATACACTGCCTCATTAAGCATATTCACTTCCTAAAATGTGAATTACAGACACTGCCCCATTAAGCATATTCACTTCCTAAAATGTGAATTACAGACACTGCCCCATTAAGCATATTCTCTTCCTAAAATGTGAATTACAGACACCGCCCCATTAAGCATATTCTCTTCCTAAAATGTGAATTACAGACACTGCCCCATTAAGCATATTCTCTTCCTAAAATGTGAATTACAGACACTGCCCCATTAAGCATATTCACTTCCTAAAATGTGAATTACATACACTGCCCCATTAAGCATATTCACTTCCTAAAATGTGAATTACAGACACTGCCCCATTAAGCATATTCTCTTCCTAAAATGTGAATTACAGACACCGCCCCATTAAGCATATTCTCTTCCTAAAATGTGAATTACAGACACTGCCCCATTAAGCATATACTGGCCTAAAATGTGAGCATATTCACTTCCTAAAATGTGAATTACAGACACTGCCCCATTAGCATATTCACTTCCTAAAATGTGAATTACAGACACTGCCCCATTAAGCATATTCACTTCCTAAAATGTGAATTACAGACACTGCCCCATTAAGCATATTCTCTTCCTAAAATGTGAATTACAGACACTGCCCCATTAAGCATATTCACTTCCTAAAATGTGAATTACAGACACCGCCCCATTAAGCATATTCTCTATCTAAAATGTGAATTACAGACACGGCCCCATTAAGCATATTCACTTCCTAAAATGTGAATTACAGACACCGCCCCATTAAGCATATTCACTTCCTAAAATGTGAATTACAGACACTGCCCCATTAAGCATATTCACTTCCTAAAATGTGAATTACAGACACTGCCCCATTAAGCATAATCACTTCCTAAAATGTGAATTACAGACACCGCCCCATTAAGCATATTCTCTTCCTAAAATGTGAATTACAGACACTGCCCCATTAGCATATTCTCTTCCTAAAATGTGAATTACAGACACCGCCCCATTAGCATATTCACTTCCTAAAATGTGAATTACAGACACTGGCCCAAAATGTGAATTACAGACACTGCCCCATTAAGCATATTCACTTCCTAAAATGTGAATTACAGACACTGCCCCATTAAGCATATTCACTTCCTAAAATGTGAATTACAGACACCGCCCCATTAAGCATATTCTCTTCCTAAAATGTGAATTACAGACACTGCCCTATTAAGCATATACTGGCCTAAAATGTGAGCATATTCCCTTCATAAAATGTGAATTACAGACACCGCCCCATTAAGCATATTCTCTTCCTAAAATGTGAATTACAGACACCGCCCCATTAAGCATATTCACTTCCTAAAATGTGAATTACAGACACCGCCCCATTAAGCATATTCTCTTCCTAAAATGTGAATTACAGACACCGCCCCATTAAGCATATTCTCTTCCTAAAATGTGAATTACAGACACTGCCCCATTAAGCATATACTGGCCTAAAATGTGAGCATATTCACTTCCTAAAATGTGAATTACAGACACTGCTCCATTAGCATATTCACTTCCTAAAATGTGAATTACAGACACTGGCCCAAAATGTGAATTACAGACACTGCCCCATTAAGCATATTCACTTCCTAATATGTGAATTACAGACAATGCACCATTAGCATATGCTGCCCTAAAATGTGAATTACAGACACTGCCCCAAATTTTGAATTACAGACAATGCCCCATTAGCATATGCTGCCCTAAAATGTGAATTACAGACAATGCCCCATTAGCATATGCTGCCCCAAAATGTGAATTACAGACAATGCCCCATTAGCATATGCTGCCCTAAAATGTGAATTACAGACAATGCCCCATTAGCATATGCTGCCCTAAAATGTGAATTACAGACAATGCACCATTAGCATATGCTGCCCTAAAATGCGAATTACAGACAATGCCCCATTAAGCATATTCTCTTCCTAAAATGTGAATTACAGACACTGCCCCATTAGCATATGCTGCCCTAAAATGTGAATTACAGACAATGCCCCATTAGCATATGCTGCCCTAAAATGTGAATTACAGACAATGCACCATCAGCAAATACACTTCCTAAATGCTTATTGTTGGTAACTTATGAATTTAAAGTCAATGTTTTCGTGTTATTTGATGTTAAACAAGTTTGTTTATCAACTTATCAATTCTGAGGCTTGAATTAATTCGTTAACAGTATCAATTCGATGATTGTTCCTAGCCATGAATTTCCACTTACATCAATAAAAATTCAAATTCAAATTTAAAAAGCCCACTCAAATTTGTTCCAGTCTGATTGGCTTTTTCCTTCAGATTATTTTGGCTTAGAGAAGCCATATTTATTACTTCTAAGGGGTTACAATATAGATAACTCCCCAAAAAACATTGTATTCTGTTTTTGACTTATTGTGTTCAATTCTGACAGTTGGTTGTTCTTTTGGTTGTCCTGTTGATATCCTCAATATATTGTCGATATCATGCCTATGATTTGGTCTCACGATATATCTAAGGTATATATGATGTTTTATGAGCAATTATATTGGGACATTACTTATTGTCCAGAATAGAAATCTGGACGACTCGATCTCTTTAACACATCGGATCCCCAGCATTGTAGAAAAATATTGATATTATCATGGGCATCATGGGCATCTATCAAAAGCCTATGATATCATGTAGTGGATGAATAACTCAAACAATTTTGTTCATAATACTATCCTAAACAGAGCCAGTAACTAGATCACATTACAAACACCCAGCTGGGAAAATCAATCTCAGATTGAAAAAATGAACTGAGAGCTTGAAACTGGAACTTTGCCTATTTTCATCTGTAAAGCATACAATAATACTGTTTGTAAAGAGGCAATAAATATGGCAAATGAGGATCAAGATCTGGAAAGATGGATTGAAGAAATTGAGAAAGAAGATACACAGCTGGTTCCAGATTGTGAAGGTAATGAGATGATATTTTTGGAGTACTATTCACAGCACAAAATGTACTTAAGTTTGTAAAGTTTGTAAAAGTCCCCATATAAAGTTTAAACCACTTTGGCTTATATTGTAGTCTTACCCAATCTTATCAAAGTGTAATGTGCGAAACTTTTTTTTAAATTTCAATAAGTGGTTTTTGAAAGAATTTTTTGTTCAAAAATTCGTGCATTTATTTAAAATAATTTTTTGAGCTCACGCACATCTTTTTATAAGCCACAATTCATACCAATACATAGACGTGTCGCAAAAAGCTCGCGCACGCATTGTTACACATTTTGTGGCGTAATCCAGAGGATCCTCGCTTTTAACATGATAGAATGTGACGTTTTTGAGAAAAATGTACACACATGAAAATCCTTTCGTCCTCCACATTTACCTCTATATCTCAAAACATTTTAGACGAATAACTCTGATATCATATATATATTGTTAATGGGCTAGGAGCATCATAAAACACGAATCAATTGATATTTTAGGTGAAATAAATATACGTGTTGTTGTGCTTGAAAATAGGCGAATGGCGTAAATTAGCCCTATTTTAATGAATTTTGAAAACCTTTCGTCCTCCACTTTCCACATACAACAGAAAACACATACTTTTGTGAACAAAATCAACTATTTATTAATAAACTAGAGTTTAGGAGCAAAATAATCATGTATGATTTATTAAAAATTGATCTCGTATTTTTTGTTTAATGTACACCTGAAAAGTTGAAGGTACCAAAAATTAGCAAAAAAGGTCGCTGTCAACAGATTCTATTTTTCAGACTCTATGACGTCACAATATGGGACGCTTACTAAAATTCATCCTTTGAAATAAAACTTCCGTCTACCTTTATCAAGACGAAAAATAAGTATAATAGTCATATATTGTTTGAGTTATGAGCGTTTAAAGACGAAAAATAATTCAAAATGTAACGTGTCAACATGGGATATTTGCCAGATGTTTTGGTTTTAAAAACGAACGCGCAAAAATGTGAACGGAGTGTAGTTGATCTAAAATCTTCATCGAAACAGCTTTAAAATGATATATAACTTTAATTAGAATATTATCTTATAATCCGGGGAATCAAAGTTACATTCACGCGATACCCTTAAAAAACAAATGCGCCACCTTTTTGCGACACGTCATAGCATTCATCCTCGCATGTGTTTGCCAAAAAAATTAAGAAAATCGGTTCATAAATAAGTGAGAAATAAACTCATCAGTGCATGAAAATAATTTTGAGAAAAATGCATCTCAAAATTTTAGTTGTCATAGAAACCAATGGTACAATGATAACTAAAACATAATATATTCTTCCTTTTAACCTGGTTAGGCAATCAACATTGGTTTATTATTGAAGTCTAGCATATTAAGAAAATATTGACATAGAAAAAAAATTTCAATTTTTTCCAAAAAGTTTTTGTCACCTGAGTGAGTCATAATGACATCACTAATGTTGCAAATTAATTTTGATATGCTAAAACATTGAAGTGGCACATTAAATATGGCATTTTATTATTGAAATAGTGTGTCCTTTGTTCAATCTTTGCATTGGTGTTAAAAAGAAAATCTTTTTTGAAATGCATTAAGAAATATTTGATGATTAAAAAATTTCAACTTTTTCGAAAAATGGCGGGAAAATTGTAATAATCTGATTTTTCTGTTCAGATAAGACTGATTTTGCTTTGGTAAAACAAATTTAAGATGACGGCTTTCCTTAAGCATGCTTATTTTGTGTGAATTATGGGTAAAAAAGTTTGGAAAAAAGATTTATATACAGTTGGGCTGGAAACTGAATAAAAGAAAAAGGTAAGGGCTCAAATGTCATCATCTTCACTCCAAAACTGTTATACAGTTAAAATTGAAGGAGCAATCTTGTGAATCAAGATGATATTCATTACAGCAATAAACAAGAATTACAGCCTAATTTTTATGAAATATGACATGTTTTGATTTAGGTAATACAATAAGGTTACATGACTTGGGCAATGGAGAATATTATCCAGCCTTCCCCAACATTAAAGCCAGACTTGAAAAAATGAAGGCATTTGAAGCAAGGGAGGATGACATTTGGATTAACAGTTTCACACGTTCTGGTAAGTATTTGAATCAACAGTTTCACACATTCTGGTGAGTATTTGGATCAACAGTTTTACACGTTCTAGTGAGTATTTGGATCAACAGTTCCACAGATTCTGGTGAGTATTTGAATCAACAGTTTCACACGTTCTGATAAGTAATTGAATCAACAGTTTCACATTCTGGTAATTATTTGAATCAACAGTTCCACAGATTCTGGTGAGTATTGAATCAACAGTTTTAAACATTTTGAACAAGTGAGTATTTTGATAAACACTTTCACAAATTCTGCTGAGTTTTTGAATATTTGGATAAACAGTTGCATAAATCCTGTTTAAAACTCTTTATCAATACACGGTATGTCAATCAACACTTCACAATGTCTTAAATATATACACACATATTATAGGTAACAACTGGCACCAGGAGATAGTCACCATGATATTGCAGTCATCTTCCAAGGCTACATCAGCAATGTTAAAGATGAACAACCATTTTGAAATGTGGGACCATGAGCTGTTTGATGCCAAACCATCACCACGCACAATCAATGCACACCTCATTCATTCTAGAATACCTCCAGATGTCTGGATGAAAAAATCAAAGATCATTTATATATTGAGAAATCCAAAAGATGTTGCGGTGTCGAACTATAACTGGTATATAGATACAGGCTTCATGTATGGATATACTGGGACTTTCAATGGATTCATCTCACTGTTTCTAGAGGGGAAAGGTAAAATGACTATGCATGAACAATGGTTACATGACATGTTTACGCAGCCTGTATTAATTTAGCATAGTTTTCAATTCCTAGAAATGCCCAATAATTCATTCATAAGTGCATAAATTTTGCATAATTTACTTTTCTCAAAGAATACTGTACCTCACATGTAGTTTTTAAGTTTTCAATTGAATGGAGAAGTCAAGGAGTATTTGTTACATTTTGTATTCTGTCTGGTTTTAGTTGGACGTGGATCTTGGTTTACTCATGTCAGAGACTGGTGGAAAAAGGAAAAAGAAAATCCAAATGTTCTTTTCCTGACATATGAGCAGTCAAAAAGGGTATAAAATATTTAATTATTGACCTCTACAGAGGTTAACAGTTAAAATTATATCCCGACACTGTAAATCCAATAGAGGGATACAATTTCAACCAAATAGAAAGGTCTCTGATTGTTTAATATTGAAAAGAACACATTTTGATCCTCACCCTAAATAATAATAAAGTATTTTCAATTCAAAATGATATACATGTATAACAAAATTCACAGACTTCTCTGTAATTATCAAAACTTGAAATTGATTCTTAATTGCCTTTTAAATCAAAAAGTAATTACATTAACTCGGAGCTTGTAATTCTGCTTACTGCTTGGGTGAGGATTTTTTTTATTTTCAGATAAGAAGGTTTACTGTTATCTGTGTTAAGTTGTTGAACAGAAACAAAGATGAAATTTGACATACACATAGTAGACTAATTAATTATATATTTTAGGATTTAGAGAGAACCGTGAAAAGAATCAGTGAATTTCTAGGCAGAAATTTAGCATCTGATGTTATACAAAGTATTGTAGACCAATGTTCTTTCAATGTGATGAAAGAACATAAAGGATCAGTTGCTAAACAAAAGATGAGGGAAGGGGCACATGGCTTTTATAGAAAAGGTAATTGGGAGGTCAATATATATATAAGGTTCCGTAACCAGAAATTTTATGGTTCCCTAATTTCGAGTCCCTGGGTTATATATTTTCATCAGAAAGTACACCCTTTCCTTCTAGTATTTACATGATATGAATTTTCAATTTTTATTTTCTCTAGGTGAAGTTGGCGACTGGAAAAATTGGTTTACAATCGCTCAAAATGAAAAGTTTGATGCAGTTTATCAAGAGAAAATGAAGGATGTTGATGATATTCCAATACAATTTACAATATAAATGAGGAAGAAATATCTCTGACTATGTTTTTTTGTTTATTTCAATAAAAACCGATCCTTATATTATTATGATGTCCCAATCTCATCCAATGATCAACTCCTATCAGTGGGCAACTCACTGAATTGTGATTGTTTCACTAGCAACTGTAATTGTCTCCATAGAAGTCATTAAAATACCAACATTTCATGCTAGCTTTTGCCCTACAGGGTGTCCCAGATGTCATGAGAATTTTGTGAGGGAGATATAAGACATAATTCGTTTTTTGTCAATGTTAGCAGACATCAAATAATTATGAATTCGTTCATTTTTCCAAATGCTCTTATTATGATGGTAGCAAAAGTGCCACCTATCATGAGACTGATGAGTGTGGTTAATGATTTAATGGTAGAAGAGCTTGTTAATATACAACAATCACCTTCACTTTGCACATAATTGAGGTAGACTGTACACAAAAAAAAATTATATTTAGTAAGCAATATTATTGTGAAAAATTGGGTTTAAACGTAAAAACATAAATGTATAATTAAAATCACTGCATAATGATTTAATATACAGCGTAATGCATTGTGTTGTTATAACTTGTTATAAACTGGTTGATAAGCCCATGCATTAGGGCTAGGTTCACACTGTATTTTTTCGAACAATTTTCCTTCTATTTTGTATGATTTTAATACTTACTTACCGCTATAAAGAACAATAAAACTAATCCAAACTAAACTTATTTCTTTACTTTGTTGTGAATTGAAAGGTTTGAAATGAAAAACATAAATTGCTACCATTTTTGAAGAGTTTATGTTTGTGCACAAGCATTTATCATTAAACATCTTCCCACCAAATATTAACCAGTCTAGTGTCAAATGGATACAAAATGCAACAATGTGTTACAACATGCACCAACTGTTAATGTCAATGCAAAAACAGAAACTTAATGACGACTATATCTCACCGATGGTGTGATAAAAGGGCATTACTATCTAAAATGTTACTACCTGCCATTTGTTACAGACACAAAACACCAAAAACACAGAACACTAACCACCAAACACTGTAAAAAAAGTTGGGGACAGTATAACAATGTGTCTGGTGTGAATTTCCCAGGTAATGTACAGACACTACCCCTTTAAATGAACTGTCCTGGCCAAAAAATTTTGCAACCTTTTAAGAAGGCAAAAAGGTATCATAACATTATGGCATTGACATGAATTTTTTTTTACAGAAACTTAAGGATAGGCATATTTTACCATTCAAATACTTAAGCCAATACTGACTTCAAATTTTTTTGTCAGATGTTTGAATATTAATGGTAAATTGTTCATTTGTCCAAGATTTACCATTTTTTTAAGAAAATCTGACTTTCTATGATTTTATGTGATCAACAATAACACATTCATTATGTTTACTAAATCTGCTACAATCTTTGATAACTGTTTAACCAATGTCTAGTACAGGTTTACATCAGTATCTAGTCACTATGGTAATATTGTTACACTGTATTAATTATTTATTAAACAAATGTTCTATGCATCCGCCTTTCACCTTCACAATCACATGGAAACAAGAACTGAACTGGTCAATGGCGAGATCCAGCAGTTCTTGTGGTAGTCGTCTCCACTTATCCTGCAGAACTTCTTATAGTTGATCAATTATTTGTGGGGTATAACCATTAACTACAATACATTGCTCCAGGTGCCCCCATGTGTGATAGTCCCAGGGGTTGGCATCTGGTGTATTGGGTGGCCATTCGACTCAGGACTAATCTTCTTCAAAAGGGACATCTTTAAAGAATGGGGGCTCTTTCAGCCCCAAGTGATTACATATTCCAGCAGGATAGCGCTCCTGACCATAGGTCAAAAGTCACTATGGAATATCTGGAGCAAAATACCCCTTGATCCATTAGTCCTGATGAATAGCCGCCCAATACACCACTTGACAAAGATTGCAGCAGATTTAGTGAACATAATTAATGTTCTATCGATGATCACATAAAATCATAGAAAATCACATTTTCTAGGAAAATCGGTAAATCTCGGACACATGAACAATTTACCATTAATATTAAAACATCTGACAAAAAAATTTGAAGTCAGTATTAGCTTAAGTATTTGAATGATGAAATATGCCTATCCTTAAGTTTCTGTAAAAAAAATTTCATGTCAATACCATAATGTTATGATACTTTTTTTGCCTTCTAAAAAGGTTGCAAAATTTTTTGGCCCACCCTGTACAGAGTACAGACACTACCCCTTTAAGTACTGCTCTAAATGTGAATTTTTCAAGTTATGTACAAACTTTTACCTTTGTTGTTAAGTGCTTCTCAACTTTACTGTCTAAGGTGTTTGCAGCTGGCTTTAAAGGGACATCAACTGTAGATGGGATATCATCATACTGTATGAGACAGTCAAAGTGACCCATATTAAGTCTGAAAAAATACACATACAATCCATATCGGTATATATAACTACATGTATATTGAAACAATCATCACTGAATCTTAAAGCAGAATAAATATAACAAAATTGGGACCAACAGTAAAACAATTTTATATTTTCTCTCCTTTTTAATGAAATAATTCTTTCTCAATAAAAGCAAAATTCATCTAATTTTATATGCTCATGTATTGATAAAACATGTCAGTGTGAACTCTACAGTTTTTATTCTGCATTTTCACAATCACATGAGGCATTAACATGCAAAAAGTCACCACCTGCCATTTGTTACAGCCACCATTTGTTACAGAAGCCAGTGGCCACATGCTCAACAGCGACAGCCACACTGACTATAACAATGGTGCTATCACTTATGGTGGTGACATAAAAACTGAGGGATGAGATTATGTAACATATGAATATTAAGGGCAATATCAAGGAGGATTGGCTCCCAGAATGCAACATCAATATTCGACCTTGACCTTGATCGATGATATTTTCTGATATCATAAGTAACTATAAATTCATAACCAGCGATCCAAAAGATTTGAACTAATATCATGATCATTTCTTGAGTGTTTTGAATTCTTTTGTTTCGAAATAAGACCAAAACTGTTTTGATTTTGAATTTTGTAATCACGTCGTGCCTTCGTGATCATATGATCAAGATCATAACACCATTTATCCTACACTTAGTGTACTAAATGTATAATAACATTAAAAAATAAATTTGATATTTATGGGCAAAATGAATATCCGGAGGATATCGTCACGATATACTCCGGGCGGAGGATATCGTGACAATATACTCCGGAAAACCCAATATGCGGAGGATATTGTGACGATATACTCCGCTTGTTGATTTCCCGCCAAATTGACTCTATTTGGCATGAAATCCATTTTGCAATGATATTATACATTTAGTACACTCCTTATGTAGGATAATAAGAACATCCTATGATTTTTTTCAGAATATCATTTTAATCTACTCGGTGATATTGATATATGCACTCGTTCGCTTCGCTCTCTCGTGCAGATATCAATATCACCTCGTAGATAAAAATGATATTCCTCAAAATCATAGGATATCCTATAAATATGGCATGGATATCGATATTGCATTCTGGGAATATATGATATTCAAGAACATAGTGCATTAACCAAGAAACCCCTCTGATATCAGATTACAGGTCATGCATGTCCAACTAAATCAGAGCATATTGCTAGCTGCAAAATAAGTCAGTGATCTCCCAAGGATTTTTTCTCAGGTGGGTGCAAAATTCTAATTTTCACAATTCAGACCAAAATTAGACAAAATATGCAAATTTTTCATGATTTTTCTCATTTTCAAGATGGTGCAAATGAATTTTCAGGTGGGTGCAAGCCTATTTTAAAAATCTCAGGTGGGTTCTATGCCCACTTGCTTTAATGCTAGGCCCGGGATGCTGGGGAGATCACTGTAAGTAAATTGATACCCTCACCTCCTGCTTAGTTCACCAGTGATATCTGTCAAGACTTGAACAGTTCCAATGATGCTTGCAGTTCGTAAAACTTGGAAATCATCATCTTTCTCAAGTTCATGGATCGTCATCTGAAGTAAAAATTTAAACTGCATTATAGCATATATGTTAAAATTCAAATAATAGGGAGATTTAGTTACATGTTTTTAAGGGAACTTATGCATATTTTGTTTTTTTCCAGTGGAGTATCTACACTCGATTAAACAGCCACAGCCATCACTATGACAACTCACCTCAACTCACTCTACTGTAGGGTATCCACACTTGATTAAAGAGCCACAGCCATCACTATTACAACTCACCTCAACTTGCTCTACAGTGGGGTATTCATGCTTGATTAAAGAACCTCAGCCATCACTATTACAACTCACCTCAACTTGCTCTACAGTGGGGTATTCATGCTTGATTAAAGAGTCACAGCCATCACTATTACAACTCACCTCAACTTGCTCTACAGTGGGGTATTCATGCTTGATTAAAGAGCCACAGCCATCACTATTACAACTCACCTCAACTTGCTCTACAGTGGGGTATCCACACTTGATTAAAGAGCCACAGCCATCACTATTACAACTCACCTCAACTTGCTCTACAGTGGGGTCTTCATGCTTGATTAAAGAACCTCAGCCATCACTATTACAACTCACCTCAACTTGCTCTACAGTGGGGTATTCATGCTTGATTAAAGAGCCACAGCCATCACTATTACAACTCACCTCAACTTGCTCTACAGTGGGGTATTCATGCTTGATTAAAGAGCCACAGCCACCACTATTACAACTCACCTCAACTTGCTCTACAGTGGGGTATTCATGCTTGATTAAAGAGCCACAACCATCACCACTACAACTCACCTCAACTTGCTCTACTGTAGGGTATCCACACTTGATTAAAGAGCCACAGCCATCACTACAGCGTACTACATAAGCTTTGGGGTCACCCTCTACCACATATTTCAAGGATGCATTGATGCCTTTCTCAAAGAACTTCATCTTCCAGGAAATCATATTCTCCTTTTGTTTATGGTATCTTCCATCTTTGAGACTTTTAGCTAGATCATCTGCAATCACAATAAATCATTATGACATGAATATTATTATCAGTGGCGTAGCGTGGGTATTTTGTAAGTGTATGCTACGAGTGAGCCAAGCAAATATTCCTTGAGGGGGTTGCATGGGGAGGTTCTTTCCCCAAGAAAATTTGAAAATGAGATTGCATTTGAAGCATTCTGGGGAGTTTTGAAATACGAAATTCTGACTAATATGAACTGATAAAATGTAAATTATTGGCCATGTTTATCTAATATTTAATTACATGAACTCATTTTTAAAAATCAACTTTTGTCTAAATTCTGAGAGTACGCCATGGCTTCTTATGCATATATGACGCTACGCCAGTGACGATAATGAAAAGAAACAAGGCACATTGTGAAGAAAGATAAACTGAGGGATAACACAGAAACAGACACTATTCAAGCACTTTTCTTCAGATATTAGCACATTTCTGTTAAATGTTTAATAAAAGAGGGTGCCAGAGTGAGAGCAAATGATTCTTGCGACAAGAGTGTAGAAGACATGTGTAGAACTTGAAGTCAGTAACGCCACTGTGTTCTATCTCAAGCAAACCTCATTTATGCAGTACATCGCTTTATCCCTAATTTTTTGCGCTGGTAAAAACTTTAATTTCCGTGATGGTGATCCTGTTTCATTTTCCATTTCTTCTTAAAAAATATTTTCAATAAAATTTTATTCAACATAAAACACATGGAAATTGAATACATGATATTGCATTAATACACAATTGCAGAGAAATATAACAGATTCTTTTCATCATCTCAAAGTCTACAATGTATATATCTTTTTCATTAATGTGTTTTGGTGCAGCCAGACAGTTCTAATCAACAAGATTAACTTGCAATTGAAACAATGTGTTCCAAAGAATAAGGCTTAATCAGACAACTTAATTGTTAAAATGTCGTTTACAATTGTCTAATGATGATTTGGTAAACTATAATAGCGTACAGCTTAACAAAATGTTTTATTTATTTATTGTTAATACAAGTCATTAATAATTTCAAAGCATTGTACTGTAAGCTTCCTGCAAAAAACTTATTTCTGAAATGTACAGCTAATACCCACCCTTATATACTTGTAATATTAATAGTTACAACCTTAAGTGTCAATAGTACCAACAGTCATTTGGATATTTGGTTTCATTAATCTGGACACAAGTTGGAGATTTGGAGATGAAAAAAATTATTGATGGATGGGCAAAAGAAATATTTTACAGTACATCTTCCCAAGCTGTTGTGGAAATTATCAATCCTATCAAGCAAAGTGAGTCACTTTGGTTGAATCACTTGAAAGACTTGAAAGATCACAAGAATGAAGCTTGTTGTGGTAACTTTGGTCATTGTCTTGGTTATATTAATACAAGACACTGAAGCTAAAAAGAAAAGTAAAAAAAGAAATGTGCCCGTTTGCAAGAAAACTGATATCACTGGACTTAAAGCTGATATTACTGAGCTTGAAAAATCACTGAAATTTGATAATTCTGAATTTGGAAATTCTTTGATGTCTAATATCACAGAACTAAAGCATTCACTGAAGTCTGATTTCGCTGAACTTGAAACTTCACTCAATTCTGATGTCACTGAAATAAAGTCTAAATTAAGCAGTCTTGAAGCAAAATTGCTCACAAAATTAGAAGAACTAAAAACTAAACAATGCTGTGAGAAAGCAGAGAATGGTAAGTATCATTTGGTAAAATAAAAAACTGTAAAGCCATAGGAACTTATTTATAACTGATACAAAACAACAAAAGCATATCCTAACAATACATTCAATGTATATATTTCAGTTAAAAGAGTAATGCCTCAGTCACATTTGATCTACGGCAACCATACAGCTGCCACAGCTTCCCAAAATCGGGAGAAATATGCAGCATAAAATATAACGATAAGCAGTACAATATAGATTTTCTATATCGATTTTGTGAGGCTTATGGTTGCCATAGAGCAAATGTGACTGAAGCCTCATCCACAATATGAGATAGCTAGTACACTGTATATGGCCATAAAGAGCTTATAAAACGACAAAACAATGACACTTTCTTTTAGAAACTATCAAGAATGATTGCCCTCCAGTGTCACCCAATTCAGGTGAAGTTATAGATGTCCAAACAACACATGGTGAGACTTTCAAAGCTGTCTGTAAACAAGGGTGGCTGTCAATTGCTCGACGTTTCGACGGCTCAGTTGATTTCTATCGAACATGGAAAGAGTATGAAAAAGGCTTTGGGAACCCAGCGGGAGAGTATTTCATTGGGTTAAAAAACTTGGCCGCATTACTAAGTCAAGGATCATATCCTTTGCGTGTGGAGCTCACAACATGGCCACCGACAGAAACCCGTTTTGCCCAGTATTCAACCTTTAAAGTTTCCAGGTTTGACAAGTATCGTTTGACCATTAGTGGTTACAGTGGCACAGCAACTGATTCAATGATAATACATAACGGGATGGCCTTCTCGACAAGGGACATGGATAATGACATTTACGATGGTAGTTGTGCTACCAAATTCACAGGGGGATGGTGGTATAAGAAGTGCCATCATTCTAATCTTTTTGGAACTTACTTCTCACAGGCAAAGAGTACTTATGGCCAAGGTATAACCTGGTATAACTGGAAGGGAGATTATTACTCCTTTAAAGAGATTGACATGAAAATTTACACACAATGTAAAACAACACAATGAACTTAAAGAAAAAAAAAACTTCATTGAATAACTCATTTTGAAAAGCACATTTGTTAGGCGAAACAATTCGGACAAACTAAATTTGTAAACTTATGTATTTTAAAAAGGATGTTGGTGTATTATGTATCAATTATTGGGGATGCAAGATTAATTGAATAAATAAAAACAATATTGAAGTGAAAACATATGTGTCTGTTTTAGTGTTATTAATATGCCAATAGAGATGATATATGATTTTTTTTAGTTCAATCACAGAGTCTCATTCTCATTTGTCATTTGTTCACTGTATTTCATTGTTTGGAAATACAACACTGTATAATAATTTAAATTATCTTCTATTTAAAGATGTCACTGTCACAAAATCTCTTGAAATGATCATTTTAAATACTAAGGTTTCAAGTCATTTCCAAATTCAACCTAGCAGATATTTAACCCAAAAAAGGCTTGCCTGCACAACCTAAAGGTTTCGACTTTTAATATGACATTGATCTTGTATATCAGCAAGAATGCTATGAACCCTCAGATCTCTAACAACCATAAAATCTTTTGCTTAAAGATTTATTAGCGCTGGACTTCACAGCTGATGACAAGCTAAAAACTGACCTTTCTCATTTTTATAAGCTAGCTATAGCACCCCCAGAAACCGTAGAATAGCAATGCAGTACAGACACAGTGACCTAGCAGATTGCATCAGCAAAATGAATAATGACTAAGATTATCAAGTCTGTGTCATAAAAAGCATTAATGAATGCAAACGAGAATTTATGGTTTTAAAATAAATATACTGCTTTATTATACAAGCTAGAAAGAATAAATCTGGTGTTCAAATAAAATCAGATCAAGACTGTACAACAATACACGATGCATAAAGAATAACAAAAAAAACAATAAATAGGATCACATAATATTATATATTCATCATGTGTAAAAATTGGACCTCTGTCAAAATATTTATTTTTTTCACTCTCTTAATTCAAGGTGAGATGATTTTCTGCTTTTTGCACTTTTGTATTCTTAATCATTTTAACAGTTTAATCACATATAGCATTATAATATTTACTGCACTTTTGGTTTCTTAAAACAGTTTATAGACAAAAAAGTCTTATCATATACATATATATGTGCAAAATTGTACATGTATATAAACAATATGGGATTTTTTTATTTACAGGAGACATTATTTTATTTCATAATAAGCATAATACAAAGTTCAAGGTCAATATTGTAAAACAAATGTTGACTCATTTTAAATATAATCATAATACTATTTCAACTTTATGATTTTAGTTTTTCAAAGGACCACCTCCAAGTAAGGTTTCTAATTTGACAATTTTAAATTGGATTATCCATTAGATAAAATATTACTAATAGCATTTTAATTGCTTTTTGATTTGGGTGTGCACTTTTCATAGAGACATCTAGTCAGAGGAGGAAAAAAGCAAAAAATGAATCTGGTGCAGATGTAGTCGATGCTGCATTAGAAAAACTCAAAGAATATTCAGATACAGGCATAGAATTCCTAAGAAATATTGCCTGTGTGGAATCAAAGTATGGTACAGAAAAAGATACATATCGGGAAAACTATCATGGAGGAATTTGGCAGGTATGTTGTTGAATTGTATTATGCTCTTAGATGTAATATTCATACTTTTCCTTTGACAATTGACCCTTTTCCATATAAATGAAATAAATGAAAAAATAGATGGCATCATGGGTATTGGTAGGGCTAAATAACATTGCAACTTAATAGCAGCTGCAAGAGTCACTTAATTTCTTGATTTATCAAGTAATTCCATTTGGATCAACTAAAAACGACATTGGAATGTAACTATATGATATTATTGACATGTGGATTGTGATTTCACATTAAAATTGTGAATCTTATAAAGAGTAAATGAACTTTTAAAGGTTTTTCAACATTGTTTCAATGGGGATTTAGCCCGACCATTTTTAGAAAACTTCAAAATCTCTAGAATTTGAATAAAGGTAAATAACAGTGCAAATCAAAGTAGTTTTGATAGAAAGTTACACACAGAATTCAAATAGAAGAAAATGTTAGTCTTTAGTGGTTAGAAATGCAGATGTCCTAAAATCTCATTAAAACAAGATTTTAACCAGATTTCAAAGCTACATGGAAAAGCCTCTATTCAGATTCAATTCAGTAAATGGCAACATTCAAGAATTAACAACATTAAAAACCATGTCAATTCAATTTATATCTTAGTACTGATCTTGACCACTTATCAGCATCAGAAAGTAAGAAATTCTGAGGAAAGAACATTATGCGTTTGAAAACATCAATAAGTAAGTGAATAATGGTTGCAACAAGCAATAATAATCATATAAATATCTTTTACTCCCTGTTATGACATGTCTGGAAGTATATCAAATTATTACAAATAATATATTTTGTTTGAATAAAAATTCTGTACAGCAATTAAAAGTTCATCAAGTAAATCATCCATGATTGAAAGGACAAGTCTTGGTTTGGAGAACAGTCTACTGGGCTAATAATTTTTCAAATGAAAAATATAGAAATAACACCCAAATTAAATAATGAATATTCAAAGAGGACATATAAATCTACAATATGTAAAAATATCAAAATTGTCTGAAGCAGGCGTAACGTGCAGTAGACCGATTCAATAAAAGACAAGTCTCAGTCTGGAGAACGAAGTTCATCAGACTAATGCACTGATCATTTTTATGAAAAATATAGAAAAATCACCCAAATTAAATTATGGATATTCAAAAGAGGACATTTAAATCTACAATATGTAAAAAATATCAAAATTGTCCAAAGCAGGCGTAACATGCAGTACACTGATGAACTTCGTTCTCCAAACCGAGACTAGTCTTTTCAAAGTGCCAACATTTTATTTCTGGTTGATATTGTGTATGTATTTCAAAAGATTGTTATATTTCATATTAAGGCTGTTGTGTTTCATATCTAGGTTGTTAGGTTGTATTTCATATTAAGGTTGTATTTCATATCTAGGTTGCTGCATTTCATATTAAGGTTGTTGTATTTCATATTAAGGTTGTTGTATTTCATATCAAGGTTGTTGTATTTCATATCAAGGTTGTTATATTTCATATTAAGGTTGTTGTATTTCATATCAAGGTTGTTGTATTTCATAAGGTTGTTGTATTTCATGTTCAACTTGTATTTCATATTAAGATTGTTGAATTTCATATAGTTGTTGTATTTCATATTAAGATTGTTGAATTTCATCATATTAAGGTTGATGAGGCAAGATTTACTGACACCAAAGACACAACATCACATCCTGAGCTTATTGAAAGCTATGAAAAGATCAAAGAACTTTATGACATTGACTGGGAGACTGTAAAATGGAAAAATCTGAAAGATCCCTTCTATTCTGTTCTGGCTGCAAGATTAGTTTTGCAGAACCAAGGTGAGAGTCTGCCCTCAGAGAAAGACATAGAAGCACAAGGGGAGTATTGGGATAAAAATTATGACACAACAGAGAATGAAGAAACAGCATTTAACTTTGCGCTGCGTGTGAAAGGATGTAGAAGAAAAGAAAGAAATGGAAGAAAACAAAAAGAGGAGAAGACGAATACTGATGAAAACACAGGAGAAGAAGTGCCTCAAGGAGGTGACGAGGGTGAAAATGATAGAGAAGTAATTATTGCAGGAGAGGAAACTATAATACAAGATAATACCACAAAGGAAGAGACAGAGACTAAGACTCCATCTGGTATAGATGTAGTCAATACAGCTTTAGAAAAGCTGACGCAATATGCAGATAAAGGCCTAGAATTCCTGAGAAATATTGCCTGTGTGGAATCAAAGTATGGCACAGACAAAGACACATATCGGGAAAACTACCATGGAGGAATTTGGCAGGTAAGAAAGTCAACCTTATAAATACAAACAGATTAGGTTCCTTAATCAAAATGTACTGCATCATTCAGTTAACTATTTATACTGATGAGTCAGCATTCCTGTGTTTTGTTCAAATTAAAATGTAATTGTTATTTGAAATGTGAGATCAGTGTGAGAATGATAGCAGGTCATAGATACTGTGAAGAAATGTTGGCTGCTTAATGTCAGCTCATGAAGGAGAATTAATAGGATAATAAGAGAAATACAGTTACTTTATGTTGATGTTTTTTTCATCCCAGGTAAATGAGGCAACTTTTAATGAAACCAAAGATACTGCATCACGCTCTAAACTAAAGAAAAACCTTGAGAAGATTAAAAACCTTTATGACGTCAACTGGGAGAGTGCTACATGGAAAGAATTAAGAGACCCATTCTACTCTGCTTTGGCCGCAAGACTATTTCTCCAAATTCAGGATGAGAAACTGCCCTCGGAGAAAGACATCAATAAACAGGGGGAGTATTGGAGTCAATATTATAATCCAGATGATGGTACAAGAACAGCTGATGAATTTGTACAACGTGTTGAAGAATGCACAAAAAAGGAAGAACCAACTGATAAACCAACTGAAAAACCAGATGAAACGCCAGAAGATGAGGATCGAGGCAAAGAGAGTAGCCAAGTAGGAAAACCTGTACAATGTAAGTACAAATACCATCTTTTTATTCTAAATTTGCATTTTCAACAGTTTTTTTATATTTCTTTTTCAAACATAGCCGTAGGCAGCGGGGGTTCGATGGGTTCGAACGAACCCCCGGTCAGGATTTCCCAAAATATCATTTTGCGGGAAAATGCATATAACCAGAAATATTAAATTGCTGTGCTATTTGAAAACTAAATATATGAGCAGTAAATGATTTAATATTTGTTGTGGTGAACAAGCCTTATTTTGTTCAAAACATGTCATAGTGAACGTTTGGCAACCTTAGGCACTGGGTGAAATTTAAGGAAAGACCCCAGAGCATCATGAGATTTTACATTTAGAAATAACAATAATTTCGCACAATTAACTTAAAAGCTGCTTCTTCTCGGACAAAATAACCCATCTTTGGCAATGGCTAAATCAGTCCTTTGAAGGAATTTTGTTTTAGCCAGTTCTGGTCCAATACGGAGTTATTGAAAGTTATTGAAAACAATGCAGACGTCCCATACTCCGAATGATTATACAACATTGACGAATAAATATATGGAATAGTCGCAATATTGATAAAACACATGTTCTTTCAAATGTGTACATCTCTGTTTTGTTTTATTTCAATTAAAATTTTAAAATATTTCTTGGGACGTCCCTGGGGCTGGCAAGTCCCGAAATCAATTGTGTTAAATAATAAAAAAAACGTTGTGAAATGAATTATTTAAAAGCAGTATTTATTTACCCATCACTTTTCCAAAGAAAATCAATCATTGCAAAAAATGATTTTATTTTTTTTCAGATACACTCCACTCATCTAAGAGATTGTATAGAGTTCAAATTGTTATCGTTCCAGTTTACTTGCTCTCCATTTTCATGTCAATGTCATGATATGTTTAGCAAATAAATTATATAATAAAAAAAACATTGAAAATCATATGGTATTTATCTTCAAATAATGAAGGCCTAATTTGTTATCAAGCCGTCTGAACTTAACAAAATAACAGACGCTTGTATTTATATATGATTTATATCAACTAAAACGTTTTATTATCAACTGCGGTTGATCTGCTCCAGGGGACTTACCACTGAGCTCCGGGGACGTCCAAAGAAATATTTTTAACTTCTTAAAACAAAGCATAACCGAGACCCATTTATTTGAATAATAGATATTTTTATCAGTAATACGACTATCCCGGATAGTTTAAAAAGCCTTCGTGTAAACGTTGTGAAAAGTTATCATAGAAGAACGATCATTCGGAGTATATGGGTGTTTGCGTCAATTTCAATAACCTTGCATTTGATCCGAACTGGCTTCCAACAAAATTCTTGAAAAACAATGATAAGCCATTGCATGAGGTGATTTATTTTGTCCTAGATAAAGTAGCTTAAGTTAAAGAATAAATTGTGCGAAATAGTTGATATTCCTTGGAAACAAATCATGGTCTTCCAGAAATCGGACGAAATAATGGTGGATTCGGGGCAAATCAGATTTTAGGATATGTATTCAGTAAAAGATTCACTGAAATATATTTTGATGCAGAAAATTAATTATAAGTTGTCTGACTTTTTGCACGTTGCCTGTTTATTTTACTTTGTGAACATTAAAGTTACAAAGAAAGCTGCAAGGTCATTTTTGAAAATCATTTTTACGTCCTGTGTTATTTCAATGGGAGAGGTTTCTTGATAAAGCCTATTACTTTCAGTAAATAAAGACATCATTTTTGTTAAATAAAATTCAAATTCAATTGTCTACTTAACTTAATGAAGGTACTAAAGTGAATTATATTTCCCCTCTCAAAATAGTTTTTTCTTTACAAATTATGCATATAAGAATTCAAACCTAAATACATGATCCAATGGGTTAGTTAGGTTGCCAAACTTTTGGAGGGAGTGTAATTGTACAAATTGCATTATTTAAGGAACCCTAATGAAGGGGGGGGGGATTTGTGAATAACATAAAAACAGAACCCCCGGTCACCAAATCCTGGCTACGCCACTGTTCAAAGAATCCTAGAAAAACATGGTTAATAATTAGAAACCAATAAGGTCAAACCAAACATAATCCCTATAAACAAATCTGCATAAAAATCTATTCACAAATCAAAAATACTGTTATTTAGTGCCTTCAACCTTAACGGTATTTGTGGTTTCCTCCAATAAATGAGGAAAATTGGATATTGCTTAGCACTTCAAATTCTTATTGACATTTCAACAGTGCGGATTTTCTGTATACTTATCTGAAAGTGGATCATCTCTAATCTAAATCAAGCAAAAATGGCAGATAAAGATAAGTAGATATTGTGTTATATATAAAGTCAGCATAAGCATTCTATTTTCTATTCTAATCTTATATCATTAGGGATTGGGTGCCCATCAGGCCCAAAGGTACCAGAATGGGAAAGATTAGTGGCTGATCCCAACAGCTGTGACCACTTCTATCACTGCAATTCAAATGGATTGACGTGGAGAAAAGCATGCCCAAGTATCATCAGGGGTTCAAAGCTTAGACTTCACTGGAATGATGAACTGAAGGTGTGTGATTGGCCGAGTAGAGCACACTGTAAGGTGACCAAGAAATGAATGACTGAAGGAAAAGGTTGTGAGACACCAATAGTGTTGTATTGTACAATGTTTTAAAATATATTGACTAGATCCATAATGTCAGTGGTTGGCATCAATAGTTATTGGTAGTTTGCTAATTTTGGTGAATGTCTTAGAAATTTTTTGGTGGGCAATGCTTCCAAAGTATTGTTTATAAAGAAGATATATAAAGTCCAGAAAATCAATTTTATTCCCTCTACCATCTACATTTATGAACCAAAAGGTGCATCAGCAACTTACATAAATTGCATGAGATATTTTCAGAAGGATTATCACATTGAAAAATATACTGTAAATATCCTGTGCAAAGAGCTTTAAAGTAAACATGATAATATATAAAACTGATAATGAAAAACTATAAATTCTGAAAATAATGTACTTTACTAGACAGCATGATGGGATGCATGTCAGAATAAAGTGATTTTTTGAACATGTTATCACACAAAAATAACAACAATGAACTGACGTCAATGGCAACAGATGAAATCTATTAAACATATAATCATTTCATTCAATTAATTTAATGATATATATTTTGTAAATAAAAAAAAAACTCATTGACTCATAAGCAAGGAAAATAAATCAAAATCAACTTAATCAACTTAACTGGAGAGTACTCTTGTACTCACTGAAAAATCAACAAAAAATGGCCATCATATCCAAACTAAAAAGTTCTAACTAACAAGAAAGGAAGGACAAAAACATATAATTATAATGTTTATACTTTTATTAAAATAACACATTTCTTATTATTAACAACCTTCAAAATATATGTCAAAGCCAACATAAAATCAGGTATCATCTATTCACAACAAACTATGTTGAGAATGCCAAAAAGCCAAGAAAGGTTTCATTTAACTTGACATGCTAACATGCTGATACATTAAATATGCTTAATATGTTATGCCCATCATTTAAATCTTTATATACAGAGAATAGGTATAAAAAACATATTTCATTGAGAACACATTTTATAATTCATAAATCTAACACTTTTGAAAGGATTTGACAGTGCGTTGCGAAAAGATTATAACTTACTATTACATTATCCCTTCTAATAGATTTTGCTTCTAAAAAATTCATTTACACTCCAGGAGAATATCTTTCGATCTTGCCTTACCCAATCAAAATTGTCCTACCCAATAGGCTAGACCCCCATCTTATCAAATCTCAAAAAGTGAAATATCTTTTCTTATGTTGGACAGATAATATTATCTTTTACCTGACATATTTTAATTTGTATAATTATCCGACACATAAGAGTTACATGAAAACTGATCCACTTTAACTGATGAATATTCAAGTTTTCTTATATACCTGCCATGCTAATTGACCCGAATAGGCCACCTGGTGGAACTGGCAACTACCTACTCGCATCAGTTATTAAAAGAACATTCGCTGAATTTTCTGTTTTAATAAGTACCTGTCATCTCTCATTTGGAGTCATTTGAATCTTAATAGCATTTAGAGCCCATGTACTATTACTTTAACACAAATACAATGGCAAAAATCATAAAATTGAATGGAACCTCGTCCAAAAAGGCCACAAAGTAAGAAATAAAAAGACATTATATACAAATATATAAAACCATCATAGAATTTATACATATTTGAAGAAAGTATTAAAAATATGATGTGAATAGAAATGCTCTAATGCTTGCAGTTAAATGCAAAGTGACGCTGAATAACATAAAAAACTTTCTATTCAGATATTCCATAAAATGTGTCATGACATTTTAAAGTCATATAATTTAAACTAGATAAAAAACAACTTTAGACACACATCTTCAAAAGATTGCATACCAAACATACGTTTGCTAAATCGATTGATGAGCACTCTGTAGGACCAGGCCACCATGATGTATTTGGCTATATTAATAACAAGCCTCATGGCTATAAAAGCACAGCGGACAACAGTTGAAGACTCCTGTCAACAGAAGCTTTCTTTTGGAACATGTAAAACTGAGACCAATGCACAAATGGAGATGGTGATTCTCAAACAAAAATCACATATTGAGGAGCTGGAGGAAAAGTATGCATCACTTAAAAAAGAATATCTGAATATGTTGGAACATCAAGTGAGGGTGTTTACACATCAAGAAGATATGGACAGTGACCTCGGCAAAAGACTGGATGTGGTAGAAAAACATTTGAACATTACACGTAAGTATTTGCTTTATTACGAATGGTATTTACTTTATCATTCATATATGATATTGAAGTGGATATTCTATTACAGCATCACATTACTGCACCAAATAACCAACATAAAGGGGGTGACGCCACTAAACATACTGCATATAAAAATAATCATTATTTTCAAAATACAGTAAAACCTGTCTAAGTGGAACACCTGTGATACCTCTAAAAAGTGTTCCACTTGGGAGGTGCTCCACTTATAGAGGTTCATTTAACATTAAGTCAGTTGGTCTTGGGACTCTGAAAAGTGTTCCATTAACAGATAATGTTCCACTTCTAGAGGTGTTCCACTTTGCAGGTCTCATTGTACTCCTATAATACTATTTTATTTATTTGTCTGAGATTATATGAGAGAGAATGTGTAACTGTTTTTTTGACAATATCAAATATTTAAAATAAAAAAAGGTAGCTAGGTTTACAAGGCTATAATACCTTACTGGTATACTTTTTATTGACTCACAGTCAACTCCTTACAGTCTTTGTATTTTGAACAAGGCAAGATAAAATGAGTTTCATATTCAACAAGTTTGACTCTACACATTTCCAGTTTTATCACATACAGTAAAACCTGTCTTAGTGAACACCTCTTTCTAGTGAACACCTCTGTCTAGTGAACATCACTTCTCAGCACACACTCCACTGAGTTCTGTACAAAATTGGCTCTCTGTAGTGAACACCTACCTATAGTGAACACAAATTTGTGGCTCAACAGGAGTGAACTGTACAAAGGTTTTAGTGTAATTACATTAACCTAAACGTCAATCTTCCTTAGGAATTACAGACATATTCAAATAAAAACCAAGCAAAATCTTGACAAGCGGTGAAAGTGGTCAGGAGTTTTTTTCTCAAATTCTAAAGGTATTCTCAAGTTTCCCAGGGTTTTGTCTCAATAACCATCTAATTGTAGAATTATCTCGAAAGATAGCTGCTGGCAATTATTGTGATTTAGGTAAAATGTGTGTGAACGCTAAATGGTGATAATTCAAAAGAGGTTCAGTGCTTTCAAACAGTATTTCAACAAAGATCGTAGTAAACAAATTTTGTTGTTATACATGCCATATATGTTTGACAGGGAATGGGCTGTTTCTAATTTAACTGTCTCTATTTGTAAAATAATTGCAGAGGGATATTTCTCTCTTATTCTGGAGATATAAAGAGCCCTTTGTGTGAGTGCCAATGTAATGGCTAGATGGGTTTTATATGCCACATTACATGTACATAGTAAGAATGGCATGAAAGAGAATGTGAGATGAAAATTAAAAAAACACATTAATATGACAAAATGTCACCACCTTGTAAGTTATTGCAAATGGGAGAATTTATTATAGCAGCTGACTGCCGAACACCGTCCACAAATAGGTTGGAGACTATAACTACTACAGGTAGAGACATACCGTAATGGCCATATTTAAGGCACACCTCCTAATAAGTGCTCACCCTGCTTCACAAAGTTCAAGAGATATTGAGAAATGACAAAGTTTTAACAAAAAAATCAGATTGAAATGTAAAGATAAGTGATAGATATGTGATCAAAATTTTGTTTTTTTGATTTTGTAATCTCAGATGCATCCTTCTGATAAGTATCTATCAGTGGTGTCTTCCCATACCAGACTAACTAATATTCTCTCAAAATAGTTCAGAATGGATGAAGAAAATGCTCAATTTAAGTGGGTTTTTTTCGCCATTGAACCACAGTCTTGGTTTGCGACTTTGGTGTTTCTTTCTAATATTCCTTATTCTCACGTCTTGTACATGACTTTTACATTTCCATGTACATTTATGTATCATTAAAGGCAACTATTGATTGTGGTGATCAACACATTTCAGGATGTGCTTGTAGCGTGAACAAGGCTATGGACAGCCGGGTAGGTACCACCCGCTTAACGGATCTATTCAGTTGTGGATCACAAGTGATATTCAGCTGTTCTGAGGAAACAGAACCAACATTTGTAGAACCAGTCTATGTGCAGACTTGTATTGATGGGAAATGGCTACCAGACTTTGAGGGTGACCCATGGTGTTTGGCATACACAAAAGGTAAACCTCTACAAATATTCTCATACTAGTATTTTTACCAAAATTTCCAGGAAGACTAACAGGATTTACAGGATGAATAATACACTTGAAGTGCTTTGTTATGTCACTGGTGATCCACTCGATGAGGCTGGTTACAGAAACGGCAAAATGTCAGAACCTCAAAGGTACCATTGAAAAATCATACCTTCGAGGTTCCAACAATTTCTTACCGAACCATTTTGGTAACCAGCGTAGTCATGTGGATCACTGCAGTGTATGTGTCTACTAATAACAATTCATTTCTAATTAATGACAGACATAAGCTTGTCTATTGAACGGAGTTCTACATATGGAGAATGTATTTGATGATGAACAATATAACATTTAGAACATTTCAATGAATACAAAAATGTCCTGAGAGCTTGCTTATAAATGATGGAAAGAAATATCCTTGTATGTATAATTGCAAATACAGGTACTTCTAAATACAGGTACATTTTAATGATATTTAATCAAATAATACTGAGTTTTCAGATTATCAATAATATGATAGATTGACTTGTAGAAAACCCCTGTGAAGAGTTTGTTAAGAGAGATCTCTGCAAGGAGGGTTCCTGGTGCACAATAGATGGAGAAACATCCGATGCCCAATGTCAATGTAGGCCAAACTTCGAAGGTCGCTTCTGTGATGAACCAACTGGTAAATATGCATTCATATTAAATGAAAGATGTATAATATACACCAGTCACAAGTGATGGAAATCAAACAATTTTGAACATTTCACACACAGGTGTTCTCTTAAGACCATGAATATTTCCAGTGGCGTAGCGTGGGCATTTTCTTAGTATCAGCCAATCTTAAATATAAAGTCAGATTTGAACTTCTAAAAACATGTAGACGATTTTGAAAAAAATTGAAGTTGTTATTGGAAGTTGTAAGAATTTGTAACAGACGCCGATCGCCAACTACCAACTGCTAAACACCAACCGCCATAACAATATGTCAGCACTTTTTGGTGGTGACGTAATGAAAAAATACTTTCCTTCAATTTTTAGAGTAAGTCATGGCATTTATATACATGCGTATATGACACTATGCCACTGATTTCTATATTTCACTAATAGGATGTCTATAACCCTAAATCAGTTATAGATTTTAATATATATATATATCTTTTATTGACTCTCTGATGTCATTACAATGACATATTAGTCACTAAAAACTACAATCTACAAAACTGACCTAAGACTAAACTAACTATTGAATACAAAAATAAAGTTGTTGTCAAATACAATTCTAATTACATCATCAAATGTAAAATACAGAATACAAGATAATTGTAAAATACAAATATAACTTGACAGAAATTTAAATATCAGTGTGATGCATCGTTGACACATTAATCCAATTTTTTGAGTGAATGATAGATGAACTTTGCTAAATGTAAAATTACATAAGAATTTTTGTGAGACATTAGTTTTTTAAAAATAATGTCAGGACTGCCTACAAAATTAAATCGTGTAAGGGTGTCAAACAAAATTTTTCTTTCTGTAGTGTTTTTCTTACAAATCATGATGAAGTGTTGTTCATCTTCTAAAATACCACAAATATTACATAAACGTTCATCTACAGGTTTTGGCTTTGGCTTTAAATGACGACCAAGTTCTATATGTAACTTGTGGGAACTAAGCCTAAATCTACAAATTGCTTGCCTGTAATTTTTATTTTGGATATTTAAATAACTCTCTCTTTCAAAGACATTTTTGAATTTAACATAAGTTCTCAAGACAGGGTAATTTAATATATCTTTGTTCCATTGAGTGTTATAATTCTGATACAGTGTTTTTGTTATTGTCTTGATAAAAATATTGTCATCATCAATCTTTTGAGTATCCCAATAAGATAATAAATCACACTTTTTTAAAATATCAATGACTTTGTTTGACCAAGTGGCTTTAAAACCAAATTGACTCATTTCACGGTCATATATATATGTTTTATGAAGAATGTTTCCTGGTGATAGGTGAAGTAAACGGAGCCAATATTTAATTAATTTGATTTCAAAACGTATTTTTAACGGGTAGCGTCCCAATTCTCCATAAATTGCTGGTGTTGAAGTTGATTTTTTAACACCTAACAGACATTTAAGAATATAACATGCCTTTAGAAACACTCAGACAATAGCATGTCATATTTTGGAAAATGATTTTCAATTCCAGACAACTATTGCTCAATGATAGATTGTCACCATGGCAACTGTACCTTTCATGACAAGAATCCAGATCATTACTTCTCATGTGAATGTGAGGCAGGATATGGCGGTCCCTATTGCAACATCAATATAGGTAGGTTTTTTTTATTTTTAATTAAAGGAATGTTTTGAAGCATGGTTTTAAATATATCTTAGTAGATTCTATAGTAACTTTTGCATTCGTTTGACTTTGCTTCTTAAAAGAGAGCTTCATCTTCACTCTTTCAGTTTACAATACATCTCTGAACTCACCGACCCATTCAGAGTTTGTCAGTGAAATATAGATGACTTTCAATATAGCATAATTTTGTCTGACTTCACTGCATTGCTAATAAGCACGCTTTTAGGATGTGTTCCTTCTAGCTCTCCGATTTGTTGAGAAAAGATTAGCGTGGTAGGTTTGAAATTATTTATGACCCGGCCTATAACAGGCATAGGTTCTGGGAGTGGGGCTACTGAACCTTAATTTAGTCTACACTAGGCAGAGGGTAGTTTATATCTATAAACGCTAGTACAGGGTAATTCTATAGAAGAATGGTTTGAAAACATATGAAGGAGGGAATCTGGATGAAGATGGTAAAAATCCATCCATACTAACTCTAACAAAAAAATGTTTCAGTATATATTTTTATCTGAGAAAATAAATTCATATAATGTGTCCTAAAAACATGGCCAATGTTCCATGTGACATGAATTTACTACAAGCATATTACTGCATATTGTTTCATTGATTTACAGAACGCATCTGCCAAAGAGCAAGTGGCAGTGATGCTCCCTTTTGCCAAAATGGAGGAACATGTACTGTTGATATAGATAACCCATCAATAGCTGTCTGTCTGTGTCCTGCCAATTTCACTGGACCACATTGTGAAAAACCTGGATGTGCATGTCCCCCTAATAAAGCTTTGGACAGGCAAGAGGGGGTTACTAGATTATCAGATGGAATGGATTGTGAATCCACAGTTGAATGGAGTTGCTCTCAAAGGAACTATCCAGTATTTATAGAACCGGTGAAAAAGCAAACGTGTGTGAATGGCAAATGGGAGCCAGAATTTGAAGGAGATCCTTGGTGTGCTGCCTACACAAAAGGTATGCAAACACAAAACTTTCAATATGATGCCGAGTTTCATCCAAATTCGTCAGCTTTAAGTAATATTTTATTGTTGCTATAGTTACTAATTGTAAACAATATTTTAATATTAAATTCTTTTGATCTATGAACTTATCTATAGAATAACAATAAGTATCATAAACCACACAGCATTTAAACCAATGGTACGTTTATTAATAGTGAACCCCTGTGAAGAGTTTGTCAAGAGAGATCTCTGCAAGGAGGGTTCCTGGTGCACAGTAGACGGAGAAACATCTGATGCCCAATGTCAATGTAGGCCAAACTTCAGAGGTCGCTTCTGTGATGAACCATCTGGTAAGTTCATATGGGAATTCATTGGAGAAGTAGTGCAAAGGAGAGTTTTCTGCATTATCTTGTCAGTAATAACATTAATGTTGATCAAATTTCAATTCCAGACAAGTATTGCTCAATGATAAATTGTGTCCATGGCAACTGCATATTTCATGACAAGGATCCCGATCACTACTTCTACTGTGAATGTGAGCCAGGATACGGAGGACCAAATTGCAATGTTGATATCGGTAGGTTTATCTTCAATATATTGTTGAATGGTGAGGAAATGCTGTTTAGGTGCAACTTCAAAATTGCAAACCAGTTTCTATTTTTGAACACAATTGAGTTTTCAAAATGTTTAAGCTTGTAAGTTTGGTGGCTCTCTATGTAAAATATTAAGTATAACTTGTCTTGTTTCTTGTTACTTAATTGGAAAAACTGAGTAATAAGATAAAAGAGTAGACTAAAAGCTCTGGTTCAAAATTTGAACTTTACAAAATATAAATGATTAATTTACTTGATTTACAGAAAATCTTTGCTCTGCAGCAAGCACAGGTAGCGCTCCCTTTTGCCAAAATGGGGGAACATGTACTGTTGATAAAATCGACCCATATAGAGCCATATGCTTGTGTCCAGCAAACTTCACAGGACCAAACTGTGAAGAACCTTCATGCTCATGTCCTCCCAATAAAGCTATAGACAGACGAGAGGGGGATACTGCTATATCAAATGGAATGAACTGTGGTTCCAAAGTTGACTGGAGTTGCTCTAATAAGACATATCCAGTATTTGTAGCACCAGTGAGAGAACAAATATGTGTAAATGGCAGATGGGAGCCTGAATTTGAAGGAGATCCGTGGTGTGTGTTTTACACAAAAGGTACAGTATATGATACATATGTTTTCAGTCTGGAGCTTTTTGTCAAAAACATTGTCAATTAAGGTTTGAAGATTCAGAATTCTTGTGTTTTCCCACAATGTCGTTCACGATTTTCAAAACTGCATTTCTTGAAGCATCAAGTTGATGTAATTGTAAATCTTACATATTACTGCAAATATTGTACACTACTGAGACTTTAACAATATAGTAGATCACTCAATAATACACAATAGGAACATAAGTCAGATATATTAAAATGAAAAAAAAAATTAAACTCAATCATTTTCAACTCAGACGTTGCTTCAACGTAGATAAGGGCCTCTTTATTTTAATCATCATATGTTTTGCCTGGTTTCATCTAGTTTCTCTGACAATTATTTCATTAAATTTCCCAAGACATGTTTCATGCAATGTGTTACATAATGTTGTATAGACCTACCAGATATAGAAAATCAATTGTGGATCTTTCTTTGTCTTAATGTTTGATATAATGGTGTTCTAAAGAAAGAATATTGTTGTCTGCAAATTAATTCTCAGAGAACTACTTTACGTAAATACAAAATTAAAATGAAGAAATATTTATCTATTGATCTAATGCCTGTCAATATATAAATGTACATTTACATCTCATTTTACCCCATGTATGCCAATTATCAATAGAGAACCCATGTGAGGAATTTGTGAAAAGAGATCTCTGCAAGGAGGGTTCTTGGTGCACGGTAGACGGAGAAACATCCAATGCCCAATGTCAATGTAGGCCATACTTCAGAGGTCGCTTCTGTGATGAACCAACTGGTAAATATGCATTCATATCAAAAGAAAGATGACATTATATAGAGCAGTCAAAAGTGAAGGAAATCACACAATTCTAAACATTTCACTGACTTTTTTTTATCTAAATCACTAAGGTTTTCTCTAAAGATCATGAATATTTCTACATCTCACTTACCATAAATCAATGACAGATTTTACATGCCTTTCGAAACACTCAGACAATAGCATGTCATATTTTGGAAAATGATTTTCAATTCCAGACAACTATTGCTCAATGATAGATTGTCACCATGGCAACTGTACCTTTCATGACAAGGATCCAGATCATTACTTCTCATGTGAATGTGAGGCAGGATATGGCGGTACATATTGTAACATCAATATAGGTAGGGGTTTTCTTACTTTTAATTCAAAGAGAATGATTTTAAAACATGTGACCAAATGGATGAAAATGAAGATAGATTAAAATCTATCTACTACTGATATACCATCCTCTGATCACGGGTCTTCAAAATCCAGAATATTTTCTTTCTTTTTACACCCTGCTATAAGCAGTTAGCATTTCCCCGATTAAGAACACGCAATTTGATTCGTTGTCCGTTGCATAATTAGATCACGTTACTCAGTTTAATCGGGCGCTTCCAAGTTGGTGATAGCAGGGGGGAAGAAGGAGGTACTGAATCTGGACACCTGCGACGGAGGATGCTGATATACCTCTTATAAAAAGATGTTTCAGTATAAGTTTCTTGAAAATCGAAGAAACTAGTATAATGTCAAATTGCATTTTCAAAAACATGGTTAATGAATTAAAATAAAAAGCCCATGAAGGTAACATAAGTTTACTGTATAGTTTCATTGATTTACAGAGCGTATCTGCCAAAGAGCAAGTAGGGGTGGTGCTCCCTTTTGTCAAAACGGAGGATCATGTACTGTTGATATAGATAACCCATCAATAGCTGTCTGTCTGTGTCCTGCTAACTTCACTGGAGCATATTGTGAAAAACCTGGATGTGCATGTCCCCCTAATAAAGCTTTGGACAGGCAAGAGGGGGTTACTAGATTATCAGATGGAATGGATTGTGAATCCACAGTTGAATGGAGTTGCTCTCAAAGGAACTATCCAGTATTTATAGAACCAGTGAAAAAGCAAACGTGTGTGAATGGCAAATGGGAGCCAGAATTTGAAGGAGATCCTTGGTGCGCTGACTATACAAAAGGTATGCAAACACAAACCTTTCAATATGATGCCAAGTTTCATCAAAATTTGACAGCTTAATGTAACATTTTATTGTTGCTATAGTAACTAATTGTTTTTTCTCAAATTGTTTTTTCATTGATAAAAATTAATTCTTCTGAACTATGACATTATCTTGAGAATATCATAAACCACACAACATTTAAACCGATGGTATGTTTATTACTAGTGAACCCCTGTGATGAGTTTGTTAAGAGAGATCTCTGCAAGGAGGGTTCTTGGTGCACAGTAGACGGAGAAACATCTGATGCCCAATGTCAATGTAGGCCATACTTCACAGGCGAGTTCTGTGATGAACCATCTGGTGAGTTTATATGGGAATTCATTGAAGAGGTAGTCAAATGGGAGTTTCTACATTATCTTATCTAATATTATCTTATCATTATCTAATCTTATCTTGTATAAACATGTTTTGTTGGTTCATTCCTTAGAAAAACTCCAAAATCAATCGTTGGTGCCTCAAACCTGCCCTGAAGAATGACTATGACCCCAATTTACTTTTGTCAAAATACCCGAGCCTGAAAAAAAGCACCCACCCAGATATTGACAAAAGATGTTTCAGTTTTGTCAACTGACCTACAATGTACCTTTAAACACATCGCCACCTATATTGAGTTAAATGATATTTTTCGATCCATGAAGGAAATTTGCACAAATATTCCCAACTTGGCTTGACCCATTTCTTGTAATTTTATCTTCCTCTTGGGAACACTTGAGATCCATAGCCATTCAACCAAGCAACAAAAAGTATGTAAATTCATTGTTCAATGTATTCAATTGTATTACACTCACAATATTCTTCCTTTAATGCACATTAATGCTGATCGAATTTCAATTCCAGACAAGTATTGCTCGATGATAAATTGTGTCCATGGCAACTGCATATTTCATGACAAGGATCCCGATCACTACTTCTACTGTGAATGTGAGCCAGGATATGGAGGTCCAAGTTGTAATGTCGACATTGGTAGGTTTTTTTCTTTAATATATTGATAAATGGTGAGGAAATACTTTAAGGTATTAATGCATGGCAATTTTAAAATTGCAAATCAGTTTCTATTTGGGAACACAGTATAGATTTTTAAATCAAATGTGTAAGATAGAAAGTTTGTCTATATTTTTTCAGCTTTCATGTCGTGTTTCTAATGTCTTACTTCATTGGCATTGTTCTACAACTATTTACTTTGATGAAACGTCAATGTTACAAAGTGGATGAACTTCCTGGTTACAAGTTTTTTAATTTCTCGATTTAAACCTACTTATAAGTCAAGTTGCAGATTATCAATTAGCACAAAGGTAGAAAATATAGTCTAGTTTTAACAAGTTTCTTCAATTTGGAATTTGCATGAAGTTGCAATTCATATACTTAGCTCCTCGCTTTTGTTACATTGACAAAAGTCATTACCAATGTATGTTACTTTGATGACTTATGTCAATGTAACAAAAGCGATGGTCTAAATGCATGAATAACAGTTTATTCAAAAATCAAATTCGGAACCGAGAGCATTTCTAAAAGCTAGACTATATTACCTAATTTTTTGTCAAATGATAACCCGCAACATGACTTAAACCAAAAAACTCGTATCTAGGAAGTTCATCCATTTTGTTACATTGACGTTTCGTCAAAGTAACTAGTTGTGGAACAGAGATTGGGTAAAATTGAGCAATAAGACAAAAGAGAAGACTGTCCTGGTTCGAAATTTTTATTTCACAAAATATTATTGATCATTTTATGTGATTTCTAGAAAATATTTGCACTGCAGCAAGCACAGGTAGCGCTCCCTTTTGCCAAAATGGAGGAACATGTACTGTTGATAAAATCGACCTAAATAGAGCCATGTGCTTGTGTCCAGCAAACTTCACAGGACCAAACTGTGAAGAACCTTCATGCTCATGTCCTCCCAATAAAGCTATAGACAGACGAGAGGGTGATACTGCTATATCAAATGGAATGAACTGTGGTTCCAAAGTCGACTGGAGTTGCTCTAATAAGACATATCCAGTATTTGTAGAACCAGTGAAAGAACAGATATGTGTAAATGGCAGATGGGAGCCTGAATTTGAAGGAGATCCTTGGTGTGTGTTTTACACAAAAGGTACAGTATATTTTTGTATGTATGTATATGTTGTCAGTCTAAATCGAGTATCAAAAAAAGTATACCCATTCATTTGATTTCAACTGACAGTGACAACAGTCAAAGAAATATCTCGAGAAGTTTTGAAAACTTCTCTCACAGTATCATATCAGATGACACTCAGACACTCGTAGTAATATAAACGGAAACTAGGCTTTTCATTTGCTAATTAAATCTAGAAAACAAAATTCATTGCCACCATCTTTGATATCACAAAGAACAGTTTAAACAAAATGTATTGACTACATGTTTATTTTTGCTAAAAATATCTTTATAATCATTTTCATGAAAACATTTTTTGTGCAAATTGATCCGCAAGAGTTCCACTCAAACATCATAAAAGAAATTAAAATTCAGATATTGTTATTTACCAAAAAAGCTCTGATAGTATATAAATGTGTACGGATGTATTATCCCATATATGTATCCTAATTATCACCAGAGAGCCCATGCGAGGAGTTTGTGATAAGAGATCTCTGCAAGGAGGGTTCTTGGTGCACAATAGATGGCGAAACATCTGATGCCCAATGTCAATGTAAGCCATACTTCAAAGGTCGCTTCTGTGATGAACCATCTGGTAAGTTTATACAGGCAGTAAATGTAGAATTTATTACATATTGCCAGTTATGAGTTTTGCCACCAAGTATATATTACAGCCTGGAGTTTTATAAAAAAAAACAGGATTTTACATGTTAATACACAATTTACATAACACCTAAAACAACTGGTTTGGTTTTTTGACACCCTTCGTAATGGTTAACCCGCTTCTCCATATTATGACATGTAGATTTACCAACCACTTGAATCAAAAATATTTCTTCATTAATGAACTTGTCTCTGAGATACCATTCAAGAGAAGTATAGAAATCAACTGAACATCAACTTCAACTTTATTTATTTCAGATGCGTTTTGCTCTATGCTAGACTGTCAGCATGGAAATTGTACATTTAATGATGAAACCACGCAACACTATTTCTCTTGTGTTTGCGAGCCTGGATATGCGGGAAAAGAATGTGAAGTCAACATAGGTAAGTCTCAATAAAGAATAGCACCATTTGGTGGGCTTACATGGTGATTTTGGACAAACGCACCAATTTTTATGAGGCAGGGGGAAACAGGGCCAATGGTGTATACTCGTATAACCAATATGGAAACCCATAAAATAAGTATCAGCATAGAGAGAATATGGAGAATTCATTAGGAGTAACAGTTTAATAAAGGTTATGTAGTGATCTATTTCAATCACGTATATCACATGTTACTGTTTCAGAGAGACTGTGTAGAAGAGCAGGAAGGGTTGGCAATCCATATTGCAAAAATGTTAAAATGAAGGTTATGTAGTTATTATCTATTTCAATCATATGTATCACATGTTACTGTTTCAGAGAGACTGTGTAGAAGAGCAGGAAGGGTTGGCAATCCATATTGCAAAAATGTTAAAATGAAGGTTATGTAGTTATTATCTATTTCAATCATATGTATCACATGTTACTGTTTCAGAGAGACTGTGTAGAAGAGCAGGAAGGGTTGGCAATCCATATTGCAAAAATGTTAAAATGAAGGTTATGTAGTTATTATCTATTTCAATCATATGTATCACATGTTACTGTTTCAGAGAGACTGTGTAGAAGAGCAGGAAGGGTTGGCAATCCATATTGCAAAAATGTTAAAATGAAGGTTATGTAGTTATCTATTTCAATCATATGTATCACATGTTACTGTTTCAGAGAGACTGTGTAGAAGAGCAGGAAGGGGTGGCAATCCATATTGCAAAAATGTTAAAATGAAGGTTATGTAGTTATCTATTTCAATCACGTATATCACATGTTACTGTTTCAGAGAGACTGCATGTGTAGAAGAGCAGGAAGGGGTGGCAATCCATATTGCAAAAATGTTAAAATGAAGGTTATGTAGTTATCTATTTCAATCACGTTTATCACATGTTACTGTTTCAGAGAGACTGTGTAGAAGAGCAGGAAGGGGTGGCAATCCATATTGCAAAAATGTTAAAATGAAGGTTATGTAGTTATCTATTTCAATCATATGTATCACATGTTACTGTTTCAGAGAGACTGTGTAGAAGAGCAGGAAGGGGTGGCAATCCATATTGCAAAAATGTTAAAATGAAGGTTATGTAGTTATCTATTTCAATCATATGTATCACATGTTACTGTTTCAGAGAGACTGTGTAGAAGAGCAGGAAGGGGTGGCAATTCATATTGCAAAAATGTTAAAATGAAGGTTATGTAGTTATCTATTTCAATCATATGTATCACATGTTACTGTTTCAGAGAGACTGTGTAGAAGAGCAGGAAGGGGTGGCAATCCATATTGCAAAAATGTTAAAATGAAGGTTATGTAGTTATCTATTTCAATCATATGTATCACATGTTACTGTTTCAGAGAGACTGTGTAGAAGAGCAGGAAGGGGTGGCAATCCATATTGCAAAAATGTTAAAATGAAGGTTATGTAGTTATCTATTTCAATCATATGTATCACATGTTACTGTTTCAGAGAGACTGTGTAGAAGAGCAGGAAGGGGTGGCAATCCATATTGCAAAAATGTTAAAATGAAGGTTATGTAGTTATTATCTATTTCAATCATATGTATTACATTACTGTTTCAGAGAGACTGTGTAGAAGAGCAGGAAGGGGTGGCAATCCATATTGCAAAAATGGTGGAACTTGCACTGTAAATAGTTATGGAGATCTAATATGTATCTGCCCCCCTAGTTACTATGGAGACAAATGTGAAAATGTGAGTTCTGAAGAAGCAAACAAAAACACAACACCACCATTGGAGACCACAACCAAATAGATTGAGCAAATGACAAAAGATACCGAGTGAGTCCAGTCTAAAGACAATGGATGGACAGCTTCTTTATATCCCCCTCAAAAGTTGTTTGATGGGATTATGTACAGGTTACATCAGCACAACACTCATTTTATGAATATGAAGTGCAAATACGAAAAGAAATGATTCTATATTATTAAGACTATGTTTAACATGAAAGGTGTACTTATTGTGATATTATTAGTTATTTAATCTTAGTTCATGGTCAATGGATGCCTGAAGGAGACATTGAGCCATTATAGTGACTCAACAGTGAGCCACAGATTATCTCATATAATTTCTAAACTACATGGTATCAGATCTAATCAATCCATTCACACAAATGGATACATGCATCCCCATTAACAAAATACCATGATAATATAGCACTTTGAAAAAGTGCGATAAAAAAACTCAATTGATAATAGTTTTAATTCTGATAAAGCACCAGATAGTGGCATTATGTTTGCAGGGGCAATGACCTCTTAAAGACATACTTTCACAGGACATAGGGGCCCTGAAGAGATACTTCCATGAAGCATTAAGCACTGACAGGAGGGGGTCGAAGGGAGAAGAGGGCCATGTTTCCATCAATACCATGTTCTAAGTAACTACAGTATTCAAAATATGTTAAAATTTGAACTACAATGAATTAGCCTATCCTTGTGAAAAGTTCTTGCATGCATACTTTCTCTGAATGTAATATATACTTCCAACTGTATATAAAAGACTCTCTTCGTACACCTTATAGGTAACATTTTTGTGGCTCCAAATTTATTCAATGTACAAAGGTTTTATTGTATATACAAGCAATAATTGTGATTTTTGAAGTGTGTTTTACATACTGTATATAAAAGACTCTCTTTGCACACCTTATAGGTAACATTTTTGTGGCTCCAAATGTATTCAATGTACACAGGTTTTATTGTATATACAAGCAATAATTGTGATTTTTGAAGTGTATTTTACATGGCGGTCACATTAAACAACCAGAACAACGGCAACGCCAAAGCCTAGCGAATCCCATCGAACATTTTTCAAAAGGGGCACCTTCTACCAAAAGTGTCATTAGACAGTGTGCCATGCTTATAATATTCACATACCAAATATGAACAAAATCGCTCTACTACTTTTCGAGTTATAGTAAAATATGTTAAAATGGTGGCCATTTTGAAAAATGGCCGCCTTCTACCAAAAGTCTCATTAGACAGTGTGCCATGCTTATAGTATTCACATACCAAATATGAACAAAATCGCTCCACTACTTTTCGAGTTATAGTAAAATGCGTTAAAATGGCGGCCATTTTGAAAAATAGCCGCCTTCTACCAAAAGTGTCATTAGACAGTGTGCCATGCTTATACGTATTCACGTACCAAATATGAACAAAATCGCTCAACTACTTTTCGAGTTATAGTAAAATAAGTTAAAATGGCAGCCATTTTTCAAAATGTCCGCCATTTTTCAAAATGGCCGCCTTCTACCAAAAGTGTCATTAGACAGTGTGCCATGCTTACAGTATTCACATACCAAATATGAACAAAATCGCTCCACTACTTTTCGAGTTATAGTAAAATACGTTAAAATGGCGGCAATTTTGAAAAATGACCGCCCTCTACCAAAAGTGTCATTAGACAGTGTGCCATTCTTATACGTATTCACGTACCAAATATGAACAAAATCGCTCCACTACTTTTCGAGTTTTAGTAAAATAAGTTAAAACGGCGGCCATTTTTCAAAATGTCCGCCATTTTTCAAAATGGCCGCCTTCTACCAAAAGTGTCTTTAGACAGTGTACCATGCTTATAGTATTCACATACCAAATATGAACAATATCGCTCCACTACTTTTCGAGTTACAGCAAAAATCGTAAAATAACGAGTAAAGGCCGCCATTTTTCAAGATGGCTGCCATGTGCTTTTTTAATATCTACATTTCTAGCTTTATTAATGTCCTATATAGTTTTTTTTACATTTAAAACATATTGCTATTACAGTTTTACATATTGCACCTAAATTACTGTAAAATCGGCACTAAAATGGCCGCAATTTTTAAATGAGCGGCCATTTTGAAAATCGGCTTTCGAGCAGAACTTCTACCCCCATAGGGTATATGTGTACAAAATATGAATAAAATCGGGCCAACGGTATTTGAGTTATTGCCCGGACAGACGGACGGACGGACGTACGTACGGACGGACAGACGTACGTACGGACGGACGGACGGACGTACGTACGGACGGACGGACGGACGGAGGCGTTCCCTATATCCCTCCGAACTTCGTTCGATGGGATAATAATAAATAGCTTTTTAATGTCCTAACAATGTAAAGAGCTTCATGATATATGGAAAAAATATTTAACCCATGTTTTATGTTTTTGAGTGTATATGTGTATTTCTGATTATAAAATTTCAAATAAATTCATAAAGTAAATGATGCTAGGAAACCGCTGTAAATATGTTATATGTGAAAGAACTCATAACCCTACTATCACACCAAACTAGTTCTCACTACGTTCTCGAAAACGGGCTTAAACTGTGCACGAACGGATTTGACGTACTAAGAACCCACTAAGAACCGTTTGGGATCTGTTTACAAACTTCATGGAACTACTAGAACGAGTAGGTCCTCCAGCACTTAGAGCATGCTCAAAATTTTCTGGTGATCATCAAAACGTTACCAAATCGGTTTTAAACTGTGTGCGAACTGAATGAACATAGCTACAACGTTCAACGGTCTGTTTAAGAACTTCATGGACTTTCCAGAACGGGGTATGTGATTTAGAATTTTGAATCGATTCAAAATTCGATGGCGACCATACCGTTCTGTAATCAGGTCATGATGACCTTCTAGACTAAGGGACGGTTTATACTACGTTGCACACCGACGTGGTGCGACCTGAACGAACTGCGAATGAGATTAATGTATTGAAGACTGTTTATTAACGAAGTAGCTAATTATTTTAGACATATATCCCGACCGCAGCCAGATTGAGCCCGTTTTACGACATTTTCGTAGGACTGGCAAGAACGGGTAAGAACTAGTTTGGTGTGATAGGGGGGTAAATATGAGTCCCATGTGAGTGAAAGTTCATTGTATAAATTCAGATATAAGAGAATAAAGAATTATGAGTAATTTTATGTACATTTCCTTTTAAAATTCTTTTAAAAATAAGAGATGGATGGTGATGTCTCTGAAAATGTTTGGCAGATCACTCCAAAGCTGAGCACTAAATACAGGGTGGTCAAAAAAACTAGAAAGCCTTATACCATTTTCCTCATAGCTTTGTCATTTCAAGAAATAACTACCTGATATTTTACACATTAGTACATCATTCAATTTCTTACCAGCCTACTTTATTTCAATGTTACAGCACTTTAAACAACATGCCGCAGTGGCCACTATTGCCCTGTAGGGAAACCTTCACATGTCGTCCAAAATGTCCCTACCTGTGGGTATATAGCAGAGATAGAGTGAACCATGTTGTTCAAAGTGCTGTAAAATTGTGACTATCAGTCTGATGGTCATGAAATACAGTAGGGTAGAAGGAAATTGAATGATGTACAAATATATCAAATATAAGGGAGTAATGTTTTAAAATGACAAAGATATAAGGAAAATGCAGGGTTTCCGTTTTTACCACCCTGTACATGTATTTTATGGAATTTTGACCAACTGAATTTTTTCAAACAATTTTAATCCCTGTGAATTTTGGCATTTACGGATGATTGGTGCATTAAACATTTAATGAATTTAAAAAATGTAAAAAAAATTAACAAGGCACAGGACGTGAACAAGATCACACCATCAAATAGGCAGACACTATGAACCAGGAAAACTGTTCTCCTATTATGTTTACAAATTTCAAGAACAAGAAAACAAGTTAATCAGCTCTAGTACTTGATATCCTCTATCATTTGTGTAAATTTCAAGGAAATCCGATGAGCGGTTTTCCTGAAATGGCGATGACAAGATTTTTCGAAAAACCTTCAAAATGGCCATCAGAAAACAAGATGGCCGCCCAAAAGTTAATCAGCTCTAGTACTTGATATCCTCTATCATGTGTGAAAATTTGAAGGAAATCCGATGAGCGGATTTTCTGAAATGGCGATGACAAGATTTTTCGAAAAATCTTCAAAATGGCTGCCAGAAAACAAGATGGCCGCCCAAAAGTTAATCAGCTCTAGTACTTGATATCCTCTATCATTTGTGTAAATTTGAAGGAAATCCAATGAGCGGTTTTCCTGAAATGGCGATGACAAGATTTTTCGAAAAACCTTCAAAATGGCCGCCAGAAAACAAGATGGCCACCCAAAAGTTAATCAGCTCTACTTCATATGCTCTATCATCTCTGCGAATTTGGAGAAAATCTGATGAGCAGTTTTCCTTAAACAGCGATGACAAAAAGCGGGATGATCACGATCACGACAACGATCACGACCACGACCACGACCATGATCACGACCACGACCAGTATGACGACTATATCCCACCGATGGTGTGATAAAAAGTAAACAAGGCAATAACATGCAAAATGTCACCACCTGCCATTTGTTACAAACACCAACAACCGAACACTGAACACCGTCCACAAAAAAGTTAGAGACTATAACAATATGTCACCACTTGTGTTGGTGACATAATACTAGTTTAAAGTATTGGCTACCTGCTCTTTTTCTCTCGATCACTAATGGCAACGTTCTCTCCTCTCCTGCACATCTCCAGATCCAGTTGTAGTCCCCGCATTTCAGTCTCTTAGTCTTATACACTATGCCTTGCTGCTGCAGTAGACGTATCAACTGTAAATACACCACATTGGTATAACTAGTTAGAAGGGTTCTCATTAGGGCTAAGCGTAAACTATAAATTACCAAGCAACTTTTTAAGGTTTATTTATCATGTAAGATTGTTGGGAAAAATATATCTTGGATTTGGTAGGATGAAAAAAAAGTTGGTTCATGTTTCAGGAAAATGCCATGAGGGTCTTCTTTATTATAGAGCTAGCACTTTCCATTTTGCTGAGTATAGTTTAGTTATACCATGAGTTCAAAGAGTTAAACAAGATTGCCTTTCCTCTGCATTAACATGCAAAATGTCACCACTGAACACAGTCCACAAAAAGTTGGAGACAATAACAATAAGTCACCACATTTGTCATTTGGTGGTGACAACCGTGACATAAGTGACAAAAATCAAGAAGGTCACCTCTCCGAGTCCAACATTGTCTCCACCCCATTCCTGGGTGTCCACAATCAGCACAATCCCATCTTCTCCCTTGTCGTTGGTGTACAGGGCCTCCTCATCTCTCTCTCTGGCTGTTGGGACCTTAATATCATCAGGCTTTGGCCGTCCACGTTTTGGTTTGGTGGCACTAGCATTAACAGATTCCTTAGGTTTTGGTTTAGAAGCTGGAGTTTTCCTTTGTGCTGTAGAGGGGGGTTTAGTGTCAGTCTGTGCTGTTGCTGTTGATACAAATGTCAAAAGTTGGTTTTACAATCAAGTGTCCTGTATAAGCAGCGGCATAAAAAGTAAATCTTACATAAGATTAGATTGGTAATCTACTCTATTCCCCCCATATCCTCCCCAGCTCAGCCCCCCCCCACCTTATTCACCTTTACAAGAATACTTGAGGATGCTACTTAGACTATGGATACATGAAACTGCTTTATTATCAATTTCATTATCAGCAGACAGATTATATCCCCATATGATTCACCATATGATTCACCATGCTTAATTTATGAAGTCGGGAATGGAATAATATCAAACAGAACTGCATAAACAGATGGGGACGGAAGAACATTTGACCAGACCCTGTTTATTCACTGTATGCTTGTATTCATGAAAAAAACATATTGATTAAAAAAAATATAAACAGATTTTTACCATTTATCTTATCCCTTAGCCTCTTTGCAAGGTCCTCTCCTAATGGCAACAGCTGATAAACTGGCTTTCTGTTCATTTGGCGCTTCTTCACAAATCCTCTACTAACAAGGGCAGTGATTCTTTGCCATGCAGGACAAAATGCTGGAAATCATTAATATTTCTTTAAAAGTCATATTCAAAGGGCTGTAACCCTAAACTGTTTCTAAGCATAATGAGCTTACAAAATTAATAGATCTTCTTTTTTGAAAACATCAAACCTAAAAAAAAGTATTTTGTCTACGAAGCAGTATGACAAAATCCAGGCACATAGTGGGAAGGGGAGTTTTTTTACCATTCTGAGCACATTTCACATGATTTTGGTCCATAGTTGTCAAATGTGAACCCCCCTGGATTTTAAAAACATTTCATTGTTAGGATGGGCATTGTAGCTATTCGGTTGATATTACATATCTTTGAGGTATGAATAAAGAAAATCTGATTTATGAAACAACCATGAATTTTTTCATGATTTACTTTTTTTGTGAAAACTGAGCAACAAAAGCATAAACAAATCATTGTATGTTTCAATAGAAGAATAAAATCATCTAGATTTTGCAACGACTCACAAAAAAATAAAATAAACAAGCACCATTATTTGTGGAAGTGTCGATGAATGTTTCTTCACACATCTGCGCAGCTGTGTCCTTTATAACATCTTCCTCAATGCACAGCTTGTCACCTGCACTGAAAAAAATATAATATATTAAAGAGATTATAACAAACTTCTGTCATCCTTGCTGCAAGGGTATTTTACACATATATATGTATATATATATGAATTTAAGCATAAATGAAGTCCTTTGAAGAAGGATGAACTTCTGTATAAATCTCATATATTAAAGTTCGGAGATGGATTGATGGTGCATAGAAGTATATTTGCAGATATTTCAATAACTTTGATATAAACACGTGAGTAACAATATATTCAGCTTTAAATTCGTAAAACTGAAAACAACATCATGTCATTTTGAGATGATCTTTGACAGTCAGAGATATGTTTAGATGAAAATACTTACTTCGCACCCTGGGCCACCATCTCATCTTGCTTGTTAATAATCGCCACAAGTATCGCTGATGCAGAACTGGCACACTTTCCAATAGCTGGTGGTTCTAGACTGTATGTCTCCGCAGTCTCATGGTCTTTCAGCCTTGACCCAATAAGACGCCCAATCTGAATATTATAAAAGGTATGTTATCAACGAGTGATAGGGTTCACAATCAAAGTTAACTTGAGTCAGAAATTGCAAGAAGCCCAAAGTCAACCCAGAATAGCCTGACAATGGTAAAGTCAGATACCGTTGTCACAAATGGCGGACATAACAGTCGCTTCAATTAGATTTGAGATACGGGACAACGGACACTGTAATTTTTTCCATATGCCATTGTCTTTTAAAATTAGTCAAAATCAGATTCCGTTGTCATTGACGATATTGAAGACGCTATATTGTGGCGATTAACGACCCAATTTGATCGAAAATGGGATTTCATATGATACATTATCACAAGAGCTTAATACATGCACAGAATTAGGGACAATAAAATCTCATGAAATGAGGACCTGCAAGTGATTAAACAGTTGAAGCGACGGTTATGTCAGCCATTTGTGACAACGGTATCTGACTTTGCCGTTGTCAGGCTATTCCAGTGTGAAACTTGTACTTAGTTGAAAATAACATGTTATGTGCTACTAAACTCACCCCTTCAAGTTGTGAGGCTTGCTTTATAGACTTGACTGACTCTCCATGTAGATCCAGCGACACAATTGCCTTTGACGTCCAGTCAGCAGCTTGCTTCAGATATTGCCTTTGACGCTGCCAGTGTTCCAAAGAAATAAGAGACCGAATAAACTTGTAGCGCTGAAATATGTAGAGATAGTCTCAGTCAATCAAAAGCCTAAAATGTGAACTTGATTTAGGCAGCATCCAATAGGAAGTACTTACTGAAATTGTTACAGTTTACCCTGAGTACCAGGACAATAGTCTATTGTGTCCTGGCACAGAATAAGTCACAGCTAAACAATCTATACCGGGCTATCTAAGTGAATGAAAACACAGAAGAAATCCAGTGATAAGGGTTAATGTGAAAGCCAACCAATCAGATTGAGTCCCTATCTGTTGCAAGACTTATGCCTGGCACAACCGTGACACCATGTTCTTATTAAGTGTTTTTAATGTGACCAAGGATCCTGCCATGACTGTGGGAGTGATATTGTAATACCTGGTATAGCCGTGACAATGCTATATTATATTGCAATGCCTGTCATGACCATGGTAATGTTAAAGCCTGATATGACCGTGACAATGGTTGCAAGGCCTGTTATGACCATGGTAATGTTAAAGCCTGATATGACCATGACAATGGTTGCAAGGCCTGTTATGACCATGGTAATGTTAAAGCCTGATATGACTGTGACAATGCATTATTATATTGCAAGGCATGTCATGACCATGGTAATGTTAAAGCCTGATATGACCATGACATTGATATATTATATTGCAAGGCCTGTCATAACGGTGGTAATGTTAAAGCCTGATATGACCGTGACAATGGTTGCAAGGCCTGTCATGACCATGGTAATGTTAAAGCCTGATATGACCGTGACAATGGTTTCAAGGCCTGTCACGACCGTGGTAATAGGTAATATTAAAGCACAATATGACCGTGACAATGGTTATATTAAATGACATTTAGTAGCATGAGAATACTGTAATGAAAAATGTTATATCAGGCTTTAACATTACCACGGTCATGGCAGGCCTTGCAATATAACATAGCATTGTCATGATCATATCAGGCTTTAACATTACCACAGTCATGACATGCCTTGCAATATAATATAGCATTGTCACAGTTATACCAGGCTTTCACGATAACACTACCAGGTTTCCAGATGTAACGTAGTCATTCCTCACAAATTTGATAGTTATGGCTATCTATCTATATTAGGCAAACATGTACTTCAATATTTTTGTCACAAAATGTTTGAATGAATAAAAATAGTGAAAGTGAAACCTTACTAATTGGAATGTGTTCAATAACAAACTTTTCAAGAAGGGTTTCGAGAAACAATACATATTCAAAATGATATACCCTAAATGCCAGCTGGTTCCATACTAATTTAAAACAAATGTGAAATTCATATAAATAGTCTAGGATTACAAGAACACTTTATTGTTCTTCATAGAGAACCAACAAAAGTGGAATGTGTTCAAGCGCAGGAACTTGAAAACTTTAAATTTTCATGATCAACTTTGTGCTACGATTGCCATATAAATGGAACGCCATCTGAACTAATTTTTAGCTCATTATCTTACTTATTATCTAGAGTATTTGTGGGACATATATTTATGAAGATTGCATCAGGAATAAGAGCATATTTACCAAATCGGGATAGCGCTTAGTCCGTCCGGATTTCCCGGCCATTTTCAAGCCTCTTCATTTGAAGAACATGTTCCGGGAAGATGGCATTTCAAAAATTCCGCGGAAGCCAAGCTCTCCAAAAACAGATTCAATCGGGGAAACGACTGGTCGAACAAGCTGGTGTAGGAAACATCAAAGATGTTAAAGAATTACTCGACGGAGGTTTGTCTGTCAATGCCCGAGAATACACGAAAGATCTGTTTTATTCGTCACTGAATTTCAAGTCCCCTCTTCAAAGTGCGGTGAAAAATGGCCATATCGACGTTGTAAATATTCTGATCGAAAATGGAGGTATGTATTTTATGTCACATTATTTATTATCGAGATTTAGTCATTTTATATATTATAATAGAGTGAATTACCATAGTCCATGTCACAACTCCTCAAATTCATCCTCATTAGACTAAAGTCCATTTCACTGCTTCAGTTCGTCAGTAGAACGGCAAAAATAAGAAATTGGGAGACCATTGTGCAATAATATATGGAAAAGTATATTCATAATGTACATGAATGACATTTGTATATTTCAGATTTTTTAGTTTTTTGTGCAATAAGCTTGTGCCGTCTTGTAATTTGAAGAATTTCAGCCATGTTAATCTTATTGAAAATAACATGGCAGAGAAACATCCAAATATAAGAGGCCACACACTTTATAAGCCAAACTAGAAGCAATCCAAGATATACCAATGTCATTCATGTACATTATGAATATACTTTTCCATATATTATTGCACAATGGTCTCCCAATTTCTTATTTTTGCCGTTCTACTGACGAACTGAAGCAGTGAAATGGACTTTATGTATAGTGATAAACAACATTGAATTGTGGGTAAAAATAGGAATAGATGAACGTTTTCTCATAATCAGTCACTCTGTATAAATCGAAAAGGAACTATTACTGGCGGATGTCTTCGTAGGAAAATTTAGTGAGTGTCCTTTGCTGCGTCATCAGCAGGCATCTCAGATCGTCACATTTCGCCCCTTAGCCTGTATGCATAATCTGAGCGGGGCAGCGATTGTTTGGTCTTAAACATCGCTCACTGAAGGACACCACTTGTCGTTCTTCTTGAGCCAGAGCAACCGTGAGCTGGACTCTGCCATGGCACCTACTGCTTTATCTGCTGACTTCAGCTTGGATGGTGTTAATCCTAGCTGAGATAGAAGGTAGCGCATTGAGGAGGTTGGGAACCCCCTACATCGCACTTCTATTGGGTACTGCATTGCATGCCACCCCCTTGTCATGGCCTTGTCTACCAGATCTTGGTATTTACTGTCAGACTGTCAGTCTCTCTATATGATTTAAAAGATAGTGATGATTACGACCTAAGTGGATCAAAAGTGAACAATAACACAGAATACGAATTGTCTGTTTCAGCGGATCTTGACTTTGAAGACAGATATGGAATTACAGCTCTGCACATCGCCGCGGAGGAAGGACATTTCCAATGTATGAAGTTGCTTTTAGACAATGAAGCAGATCCTAATAAAGGCACCAAAACACCAAAATGGTGCCCAAATGGAGGTATGTTACATCATGGGCTTTCAAGACATTTATTAAAGAGAGAATAAAATCTTGCGAGTAAGAAAGCAAAAAAATTCAATTAAAAAATATTTTTGGCTCATACCATTCCTTGTCTTGATGCCTGTTTTCAAAAAATTCCCAAAGTGCATATTTTACTCCAGGAAATATAAAGATTTTTACAATTTTTATTTTGAATGGTTACCATGTTTTGAGTATTTGGGAGAGAGCACCTTTCTACCATTTTTGCATTTTGAATCCTTGATAATCTCACCAATTCACAACATGAGAGATATTACATTTGAGATAATATGGAATAGATATTATGCAGGTAGGTCAGATTGTACACGTTGCTTGCAATTTTGTCACCCCCTATAGATCTGATTATGCCTTAAGAGCCTTAAGTTTATAATGGTATTAAAAAAGCACATCTGAGTTCATGTTTCTTTACTTAAAATTGTTCTAATACGAGGGGTGATCAATAAGTAATAGACGCTTTTTACACAGATACTTTTTATAGACCAATCCCTTTGATTTTCCAACTAGTGATACATCATCCAATTATCTATCAATTCTGAAGATTTGAAGACAAAATATATAATACTTAGCAGTTATGTCCCTATCATTGAATATATGCCTAAGGTCTGTCACCAATATAGCCCGAGCTTGCGAGGGTTATATTACGACAGACCGAAGGCATATATTCAATGATACGGACATAACTGTTGTATTACATACTTTTATATCATGGCTACGTTATATCAATGACGCCACATGTCTGTGTGCGAGTGAAATTAGGAAGAAATGAAACATGACGTCCCGATGACATCATAAGATTGTCATGGTAAAGGGTTTGGCGGCTATACAGGAATATTTAGCCGACCTTCAGCTCCATTGACTTCAATACAAATGCTTCGCTGGGTATGTAATACATATTGATATATCCTTATTTCCATGAAGGAGGTACAGGTACCCCGGGACCGACATTTACCTAACATATTCAGTTTTTAGCCAGTTTGGTAAATTTCAGTTAGATTTGAACTTTTTATATGCAACACGTGTTGTGTTATTTAAACATTTTTGCTGATTGGTAACACACAAACAGAAAGTATTGTAATGTCAGAGTGTTGTATGGAAGGGGTTTGCAGGTCAATTTGAGAAAGCATTGTGGAAGAAAGGGGTGGTGAGAGAAGGGAACACCCTACTACATATGAACAATGCACCTGCCCACAGATCTCAAAATGTTCAGAAAACAATATCCATGGACCTCAAAATTGAGCCCTTGGCCAATGCACCATTTTGTCCAGATCTGCTCACATGTGACTTGTTTATTTTTTCTATACTACTTATTTCTCTATAGAGAAAGGACGCAGGTTTATTGACATCGATGAAATAAAACAACCCGTGCAATTGCATCTTGCTACCATGTCAGAGAATGAATTCAGCCTTGTCTAACAATCTTGAGTTTAGAGGATATGAGGAATTGTGTACATGTAGCACTTGATGGAACCTATGTAGAGGGCCCCAGGCCCGTAGCCAGGGGGGGTTCGCAGGGTTCGGGCGAACCCCCCCCCCCCCTGGCCAAAAATTCTTTCAAAATCATGCAGTTTTTCACCATTTTGAGCACTTTTCAAGTGATTTTGACCATATTAGGGCCTAAATTGTCAAATGTGAACCCCCCCTGGAAATTTTTGAAAACTGAACCCCCCCTTGGCAAATCCTGGCTACAGGCCTGGGGCCCTGTGGAATGAATGTGGCATGAATACCACATACATGTAGTGATGATAAAATATTCAAAATCAACTATGGCATAACAAAATGGGGTAATTCATGACCATTATGGTTTATTTTGTTCAGCCTGCATTCAACTGCATTGCATGTTAAACAATCTAAAATAGCTTCAGAATATGTAACGTAAATGTCGGTCCCGGGGTACCTGTACCTCCTTCACGGAAATAAGGATATATCAACATGTAATATATATATTGTCTTCAAATCTTCAGAGTTGATAGATAATTGAATGATGTATCACTGGTAAGAAAATCGAAGAGATTGGTCTATAAAAAGCATCTGTGTAAAAAAGCGTCCATTACTTATTGATCACCCCTCGTATTGGGCTTCTCACATAATTAACATTGTTAAGGGCAGAAACTAAGCTACAGGAGGTGACAAAAGTGCAATCAACATATATAAGTGGCTTACCAATATATTCTTTACCATCTTCAATGTAGTATCTCCAGTATGTTATCAATTGGTGAAGTCATTTAGATTGAAAGTGCACAATTTGCAACAAATGTGTGGTGTGTGGTGACCACATTTATAGAGAAATGAACATATTATTAGTAAAAATCTTTAATTCTCCTCAAATAAAGTAGAAAATAGACACATACTGTCCCAACTAACGTATGTCATTTTTATCACATGTCCGCTGCTCCGGGGGTTCACTGTATATAAACCTTGATGGGGATCCTCGGCGCACACGGGGTACCTTTTTTGACATTTTGTATGGCAATGGACCCAAATTTTAGGATCTGGTATGGGAATGCCCCCCCCCCAAATTATGACTTGAGGTATGGCAATGGTTGGATTTTTCCACTTTCTGGTATGAGAATAGTCATAGAAAATATGTTACATCTCACTTGTGGTATGGCTTTTGGGCGTTATTTTGGTTGGTATGGGAACACATTGAAATTTGACAGATTTGTATGGGAATATATTGATATCTGAGGGTTCAGCCTAGGACCCCAGCCAAATTTTGTATACAGTGAACTGGGTTCACTGCTCTCCCCACATTGAAATCTCTGAGGCGCAGCACTTCCATGTACTTTACAAAACCAAAATGTTGCACAAAAACTTACAAAATCGTAAAATGTTGCGCAAAAAGTTACAAAAATAAGAAAATGTTACACTAGAAAAATAACAAAATCCTCCACACAAAAAATCCTGGGTAGAGTTTTGATGTCTGTCAGAAAGGTTTCTTTTTGAACATTTTTTGATAAATTCTGATTTTTTTGTAATATCGGGGCTTGATGCCGAATGACTCTCATGGACAGCATGCATTATGATCAAATTCAGGATGATATTTAATTCCTCTAATAATGTTTTTATTATCCCATCGAACGAAGTTCGGAGGGATATAGGGAACGCCTCCGTCCGTCCGTCCGTCCGTCCGTACGTACGTCCGTCCGTCCGTACGTCCGTCCGGGCAATAACTCAAATACCGTTGGCCTGATTTTATTCATATTTTGTATACATATACCCTATGGGGGTAGAAGTTCTGCTCGAAAGCCGATTTTCAAAATGGCCACTCATTTCAAAATGGCGGCCATTTTAGTGCCGATTTTACAGTAATTTAGTTGCAATATGTAAAACTGTAATAGCAATATGTTTCAAATGTAAAATATATTATATAGGACATTAATAAAGCTAGAAATGTAGATATTAAAAAAGCACATGGCAGCCATCTTGAAAAATGGCGGCCTTTTCTCGTTATTTTACGATTTTTGCTGTAACTTGAAAAGTAGTGGAGCGATTTTGTTCATATTTGGTATGTGAATACTATAAGCATGGCACACTGTCTAATGACACTTTTGGTAGAAGGTGGCCATTTTGAAAAATGGCGGACATTTTGAAAAATGGCCGCTATTTTAACTTATTTTACTAAAACTCGAAAAGTAGTGGAGCGATTTTGTTCATATTTGGTATGTAAATACGTATAAGCATGGCACACTGTCTAATGACACTTTTGGTAGAGGGCGGTCATTTTTCAAAATGGCCGCCATTTTAACGTATTTTACTATAACTCGAAAAGTAGTGGAGCGATTTTGTTCATATTCGGTATGTGAATACTGTAAGCATGGCACACTGTCTAATGACACTTTTGGTAGAAGGCGGCCATTTTGAAAAATGGTGGACATTTTGAAAAATGGCTACCATTTTAACTTATTTTACTATAACTCGAAAAGTAGTGGAGCGATTTTGTTCATATTTGGTACGTGAATACGTATAAGCATGGCACACTGTCTAATGACATTTTTGGTAGAAGGCGGCCATTTTTCAAAATGGCCGCCATTTTAACGTATTTTACTATAACTCGAAAAGTAGTGGAGCGATTTTGTTCATATTTGGTATGTGAATACTATAAGCATGGCACACTGTCTAATGAGACTTTTAGTAGAAGGCGGCCATTTTTCAAAATGGCCACCATTTTAACGTATTTTACTATAACTCGAAAAGTAGTAGAGCGATTTTGTTCATATTTGGTATGTGAATATTATAAGCATGGCACACTGTCTAATGACACTTTTGGTAGAAGGTGCCCCTTTTGAAAAATGTTCGATGGGATTCGCTACGCTTTGGCGTTGCCGTTGTTCTGGTTGACCTTCAATATTCACCTTATATCATTTTATTGTCGAATAAGGGATAAAATGTTGTTTTTCAGAGTCTGAATATGTTGGCGATACAACTCCATTGCATTTAGCCGTGCAGAACAACCGGATACATTGTATCAAGGAACTCATTGTTAATGGCGCTGATTACAATAAAGTTAACGAATTAGGTATGTATGAGTTCTACTATTGCATCATAGTTTCATTGTTTCAATGATTAAACCATCCAATGTTTCAATGGTTAAACCATCCGTTGTTTCAATGATTAAACCATCCATTGTCTCAATGATTAAACCATCCATTGTCTCAATGATTAAACCATCCATTGTCTCAATGATTAAACCATCCATTGTTTCAATGATTAAACAATCCATGGTTCCAAAGATTAAACCATCCCTTGTTCCAATTATTTAACCATCCATTGTTCCAAATCAAACTATCCATCGTTCCAATGATTAATCCATTCATTGTTTATCCATTGTTTCAATGATTAAATTGTAATCGCTCCAATGATAAAACCATCCATTGTACCAAAGATTAAATCATCCATTGTTTCAATGATTAAACCATCCATTGTTTCAATGATTAAACCATTCATTGTTTCGATGATTTCAAGGTGAGACAAGTCTAAACATAGCGGCAACATTGGGGCTAGAAGAATGTGTTACCATACAGCTTCGTAACGCAATCAGCAAAGATATTCTCTCTTTACCTACTAAAAAAACAGGTGAGAATGTCAATGTTATTGGTTAAAAACAAAAATACAAGGGATGACAATTTTACAATATTTTGGCTCATGGCATTTGTTGTTCTCGTTCTGACTTTATTTAAATGAAAATGCTGTGTTTATTCAGCAAAAATTCTGAAAAATACGCGTCTTCTTGTTCAAGTAGTGTTGAGGGAACACCCTGCTACACAGTTATACTGTTGTGTGCCTTTTCTAAAATCATTCTTTATTGCAGGGAACACCCCCCTCCATTGTTGTGTGCCTTTTCTAAAATCATTCTTTATTGCAGGGAACACCCCACTCCACAGTTGTGTGCCTTTGCTAAAAACATTCTCCATTGCAGGGAACACGCCTCCATTGTTGTGTGCCTTTTCCAAAATCAGTTTTCATTGCAGGGAACACCCCACTCCACTGTTGTGTGCCTTTGCTAAAAACATTTATCATTGCAGGGAACACCCCGCTCCATTGTTGTGTGCCTTTTCTAAAATCAGTTTTCATTGCAGGGAACACCCCACTCCACTGTTGTGTGCCTTTGCTAAAAACATTTATCATTGCAGGGAACACCCCACTCCACTGTTGTGTGCATTTATTAAAAACATTTATCATTGCAGGGAACACCCCACTCCACTGTTGTGTGCATTTATTAAAAACATTTATCATTGCAGGGAACACCCCACTCCACTGTTGTGTGCATTTATTAAAAACATTTATCATTGCAGGGAACACCCCACTCCACTGTTGTGTGCATTTGCTAAAAACATTCTTCATTGCAGGGAACACCCCGCTCCATTGTTCAGTTGTTGTGTGCCTTTGCTAAAAACATTTATCATTGCAGGGAACACTCCACTCCACTGTTGTGTGCATTTATTAAAAACATTTATCATTGCAGGGAACACCCCACTCCACTGTTGTGTGCATTTGCTAAAAACATTCTTCATTGCAGGGAACACCCTGCTCCATTGTTCAGTTGTTGTTTGCCTTTGCTAAAAACATTTATCATTGCAGGGAACACCCCACTCCACTGTTGTGTGCTCCATGGCATGTATGATGCAGTAGATCTCCTATTACAGCATGGCTCTGATGTTAATATACTAAACAATGCAGGAGTCTCCCCTTTACACCTTGCTTGTACTCTGCAGTGTTCTAACTTAGAGATTCTAGAGCTTATGCTGAAGAAAGGGTTCGATGTTAAAGTGGATGTACCCGATATAAGAGGTTGGTATATAAGGGTTTTGTACATGGAAGTCTAAGATATAGGTATTTCCCTCTGGATATTGTCTGTATCAAAAACTGAACAAACATAACGGATGTATCCCACATCCACATTTTTGCAATTACTAATAAATGGATGCAACATATATTCCTACATGTTATCTACCTAGAACCTTAGTAGATATGGGATACAAAGGATATCCTATTGATTTTTATATACAGGTTTTATCCTATGAAAATGAACTCCTTGTTTCCCTGTCTTTATAAAAGCACAAATGGTGCATTGAAAACACAAAGTTACCTAAGCCCTGTTTAAAGCTGCTGTTTGCCCCGAAACGCAATCTTGGGTTGTTTTGGGGGAGAACTTTATCATTTTGATTTTAATGAAAGATTATAGAATGATGAACAAATGGGGCAAATCTTGTGTACAAATACTTAAGATAAATGTGTCATTTCGAAGCTTGTTCATTGAATTGCTTCGATTGTCAACGATGATATGATTTTTGGAAGGTTTCTAAATTAAGAACGTGACGTCACTTCCGAATTATAGCATTCAACATAAGTAGCGTTTAATTACTCCCATCATCCATAATAACATGGTAGCCTTGCGGTAAAATGCTCGCTCAGTGCGCAGGCGTTCCGTGTTTGAATCCCGTACTCACTTTTTTATTTTTTTAACTAAATAATTGTTCTTTGATATTACGCAGAAAAAACAATTTTTATTTACATAAACTTTATATTAGAGCATAAAAATGTATAAACAATATATGTCAACATATTGCGTTTTGGAGCGATGTGCAGGTTTAACCCACACAAATCACTATTACTATAAGACTAATTAAAGCATTTGTATTTCAGGCAATACACCTCTCAAGTATGCAACTATTGGATCACATCTCGTCGAAAAAACAAATCGAGATCGTCAACCTAAATTAGCTGCTCTTCTCATAGCTTATGGAGCTGATTATCGCAAAGTTCAGGACCGCAGATATTCAAATTTACTTGAGCATGAACTGAGATGCGAAACAATGGATGATATGATTCTCCAGGCTATTGTGCAATCAGAGGTCAACATTCCAGCTTTAGAGACGATTGTGAACACGAATACACCGCTGACTCAGTATCATAATCAGTCACAACCAGCACAACCAGGGGGAACACAAATGAACTCCAATCCAATGGTACGTCTCAATCAACCAAATATGCCCCCAAATCAGCAAAGAGATCACAATTCCCTCATGCAGATGTTATCATATGGTAGTGTTCATAGAGCAGTTAGGCTGCTACATTCTGCAGGCTATCCAGGTCCTGCTGCAGATCTCAGAGCTTATATGGCTGGACTAAACTTTATTCCACATCCGTCAAGTGATTCAGCAGCCGCCCAAGTAATACTTCGACAAAATGGTCTTCCTGAGTTAGCGCAAATTCTCCAATTTCATGACGATTTCCAATCACATGGGATAAACAGTGCACAGCGTGTGCCAAACCTACCTTTGGCTACTCATGGGCAACCACCTGTACCAGCCATTGCGCCACCTATATATAGACCTGTATTAGACTCTGATTCGGAGGATGAGGGATTAGTGGACCTTTGTGATTTTGGGCAAGCAATTGGTGGTCAAGGTAATCAGAATGGACAAGCCATGGGTGGTCAGAATGGGCAAGCAATAGGAATCCAGAATGGGCAAGCAATGGGTGGTCAGAATGGGCAAGCAATAGGAATCCAGAATGGGCAAGCAATGGGTGGTCAGAACGGGCAAGCAATAGGAATCCAGAATGGGCAAGGAATGGGTGGTCAGAATGGGCAAGCATTAGGAATCCAAAATGGGCGAGCAATGGGTGGCCAGAATGGGCAAGGAATGGGTGTTCAGAATGGGCAAGCAATGGGTGGCCAGAATGGGCAAGCAATAGGAATCCAGAATGGGCAAGCAATGGGTGGTCAGAACAGGCAAGCATTATTAAGAATCCAAAATGGGCGAGCAATGGGTGGCCAGAATGGGCAAGGAATGGGTGGTCAGAATGGGCAAGCAATTGGTGGTCAGAATGGGCAAGCAATAGGGGATCAGCATGGGCAAGCAATAGGTGGTCAGAATGAACAACCAATGGGTGGTCAGAATGGACAAGCAATGGGTGGTCAAGGAAATCAAAATAGGCAAGCAATGGGTGGTCAAGGGGATCATGTTTATATGGATCAAGATGACATCTTTATTGATGCATTGCTTTCAGTTTCCCATGGAATTAATCCTGGTGTACATAAACTTCCGGAAGCCACATATCTTCGTGAAAAACATGAATGGTACAAAAATGTAACACAATCGCCATTTTCTCTGCACCATTACTGTCGGTACACAATTCGTAAATCTATGGGAGCTTCCAGATTACGACGTGTGAGTGATTTAAATTTACCACCAACACTTTCTGGATATATACTTCTGCAGGGTGAGGACCTACGATTATAGATGAAATAACAATAATCAGTGATCTCCCAAGCATTAGACCACCAGATGGCGCTGCACTATATTGAAAATCTGAAAAGTATGTATCACCTGTTATGCAATAATTCTGGGGAAATCACAAGAATATTGGAAATAATCCCCCTAACTTGAGGTAGAGAATTTGTTTTGTTCCGATAGACATTGAGAGAAATGACAATGAAACTTTTCTGAAGCTTGAGATAGGTCTGTACTTCAAAACAAAGAGTATTGAATGTTTTGGTCTTTGTTTTGGATATTTTTCTCCAACGTTCATATTGTAAGAGTACTTGTCAGAACAAATGACTTTGTACAGTGAGCCATTAATTTATCGATTGATATTATTTTTTTGTCAATGCAAATTATCTTTCACTCCCTTACTCTCTAAGGTTGTGGATAGATATAGATTATCATACATGTCATATACAGGGTTCTCACCAGGAAATATTAAGGGTGTGGTGGACACCATTCAGTCGTGATAAATCATATTTTTGTTATATTTTATCCTTTTTATTACATGTACATGCTATTATTGTGTATTTAATCAATTTTAGATTGTGGAAACAATCATGATTTGCCAATAGGTTGTGGTGGAAGCTAAATAGACTGTGGTGCTGCGCCACAGTCTAAAAGCCTAGCAAGAGCCCTGCAAATATGATGTATAATTAAAAACTATATATAAAATAAGTGTACATATAACATTACTGACAGTTTATTAAGTTCCAATTCATATGTTTTATTTACGATTGTGATAAAAATTCATCAAAATCAGATCTCATTTTCTCAGATGCAGGGTGTGTAATTAGAATTTTAGACCTACGCATCAAAACTGAATTAGGGACCAGTTATCATGTAACTTTCATCTAGTCTGTAGTAAAATTCTTACATCAAGCCCTTGTGTACCCCTTTTCTGTAACAAATACTTAAACAAGGGTAGGAAAATAGTGATCTCCTCAGCATTAAACCAAGTGGGTGAATCACCCGCCTGAGATTTTGAAAACAGGCTTCCAACCACCTGAAAATCCATTCGCACCCACTTGAAAATTAGAAAATTCATGAAAAATGGCCATTATTTTAACAATTTTGGCCTGAATTGTGAAAACAGAATTTTGCACCCACTTGTGAAAAAATCCTTTGAAGAACACTGAAAATATATAAAGGAGGGACAAGAGGCATAATACAATACTGTACTAGAGATTTGGGTCATTGTGTGATTTCTCTTTATAATATTTCAGATTATTGTACTTAAGTATAAAGAAAAAAATAATGCTTCCATCAAACGTGACATAAAGGGGATAATTATGTAGATAATAAAGTAGAAATTTATACATATATTTTTTTTCTTGAGTGGTAACTTAAAGTTGTATATATTAGGGACCCATATATTGTAAATTTTGCATTTGTGCATAAGTTTCCCAGTTGAGTATTAAAGGTCTTATATTGTGCAAAGATAATTTCAGGACTGATGTTCTGTACTTTCTCTGAGCTCCTATTGTATTTTCTGACTGTTTTCATTTTTATGTAGTACTATTTTTTGAGTACCGAAAGTGATTTACTTTATAAAATACATTGTGATACACAAGGTAATATATCGAGTACTGTAGATAAAACTAAATTTGACACTACTTAATTTGGTGGATTTGCTCAATTTCAAATATTGGTGGCTATTTAATTTGGAGGAGTTAGGACTGAGCTCAAGTTTTATCATTAATCTGTAAATAAGCATTTGAGATTCATGTGTTCTACTTACAGTAAATCTTCAGGAATACACAGGTGAAATAATTGCTAAACACAAATTCCCTTGGGATTTTGCAAAATAGATTTGAAAATTGGTGTATTTTTAATTTGCCGATTTTTTCAATCCGCCAATCTGTCAAATTAACACAGTAACAAATTGAGTGTATCTACAGTACTCAATAAGTAAATAGTTAGTTCTAAATGAGTAAATAGTTCTAAATGAGTAAATAATTAGTTCTAAGTTTGTGCTCTAAAAATAATCATGAGTGCCAATTGCCAGTGTCATTTTATTGAAAAATGAGTGCTGAAAATCCAAGAGATAAGTGCCATTTTATTGGAAAATGAGTGCTGAAAAATCAACTTATCAGTGTTTATAGCTCTCAATTGATTGAAATGTTTAACTTTCAAAAATATGAATCTATTAAAAAGAGTAATAAAGAGTTTCGTTTATGAAATAGATTTTGATATTTTTATGTTTCTTAAAATATGGCAAAAAATAATTATCCCATCGAACGAAGTTTGGAGGGATATAGGGAACGCCTCCGTCCATCTCTTTGTCCGGACGATAACTCAAATACCGCTCGCCGAAATTTGTTCATACTTTGTACACATGTGCCCCGTGGGAGTACAAGTTCTGCTTGAAAGCAGATTTTTTTAAAATGCCTGCTCGTTAAAAAATGGCAGCCATTTTAGTACCGATTTTACAGTAATTTAGGTACTGTATATAAAACTGTAATAGCAATATGTTTTCAATGTAAAAAAGTTATATCGGACATTAATAAAGCTAGATTTGTAAATATTTAAGAAATAAGTGGCAGCCATCTTGAAAAATGGCTGCCTTTACACGCCATCTTACGATTTTTGCTGTAACTTGAAAAGTAGTGGAGCGATTTTGTTCATATTTTTATATGTGCCTACTTAAAAGCATATTACTTTTTCTGATGACAACTTGTCTAGTGAGCAACCATTTTGAAAATGGTGACCTTTCTTATGTGTTTTACTTTACGATATTTGCTATATATTTCGTTTGTAAAAATGCCAGCCATTGCTGTCCGATGGGATTTGCTACACTTTGGCATTGCTGTTGTCTAGTTTTGATTGAATCTGGTAAGTTCCAGACTTGTATTAAGTACAGGAACATAATTATGATAATGAAGTTACAGCAAAAATAATGAGTGCTTCATCTACCCCATAAAATATCAAGTCTACAACATAGACACAACATCATTATTTGCACAAGATTTTTATAAATATTGATCCTTTATATTTCATAGTTTTATATATATTTTATATAAGCACAAAAAAATTAATCATTTGAAGAAATACTGCATCTAAAACTATTGTGAAAATTCGTCTCTAGTCTTTGTAACGACTGTGTTCAGTTTATCAGCTTTTAATAATATAACAGTTCTATATGGTTTCATTTCATTGTCCTCATCATCCCATTTCCCATCAACTACTGAATCGTGTTCATGTTCTACGCTGTATTCAAACTTAAGGTCAGCCTCCTGAAAAAACAAAGCATTAGTGTAATATGTCACCTCACCTGGTAAAGTGTAACAAATGTTACAGATCCTGGTAAAGTGTAAAAATGTTACAGATCCTGGTAAAGTGTAGCAAATGTTACAGATCCTGGTAAAGTGTAACAAATGTTACAGATCCTGGTAAAGTGTAACAAATGTTACAGATCCTGGTAAAGTGTAACAAATGTTACATATCCTGGTAAAGTGTAACAAATGTTACAGATCCTGGTAAAGTGTAACAAATGTTACAGATCCTGGTTAAGTGTAACAAATGTTACAGATCCTGGGAAAGTGTAACAAATGTTACAGATCCTGGTCACAGAAGATGTTAGCTCTAACACTGTCACCTCTTTTTTGAAAATGAAAGTCGAACATGAAATTGCATTTTTATTTTCTATTTGGTTGATAGTTTTTTTATTGATTGATATATGATATGATTCTTGACGCACAATACTCATACTGAATTTAAGAATTTCTTCGACTTGTTCTCTTATAGAATAATATATCAATTTTATCATTAATTCTGTTTTGAGAAACAATATTCAGCATCATATTCTCAATGTAAAAATGTGGAAGATTCGTCGACAACAGATAATTTATTTACTAACTGAGTTATCCACTATTCCAAACTGACCAAAATAGATAACTTCCCCCCTCTCTACTATACAATAAGATAAAACATGTAAGACATAAAAATAAGTTTCTTCTAATTTTGAACAAGTTGTGTGACAAGAGAGTAAAATCTTGAAAAAAGTATATCACTTTGGATGTACCCCTCAAATCTGAAGAGTGAAGCCCTTACCTCGACGAAGAATTCTTCCTCCACATTGACATAGGTGGTTTGTAAAACACCCTGGCCTTTCTTCTTTTTCTTTGACATTCCTTGATAAACTGTCATCCTGTAGGTTTTTATGAACATTAGGTAGTAATCAAAGTTGTACTTCATCTTGTTTTTATTTGCTTTATCGATGTCTTTTCTGAAATGCAAAAACACTCTACTATACCTTGCATTTGGTGTTCATGAGCAACACATTTGGCTTATTAGTAATGATTATGTATTTGTTTTTATTTGTCTGTTCCTTATTAATGGTTTATCGGTTGAATGTTAGATGTTACTAAGGCCCTTTCAAAAATATACTAAACAATACAATTAGACAAACAAAGTATCTTATGCATTTCTAGGTGTTAGGTATAGTAGAGTGAAAAATGAACATCACATGCGTCAGGGTTCTTTGCAAGATTTTTCAACAACATTTTTTAACTAACATTGACAGCAAATGGCCTAGCAAATAGTCTAGCTACAAGCCTTTGTAACCCCCCCCCCACTACCAACTCTGGTGAAGTAGATAAGGGCTTGGGGTCCAGAGACATGAGGCAAGGCTACAAATGTCCTCATTTTATTGAAATAGACAACTTCATGATTTTCTAAATTCTCATCAGAGTTGAGTGAATAGTAAAGAGCATGCCTGTAGCGACAGGGGTTTGAGGGGTTCATGCAAACCCCCCATCAAAATTCCTCAAAATTTGATGATCCTAATTTATCTGAGAGATTCTTAATATTTTCTATTATTTATTTGCTTTCTTTCAGAGTAAAAGATATTCACAGTAATATTTCCTATGTAATATACACTGTACAGTAGAACCTGTATATCTGAATACCTGGGTAATCCAAGCACCTCCAAATCTGAACACTTTTTTCGGTCCCATTTTTTCCTCCCATTGACTTCCATGTTAAAAAAATTGAAATGTCAACACCTCTCAATTTAAACAGTCAACAGTCATATTTGAAAAAAAAATTAACCTGTCTAATCTGAACACTTTTCATAAAATTTCAAATGTTTCATACAAAATTGCTCAAATATTGTTATGATATCAAAACTATGGGAAAAAACTTGAATGGTCTTGATTATAATAGGGCTTTCCAGCATGACTAGATTCAAATTGAATTTTCAAATTTCTGAAATGTCGTAAAGCTATGTGGTCAAATGAACTATAAATATGTACCTAGAATGTCTTCACATTTCTTTAGAATCCGGAATCTCAAGAATGCAAAAAAACGAAATGTGAACATCTCCTAATCTGAACGCTTTAAGGTGGTCGCAATGGCGTTTGAATTAGACAGGTTTTACTGTATATACTTATTGGCTCCTATATCCTATATCCATTCGTTTAAGGTCACTATCTCTATAACCAAAAGACTGGCTATGTAGGAGGACACTTTTAAGTCAATACGAATGTGGCTTTTAGCCAATGTTAAAATACTAGGACATACCCTGCACACCATGGTACCACATATATTACATTTAACTTTTAATGTCATATATCTCTGGCTACACACTGACATTATTGTTGTATGTGCCAAGTAGTTCATATCGTAAATGGCTTGCTGTTTCATCCCAGGGTTTCATCTTGCTTCATCAAGCTTATACCTGTGATTGAGCATTGGAACCGACGATGTATTACCATCATCTAGGATTCATCCTTGACATCATTTAATAAGAACTATAATTATGGTGTCATTAACTTAGATAATATTTAAACCAGCCAGGTCCCATCACTTAATTCACAACAGGAAAAACATCCTTCAATTTTTGCCTGGTCAACAACTGGAGTTTGTATCATCCAAGTTGCTGGACAAAATTCGTTGTATCCAGTGTAATATCTCATTCATTTCTTATTGTTATAGGTCAATAGAAAAAGCCACGAGTTAACTTATACACTAACTTACAATATAGCTTCATATACTCATCTTCATGTCAAAATAAACCAAACCTTCAGATTGAAATTTCAAAAAACCTATATTTCAACAACAAAATATCAAAAGAGCAGCCCACGAGTTGACTATACATTACTACTTACATTAAACTGTCATACATAGGTGGCGCAATCTGTGGAGGAATGTTGATGAATCGCTCGCTTAGCAACAGACCGATCTGAGACTCTCCACACAGGGTTTCTTCAAATGTTTTATATGTTTGAGCGTCGGAACATTCCTTGCATTTATCCAGCACATATTTTTTTATTAGTTTATGACTCTCATTGTCCTGCAATCAAATATTCATAAAATTTTACTGTATTCATAATCATTATACATTTAAAACATTTGACGTCAATTTGTTGTCCCTTTTTAAAATATAAGATCTATTCCTCTTGTAATCTGAAAGTAACATCACGATATGTGCAATGCCCATAAGAATCAGAAAGTATATCATACATCCTCAAATAATTATTTTTTGATAAAAATACTAAATTTCCCAAAATCAAGATGCTTAAAAAAGGTATAGCCAAATAGGTTTATGCTGGTATGCATAATTTTAATTTTTTCAATGGATTTTTCACAATAACAATTTTTCTTATTAGCCTTTTGCAGATTTCTGACATAGACATAACCATAACAATTTTTCTTTATATATATATATATGCAAATCACATTCACAAGAATGTCTGTAATCTCCTATTCTTCATAGTCTGGCCATAAATAAACTGGGAACATGGTGATATTTAACAAGGACACATACCTTTTTCTCTGTTATGTTTACGACAGATATAACACCGAAGACCTCATCGTCATCTCCCATGTCTTCCTCGTCATCTTCAAGGATATCACTTTGCTGCAAATATATCTATCCTTTAGCATGAACTGATACAATTTGATAGATTCAATATTGAACTATCAAGAGTCTGGACTTTCTTAACTGATATACTGTATGATTTAAGTAGAAAATATAATTAAAGTTAGACATAGAAGACTCAAGTTCAGATAGTTTTGCAAATATTTGAAAGTACAGGAAACGGGTCCTGGGTAATGATTAAAAATACCCAACAATTTTAGATTTCACTTAGATCAGAAATAGACATTGGAGCCATTTAAAATGTAGACTGGATAGATCTCTCGCCAGTCAACAAACTAACCTTGATCACACTTCCAACATAGTTCTGTGTCAATATAGTATCTGTCAAGTCAGATATGTTCACGCTAGCCTTCAGGAATAGTTGCTGGAGAAGCTTCCTCACCCCATGGAAATCACTGTCTTGGGCCTCACGAGCCTCAAATTCAACGTTCACCTCCTGAATATCAAAGGCAGTAAGACGTTAGAAATTTGAACTGTTAAGTGATACGTGGGCTTCTTGAAAGCTCATGACTATCAGGATACACTTACAAAATGGCGAAAATTATTCTCATGAGAAGATGAGTTTCATGATAATATAACTTCGAGTACTGGAAGACATATCACGTACTGGTTAGAAAATATGTCGTAATATCATTTGATTTCCTCATTTTTCAACTTCGTAGTTTACATATGACTTTGTCTGTTAGCTTACCCTAGCCTAGAAGTAGGACTAGAAAATGGATAAAAAACGAGGTCTACAGTTTGGAACAAAAATAATGACATGGATTAGCTGAAGTGAGGATTTCCCACGTTAAAAATAAGGGAATTTTTAGAGGTCATACATCATTGGATGAGAGTATAGAAAATGTAGAATATACAAATTCTAAGGGATATGTATCTAGACAAGATTTCAGACTATAGGGCTTTCAAAACAAAGTCAGCACTATCAATGGTATACTCTACCTTTAGATATAATCCTAAAAGTTCAAAAGCTTTTTGCCATTTTGTTTCACAACTGCGGTATGGTATAACTCCACCTTTTTTTTTTGTTTTTGTATTTATTAAAAGTTTGTGATTATTACACAATTCTCTCTTTGTATTGCATTCCTTTTTTTATATTTAAAATTTTTTTTATTTCAGATAATTCAAAAAAGATTACATAAATTTAAAAATTTGTTTACATAAGTTACCTGTTGCATTACATGATAATATTTCTCTTGGAGAGCTCTAATTTAAAATTATAGTATAAGACTCCACCATTGTTTTGCCGTTTCACTACTTGCCACAATCAGCCTCACTGCCAGCATATCAAACCAGGCCCATTTTCCATCAAACCTGGCCCAACTACTATCAGGTGGATGTCCTTCAAAAATCAAGTTGGCATGGTTACCAAAGCCTAATAGTTGCCATGGCAACCGTAGAAATGGGGTAAAAAATGGGAGCAAAAAAACACCCAAACCCACCATTTTTTTTATTAAAAAACTATATTTCAAATCAAAAACATATATACAGTACAATTAATACATTTACATATAAGGGTTACATGTTGTAAAATGATTTTTCCCTATTATCTATCATTTTCAAAGTTTCCTGCTCATTCAGCAGATCACATTTAAACATATGGATAGCTATTTTTATAATCACACTTTTAAAATATTTTTATTGTGCGAAATTTTCAATACCAAGTTTTTGTTTATCACTGAGACAATTACAATCACAGGTGTTCCAAATATTTAAAACTTCTTTACACTTCACAAAATACATGAAATAGTGCATATCATCATCAATTTCATTATCACAATATTTACATTTATCTGAATCTTGTATTTTACACTGTTTTAGATATTTGCCACTTGGATAAATTTTATGGATAATCTTCCATTGGATAATTTTGAGCTTATTATCTTTTGTACAATTAAAAAGTGTGTTCCACACATCCTTACTTATCAATGTATTATCATATTTAATATCACATTTTCTTGCCAAGACTAACTCTGATCGTATATACTTTGAATCTGATTTACATAATTCTCTATTTACAAATCTCAAGTTGTTATTATTCTCTTCATCTCCATACTTTTTAATTAACTCTTGTTTAACACATGCTTTTAAAATATTATACTGCAGCATGGTTTGTCAATTGCGCTGTACTTTTTGAACTATGACATTATATGAACATAACATTCCATCTTTAACAATATCATTTATATAAATTACATCATTTTCAATCCAATGTTTAAAAAATAATGGTCCCAAACCATGGTGGGTCACGTGCATTATCTCATGGAAATGGGCATACCAGTGCAAAGATCTTTGTTCCGTGATAAAGGAAAGCTATCTAACATTGTCTGAAGAGCATTCTAATTCTACTTTTAACATGGCGACCTGGACAACATATAGCCATTTGGGCGATAATAGGTGATTCTAAAGTGAAAATGAGTGCTTTTTTCGTAGCTTTACTTTGACCAAGGCTTGCAAAAAATTGAAGTGATAAACCTTCCCCCAATTTTTGATATTTTTGTTGTCTAGAAGTGTTCTAGATGATATCAAAGTTTAAGAAAATGTGTATGTCTCGAAATATTTTGAAAATAAGTGCCATTATGGCAGGTCTGGGTGTTTTTTGCTCTCATTTTTACCCATTTCCACGGTTGCCATGGTAACTCATACCTGCCAACCTACCGTATTTTTACCGGCATCTACCATAAAATATTCGTTTTTCGGTAAAAAAACACAAATACCGTAAAAATTACTGTTTTTTCCTGTAAACACGACCGTAAAAAATCTACTGTAATTTTACCAAAATCTACCGTAAAATATTTTATTATAATTCGATTTTTTCTATAAGAACAGCCTAAAAATATACCGTAAATATTTGAAAACTACAATATTTCTGCTGGAATTTAAAGTATTCTTGTTCAAACTACCGTAAAATCTACCGTAATTATCATGAAATTCTGAAAAATTGAATTCTTCTCGTATTGCCCTTGTAAAATTCCATTACCAACCCAAAAATAAATAGGTGCCACCGTGCCGGCAGGTCTTTGATGGTGGTTATTGCGTACTTAGTAAGTAACTAAGTAAGCTGGCGTGTAATCAGTCAACACACTGGGGAATATCACGATGCAAAAACAGTGTTCAACTGTGTATCACAGGAAGAGTAATCATGATTAATTTGTGAAATGCTACATTGTAGCAATGGTATGAGTATGATGTCACAATACACTGGGGCCTAACTGGCGTAAAGGGGAGAAAAAGGGCAGATTTTCCACATGGGGACCACATTTGACTCAAAATATTTGCATTTAGCAACATACATTTCAGTACATTCTGTGTAATACTTGAAAGGCATTGCTATAATGATTTACAAAATGAGATAATCTCGGGGATTTTGCATCTAAATTTTTTGCATGAGATGTCTGAAGTTGATGACCCAATTTTAGGTCATTTTGGCCAGTTTTTAGAGACTCAGCCCTCACCTATTTCCCCAAATATGACTAGATTTTGTAGAAAATGTGTTAAAAGTTTGAAAATCCAGTTGTTTTGAGCATGAAATAACTCAATTGTTTGAAAAAATGCTGAATGAGCATAAATTATCATGGTAAAATTTTTCCATTTTTGGATATTAAGGTGTTACTACGGTAAATACCACTTCCGGGTAGGACAGTGTTTTTTAATACTTAAAAACGAAGCCATGCCAACTTCAATGGTGTGCATAGTAGGTTTAAGGTGCCATTGAAGTTAACAGGAAATGACGAAACAGGAAGTGAATTTTTTTTGCATTTTTAGACATTTTTTGAACAAAGATAACAGAGTTCTGGTTTGACCTCGAGTCAATTTAACTATTTCCACATATCATTTACATGACCAGGATCACAATGTGCATGGTCAGAATGACCCTAAACATGATGAAATAACCTTTTTAGCCCTTTGAAAGTGTGACTGAAAAAAAGCTAAAAGTAGGAGCTAGGGAAGGTCACTGAACAGAATCTTTTGAATTTTTCAGAAAACGTGCCCAATATAATGCTCTAACTGATACAATCTTTGAAATTTTAGAAAATTTTCTTAAACAAAAATGGCGGTCATAAAAAGGAAAATAGATTGCTTTTCAAATCATTTTTTTTCAATTTTTTTCTTTTTCTATGAATGATATCAAATTTTCAAAGATTGTATCATTAGAGCAATACATTGGACACATTTACTGGAAAAATCACAAGATTCTGTTCATTGACCTTTCCTGAGCACCTACTTTTAGCTATTTTTCAGTCACATTTTCATAGGGCGGAAAAGGTTACTTCATCATGTTTAGGGTCATTCTGACCATGAACATTGTGATCCTGGACCTGTAAATGGTATTTGGAACTAGTTGAATTGACTGGAGGTCAAAACAGAACTCTGTTATCTTTGTTCAAAAAATGTCTAAAAATACAAATAAAATTGTCAATTCCTGTTTTGTCATTTCCTGTTAACTTCCATGGCACTTTAAGTATATGCATTGTGGCCATTTGAGGTATGTATGTAAAGCTGAGGCCAATTACTTTCTAAATGCTAATTCGTTCGAAAATGGCGATATGTATCCCAAACTTGAATTTTGTGATTTTTTCAATATTTTTCAATGATTTACCGTAGTGACACCTAAATGGAAATATAAACACTTCCGGTAAATATTCGGTTCAAGTGCGAATTTGGACAAACTTTTGCAAGTTTGACCAGGAAATCACCTTTCATTTGGTATGTTAGTAACGTTTTTGATCGTATTGGGTATGTAAGAATCATATACATGTCGAGTTATTAGCTTAAATGTCACAGTTTGAAGGATAAATGGAAATATAACACTTCCGGGAAATATTGTCACAAAAGCCTTTTGGACTTTTAGTCTCTATATACTATTCCCTATATTTTTAGAATATACCATTGATAGTGCTGACTGTGTTTCAAAACACCATGGTTTGGATATGGTGATAGAAAATTCACCTGTCATTTATTTTGTTCCAAACTGTTTCAAGAAATATAAGGGCTCATTACATTTGAATTAAATATGATTTACTGAACTCAGATGTGTCGCCAGCTCGATAAAGTGAACTGAACAGCTTCAGCCACCTCAAGTGCAACTTGCATTTGCAGCAAAGAGATATTTCACAACATTTTGAAATGTTGGAAAACGCACCTGATTGATGCCTTCCATGGCTTCAGCATCGCTGTCAACGTCATCATCAAATTCCTCGCTATCGTTGGAACTGTCATTATCATCTTCGAACTCTTCTGGAACCTCATTTTTCTCCAAAAGTTCCATTTGTTTTTCAACCGCACGTTTTTTCTCAGCCGCCATGTTGACTTCTGCTACACAGACCCCTTCAGTAATGCAAAAGGCAAACATTTTTTATCATTTATCATTTATGAACAACACATATATGTATCCAATAATATGTACAGTGTACTTTGCTCATTCGAAAGCAATTAGCCTATTGTTCTAAATACAGTTTTATTCTTAATCTAACATCGTCTTTCACACAGTTAAGAGCTTCAGCGGTCTTTACACTGAACGAAACACAATGTGTTGTACGTTCGAGTATTCCCGGGATTAAGTTTTGATCATGATTCAAAGAACTTGCGGCACACGATGACATTACAATATCATCATATGGTGATATATACTAGAATGAGCTCTCCACACCAAAGAATGATGAATGGTCTTGCTAGATATACATTTAGTATTTTATGAGAAGACAAAAGGCAGCCAAGATATATTGATCAAAAGAGTATGTCACAAAATATTGACAAGGATCTCCATCAATATAAAAGGGTAACATATATAGATATCAAATAGATACTAGATATAGTCATAATGATTCGTGGTAGAGGTTTTTGATTAAATTTTGTTCTATAACAATACATAATGATGCATTCCATGGTCCTACCTTTAATAATTTACTTTCATTTGAATAATAACTCTTCGGATGTTTCAATTATTACTTAACGTTTTACCTGTCCTTTATTTGTCTAATCTATCACTTGTCCACCTCTTCCTAAATGATAGGAACAACCCTTTAACCTTAGGTCGCTTACCTTTGTACAACTATTTTGAGGGATGTGCTCTATGAACACAGGGGGATGGGCTCTAACGTCAAAGATTTTCTCAAGGCTATTTCTCTAAAAAGTGATTTCTGCACCCACGAGACAATTTTATAGAAATCTCTGCATATATAACAATATATAAATATATAAAGGTGGGACAAAAAGTATGGACGTTTTTTTTCCCACCCTGTATTTTTTATGCAGATTTATTTATCCCAGTCCCGAATCAATGATTTCTGCATTGAAACAAAAGATTTGGACGGACTATGACAATATGTCACCACTTCTGGCAATGACATACTAGTAATAAGCAATCATTACATAATGGTGTAAAATATATGGAAAAAATACACTCCCCTTCATAAGTTTGGCAACCGGAATTTATCCAATTTCAATTGCCAAACTTATGGAAAGGAGTGTACATTTATATTCTACACGTAAATTGCAATATTTCAGATGAATTATTTTTATATGCAATAAACCCATGGCCTCTTAGGGAGCCATGAAAAGTTAAATGTCTGATAGGAAACTAAATAAATCTAGTTTTTAGTTTGACACGCCCCCCTCCCCCCAAAAAAACTAAATACCATGAAAGTTGATCGCTGACTTCACATGTTTTCTTGGACTTGGACGTGGACTTTCGTGGCGCCATTACCATAATTCCATGCATCTTGATAAAGAAAGCATCAGGTAAAATCTTTAGTTTTAAACCACTCCAAGGCATTCTGAGTCAAAATTACAACAAAATTAAAATGTTGAAATTTGTCGGATAGCAAACTGAAATGGGTTTGACCCCCCCCCCCTAACGAGATTTATTTAGATTCCTGTCAGACATTGATCTTTTCATGCCTCCCCTTAGTCTCAGCCCTATTAATTTTTTAATGACATGTCAGAGAAGATTAAAATGTCATCCTAATATAAGTGAAGCTGTTTCTTTAAATTTCTCCAATTTCTGAGATATTTTGAACATTACTTTGAACTATTCTTTACTATTTCTTTGCAATATTTGGAATCCAGATTTTACTTGTTATGCTGATATTGAAGGTTTTTCAATTTTGGCTACCATCTTGGATGATAGCCCTCTAGGATGATAGCCCTCTTGGATGATAGCCCTCTTGGATGATAGCCCTCTTGGATAATAGCCCTCTTGGATGATAGCCCTCTTGGATGAAAGCCCTCTTGGATGAAAGCCCTCTTGGATGAAAGCCCACTTGGATGATAGCCCTCTTGGATGATAGCCCTCTTGGATGAAAGCTCTCTTGGATGATAGCAACTCAATCTATTAGTATCATCCTGCTGTGAACACTTCCAAAATCACCACATTGAGAGGGCATTCATGCCTTTTGCTTTGGCTCTTTTGTTTTGGATGAGTACCTTTTATACAATGATTCAACAGACATCTGAATGGTATTTCAAAACAATAGTTATATTCACATATATTTTCACATATTTCACATATCTGTGTTAATAGTCTTCATCTTTACAGTAAAATAGCACTAAGTTTGTTTGTCAGTGCATTAATGTTTTTTCTTCTTTGATTTCTTCAGTCCCACAAATTCAAAGCTCTTTAGTGGATCTGCTTTTCTTTTCTGAAAAATAAAAATATAAATAATGTTATCATCTTAATGTGGCATTTCATAAATAAGCTGCAGAAACTATGGCACAAAAGCACCAGAAAAGTACTCCATCAATGTACATTTACGACATGTGGGTGAATTTTGTACCATTGGAAAGCTATTTTAAACAATTGTTTTGTGTATGTTTCTGTTTACCACCATTCCCATTTGAGATAGAAAAATAATGTGAGGTATTTGGTGATAACTTTGACTAAACCCATCTAGCCAATTGTGTCTTAAATAGAAAATATTCTTTTACATATCTCTGTTTATAATTTTTTACTACTAGCATGTACTCTGATAAAAAAAACTGGAAAAGAATGTAGGTTATTTTGTGATAACTCCACAATGGTATTACACCAATTTTAAATCTATGAAAATCATAAGGATCCTCCTTTTTACTTCTTTCAATGTCCTGTCACGTAGTTGATCTCCTACTAAGGAGACACAAAGACATGTACATGCTGTATGTAATGTAAGGGTATAACTGTATTACTCACCCTATATTTCATTTGACCTTTTGTTACTGGTGCTTTCACACTCTGCCGAGGTTGCTTCCTTGATCGCATGCCACCACGCATGTTCTTCAATGTCTTTGGAACTGAAAACAAGGGAGGAATGTTATTAAATATTCAAGCATAAGCCTTTAAGATTTGAGTCAAATCAAGTCAACCGGTATTTGAGTTATCGCCTGGACAGACGAACAATCGGGTGGAAAGATGGCATCTCTATAGTATATCCCCCCAAACGAGTAGGATAATGACTATAACCATGGATATAACAATACTAACACAGTATATCATTTGTCACACTCACATCGTCAGTTTACGTCGTATATTTTACTGTTGACCTTTCTATAAGTGGACTGACTACATTGTATCTCTAATGTAAAAAATAATCAGGGAAATTAAAAAAATTAGCCCACTAACTAGAAATATAACACAAGTTTACAATTGCTTTATTAGACAGGTAAACTGAATGAACTGATGGGTACTGACAAAACTTTTACCTAGATATTCTGGTACGTTCTTCAGATGTTCTTGTAGTTTAACTGTATGCAAAGACTTGTCGTGTCTTAAGACTTGCAGATCACGTGGATTATCCTCAAAATATGACTGAAAATAACATTATAATACATGTACCAGTAAATAATAATATCAACATGCATATTGTCACCACCTGCCATTTATTACAGATGCCGAACACCAACCATCGCCACAAAAAAGTTATTACAATATGTCACTACTTGTGGTGGTGACATACAAATACTTTCTGCCTGGGCCCTTCATAATAGACCTTTCCAATCAGTAATGTCACCTTTTGGTATATCAAAGAAGCTACCATATATTGGCTAGATTGATGATGGCATAGGTTGTTTAGCAATAAGGTAATCCCATTTTTGCTTGGACAGTTTGTTACCCACACCAATATTAGTACACTGCACTACTCTACTCCAATGATATAAGTTATTTAATAATTTGAAGTGCAATACAGGATGTATTGTGCTCGAGAAATTCTGTATTGGAACGAGAGGAAGTCGAGCCCCAATACAGAATATCGAGAGCAGAATATATACACTGTATTGCACTTCAAAGCATTCTATAACGTCTTTATTGTGTGATCTTAGGCCAATACATTTTACCTAGGAGGTAATCACTTAGAAATATTCTGTATTCCCTGTATTGCTACTGAGATTGTCCTCTCCTTACCAATATTTTCTGTATTGCTCCAAAGATGATCAAAGGGGGCAAGCTCAGTAGCAATACAGATTGATACAGCACAAGAACTGACCAATCAGAGGGCTTTATTTTACAGATCATACGATAATTCAATATATCAGCTTTGATATATTGGCTAGAGTAGTGCAATGTACTAATATTCACTTTTTCTATCATTTTCCATCACACATAACAGTAGACTACATATTTCCAGATTTCATGCTTTTAAAATCTCACACTGCCAAAAGATAGCACTCTTATCAGAGGGTCTTATCAGAAGGAGTTTTGCTGCATGACCATATAGAGCAATTGGTGCCAAATTTAACATGGTGGATACGATTTGATTGCACTAATATTTTGACACTTGGGATATCTTTTTTATTAGTTTCTATTTGATTTGAAATCTAACCAAAATCAAATCCTATTGTCCTATCATTTAAACCCATCATAATATTACTTATTTCCTGTGGCAAAATCGAATAGAAACCTTTAATGTTAGAGCTATCTAATCAGCATTTTCAAAGCTATTTCATTAGCCAGAGTTTACACTGAAATATCCCATCTTTAAGTACCTTTAGTTTTTGTGAATTAAATATTTCTGATTTTATTTCTTTTAATCTGGCCTCCCTAACTGCTACACTTGTTACAGCCCTCATGGCATCTTTAGCTCTGTAACGGAATCCCTCGATCTCTTCCATCTTGAACTGGTATGGTTTGAACACTGATGAATCCCCATCTAAAAAGTTAAGGTGTCCCAATATTTTTTTTCTATTTTTGAACATTTACCATCCTTTTAAATCAAGTGGGGGAGGGGGATGGTGTATAGGAGGTCCTCAAATTTCTAAAGGAGCACGTAGGTTATCGCAAACAATTTCAAACGATTCTAACTTGAATTATAAATATTTTCTGATCATGTACATGGGTGTATCTTTTAGATCCATTCATTATCTTCAAGAAAAGTATATATAATGATAATTTAGTTAATCAGACCTTAGTGATATTGAAGGGGCAATGGACCAATCAACATACTTTTTCAAAAATGTTGACCTAATTTTCACCAAAAATGCAACCTATTATTATATTGTTGAATGCATAATTAGAATGTGCTTTGAGACATGTTCGATTTCCTAAAAGGAAAATGTGATTGCTCCAGGGACTTTAAAGATATTCAATTTGGATGACCAAAATGAACTGAAACCAATGGATAGCATGAGATTTTTCAATGGAGAAATAACATGGGGAACACTTATCTTAATGCAATTAAGTTTTTCTTTCAAGAACTATTTGATACATCAAAATAAAGAATAGTAATGCATTAAACATTGTAAAAAATGATTGCATTTTTGGTGAAAATGGGGTCAACATCTTCAAAATGGGGTCAAAAAGTGTGTTGATGGGTTAATTGCTAGTTAAATATCACCGAGTTTGTTTGAATTTATTATTACTGTGCATAATTTTCTTTGAGATAATGAATTGATCTAAAAAATAAACTTGTCTTCATTGTCAGAAAAAAGTCATAATCCAAGATATAACCTTCTGAAATTGTTTGCGATAACCCACGTGCTCCTTTAAGACTCCTTAGTCTTTCTACCAAAATTTTGGCACTGAGAAAAGCCAAAGGGAAAATATAAATTGAAGTTTAAATTTCAGAATTCAAGTGATTAATAATTCTTCTAGATTACAAGTATTTTTTGCATGGGCACTTTCTATTTTAAGACATCAATGTGAATAGGGTGAATATATCATTACCTTCATTTGAATCTAGTTCATTTTCAACTTCCTTTAGAAGCTCCATCTCCTTTATGCTGACGAATGACAGTGCAGTTCCTGTGTTGTCTCCACGTGCTGTACGACCCACACGATGGATATAAGCATTAGGATTTGGCGGGAAATCAAAATTGATGACATTGGAAACATGCTGGAAATCAATTCCACGAGACACACCATATTCTTTGTCTTTCTTACGTTTTCCTCTGAAAAGTAATATAGTGATGCTTATTCATCATTTCATAACAAATAAGTAGCTAATCCCATCGAAAGAACTATGTCATGGCGAGTTTGAGACACATGTGCTCCTTGTGTTTATTCATCATTGGAAATGTGAAACCTTTTCCAATTTCCTATTTCCTTTTCCCATTTTGAATTTGTTAAGCATAAAGCTATGATACATCAGTAAAGCTAAAGCCAGGGGCCACATGTCTCATATAGATCAACTTACCCTTTATTTTTGCCTGTTGGTTTTTTAGCTGCACCAGGGTCAAAGAGAACATTCTCGTCAGATGCAATGATGTAGTCGTATAGTCCTTCATTGAACTGGTTCACGATGTGGACCCTAAACAAGTAGACAAATAGAGAATGTTAAAATTATGTGCCCATTTATAGATATATCACAATTTCAGGGGAAGTTCAGATTTGAGTTTCACCTTGAATTAAGGGGTAGTTCTGAGTTGAAATTTACCTTGAGTTAAGGGGTACTTTAGTGTTGATACTTACTTTGACTTCAGATTTGAGATTTACCTTGAGTTAAGGGGTAGTTCTGAGTTGAAATTTAACTTGAGTTAAGGGGTACTTTAGTGTTGATACTTACTTTGGCTTCAGATTTGAGAATTACCTTGAGTTAAGGGGTAGTTCTGAGTTGAAATTTACCTTGAGATAAGGGGTACTTTAGAGTTGAGATTTACAGAGTTCAGATTTGAGTTTAACTTTAAGTTAAGGGGTAGTACAGATTTGAGACTTACCTTGAGTTCAGGGGTAGTTCAGAGTTGAGAACGCATGATGAAATACCAAACTGTTCAAGGAAGAGCTTCAATCTGGAAAACATCAGAAATATGTGTTGAACATTTCTATTAAAACTGACCCAGGAGCTTTTGGAAAAACGCAAAAATACCACGTTTTGTCAAAATCAAAGTGGCATTCTAGCTTAAGATTCAGATTTGAACAATTTGGGGAATTTTTTTTATTTATCAACATTAATTTATTCCAGAAATACATATTAACAAACTAAACAATTGCCAAAGTCGAAAGACATTGAAATTGAAAGATATTTTTAGGAAATCAAAAGTATATATTTTTTAAACTCATCTAACAAAATGCTTTTTAATTAACAAAATACTTTCAATAATCTCCTTTGTGTCTTGAGGAATAAAAAGGATGTTGTTATATTAAATGCATGGTCATCCATCAACGTTGCAACATTTTAGGTTCACCCAAAATGTCATAAATTACACCAAATTGTCAAGTGTTTTAAACATGCGCATATGCGTTCTTGAGTCAACATATTTACGGTATATATGATGTCATCTTCAAAATAAACAAACAGATCACTTAAGTCAAGTTGTACCTGTTAGAACCAATTGAATTTGATAAATCACAAAAACAGAATTGTTTTCAATTAGACGTCATTCTTAAGTCTACTTCAACATGCTTGAATTTGTCTTAATATGAAAACATGTGAGAACAAATTGAACCTGTACCGTTACGAAGAAATTCATGATTATCAACGATCATTTATTTCTTACATTTTAGAATCAAATAATGTACTTTTCGACACATGTAATAAAAAATTCGGACCCCAATGATAAACTAACCAGATAAGCATTTAAAACACTGATAAGTTAATATACGTCATGTATCTGTACATACAAATATTGACATTTTTAAGGAAATGTTTATAGACAGCATATTTTATCTACTTCAAAAATGAATTAAAAAATAAAATAAAATGCTGAAAATTAATCTCAATAAATAGGAACCTGACTTATTTATAAAAGATTATAAACAACAAACACATTTTTAAAGGCCCCAAATGAAGTTTAAACCACTTCGACTTATATTATACTCCTGCCCAATATTATCAAAATACATGTATGCTATGTGATACTTTTGAATTTAATTTCAAAAAGTTGATCTTGAATGACTTTTTACAAGGGGCCTTTAATCTATAGAATATATTAAATACAGGTTAAACAAATTCTGCATATACTAAACATAAAAATGCAATATAATGATCTTGAAATTTTTAAATTCAGTTATAATATTGATCCCTCTCTGTTATTGTAAATTGCAACAAAAATTTTCAAAACAAGGTATTTATTGTAATTAATCTAAAGAATTTGCTTAAATGTAACACATCTGTAACAACATCTGTAACATCAAGGAGTTAAGGAGAGAATATCACATGTAAAAATCACTGTAAAATGTTCAAGTTGCTGAGTACTGTTAAATTCTTGTGACAGGGAACTGAACTTTTATGACAAGCACTTGACTTGAACATATGAACTGGTATCACCTTCGAGTTAAGTTTATCAGAAGTTAATATGAAACTTTTGAGCTGTCATAAAACATACTGAGACATATATTGTTCTATGAACCCATATTCAAATTAACCAAATTTTCACCGGTTTGTCTCCATATAGCCTTTTACAAGTTCAATCAAAAAATATCTTTGAAACAATCAGTTATAAGTTCATTCTACTGGCATTTATTGGAATGAATACCTTTTTGAACATTGGGAAAACAAACAAAAAATATTGTTTGTGGATTACGTGTCCTTAAATAAAAGTTCTGCCTCCTCATGATTCAATTACACTTTCTCTCTAAAATTTGAATAAAAAATTCTCTGTTATCTTTTTATAATTTAGTGTATTACATGCCTATTTACGTAATGCCCTCCCAACTAAATTTCATTCTTTCTAGCAAATTTTATAATCTATAAAATATTTGCCATCTTGAAATTTTATCTATCAACGCCTATGATTGTTTAAACATATAAAACAATTGAATTTATTACACAGCCGATAACAGACCTACAACTAAGATATCAAGTCACCAATTGTCTCGTCACGAAAATAGCTAAAACAAGAGGAATCAGCAAGGAATAAAATAGACAGACACCAAGTTTAAACTATTAATAATACAAAAATAAAAGGAAATCAGATACTTATTCAAATTCTCAAAAGAACGTGAGAGAAATTTTAAGGCGCAAGAAACATTTTACAACTGAATTTACAATTGGCGACGTCAGATTGACTCTAGTGCATATACCTTATCATTGTCAAAAACGTAGATTGATAATTCTTACTCCCATCTCTAAAGGACAAACAGGAAATTTTAAAATAAAATAAAAGAAGAAATATAAAAACATATATATTGAATGAAATGAGGCTTTTATATTTCTTTGTAGGAGCCTTGGTGGTAGGTGTAGCAGGTAAGTTGATATTAGTAGTAGATAGATATTTTCACCAAAATAAATTAATGACAGTCAGGGAACTAAACTGCCCCAATTCACCATATTGGCATTCAGTGTATTGCCCAATAGGCAACTGTTTTTCCAAGTTCATTGCCAAGATTGAAATCATTATTATAGACTTTATTAAATTAAGGAATATTCTATAATTTCACATTTTGATGATCTCTATCTTTCAATTTTTATTGAGAGGATGGTGATCAAGAAAAAATAGTACACAAGTCATAAGGAAATTAAACCCCAATTATCCCAAATCACAATGTATTGTGAAAAAAGTGTATAATTCCCCTTTCCCCCACCATTCAAGTACCAATATCACTATAACATGATAACCACAACAAAAGATATATAGTATTCATACAAGATAGAGCATTCAGTCTCAAATGATGTGGGACAGACAAAATCCAATTTCGAAGCATTTCCAAGTTCAGCATATATCAAAGGGTAAACACTCATTCTTTTCACAATGTTCATCAGGAGAAAACATTGGCAAAAAAGGAACACAAACATAAAGGTTTATTTACCTGAATATGTAATAAGTTTAAGACAAAGCAATTAATACAAAATGTGATTTCAAGAAAGGTATAAACCTTGATATGAGTCTAGCATTTTTTCTCCTATTTGGTGATTGGCAAGCTGTTATATACAATAATTACTGATTGAAAAATAAATATTGACTATTGATAAAATTTTTTTTAATGAAGCCTTTTTGGAGGAATCGTAGAGAATTCTTCGAGGAAAATACAATTCTATACAAGTCTATGCAAGAAATTTTCAACCACTTCAGCAACTTAATTGCTGATTTCAATTTGAAATTGATGTTTGACCTTGACCTTGATAAAAAAGTTTTTTGGGAACTCCACTCCAGGTTCCTAACAAGAGCATAAAGTAGATTGGGAAAAAAACTTAAGTAGAAGATGATGCCGAGGGAAAATAAATAAATATTAATAATAAACAATATAATATGAGGCATTTGGAAAATAACTATAAAACTACAAGAGACCATTGTAAAATTATATTACTTGTTTCCAGATGCTATTCAATGCTACAGCTGTACATTTGGTGGAGTGGGACCTAAGGAATGTGTCACGGACCCAGATAGTGTGGCTACTGCCAATAAGGTACAATGCAAGACAGGGACAACAAGCTGTTACAGCTTCAGACAGTACCAAAAGGGTAAGATTTCTTGCAGTCTTACTTCAGGATTTTACCCCTCCGCCACATGCACTTACACTGTACATTCATCAACACAACACATGAAGTAGATTAGGGGGGGGAGGTCCAGGGTCTAAAGCAAGTCTAGATTTCTTGACGTAAGCATAAAGACAACAGCCATGTATGTTGGTCCTTCATTTCGATGAAAGAATACCTCTGATATGATGTAATTTGAGTATCTTATTTATTCTGATAAAAATTCAAAAACAAAATAAATACATTGAAAATGACGCAACCTCTTCAAAGAGGTGATACTATTAACCTTATGGTTGTCCAATCCCTTTATCTTATAAGAGACTTAAAAATATTTGCTTGATTATATTCACATGTTCTTGGACTGCGTAAACGTTTTCAGATGAGTTCCTTGTTAATAGATAACATTTCGATGCAACTTTTTCTGATATCTATAATGGTATTTTTAATAAGCTTAATCAGGATGGGGAGGGGTGCTAACATAGTCGGTAACCTGAACATATTATTATACTAGTGCATATAAATTCAAGTGTTAAAAGTTAATCATTGACCACCATAAAGCCATCTGGCTTTACCTTTTTGTACAGTGTATACATGATAAATAACCCCGAATATATATATGACATTAAGCTTCTGCTGAAATGGAATTTTAAGTACACATTCTTATGATAAATAGATCACAGCTGTCTATATTTCCTATATTTCACTATATTTCTTAGTTCACACTTCTCCAAATAATAAAAGTGTCGCGATTTTCACCATGGTCCTTTGGTTGCTATTGTCCAATAGAGGATCTAATTGAGCAGTTCTAAAATTACAGGAGATAATACTCTGCGGTCATTCGGGCGAGGATGTAACGACACTCCTTACAAACAAGGATGCACGGGTGAAGAGGACCAACTATTCCAGTCATGCTACTGGATATGTGAAGATGGGGACTTCTGTAATAAAGACAATCATGACCTCGGGACAGGGACACCAGCCCCCAGCAGCACAGAGACACATGTACCAGCAGTTTTACTCACAATCGGGACTATATTATCAGCCATTTTGTTAATGTAGATAACGGAGGAACATTTCCACATGTACCACATTCTCTTTATCATCCTCACAGAGACCTCTATAGATTCATAACTAGGAATAATTGATAGCCATAACGTCACTGGACATTTTGGAAGTCAGTTTTCTACCTGACAATACAAGAATGGGCAGACCACTCTGATAAGGAGTATTGCTTTTCAATGTCTTCCTAATCCTAATAATACATATTTAAAGTTAAAATATCTCAATACTTCACCCTTTTGGCAAGATGGAAACAGATTTTTCACAGGGTGGCATATATTTCCTGAATTTTCAGCAGGTTGGAGCACCTGGTTGCTCTAAATGTGGGGGATCATTGGATATGTAACATAAAGACTGAATAAACATGTACATGTCTTTGAACCAGGATTTTATAAAGGACCACATAACTAATTTGGCAGGTTCCAATATATTAAACATTTCTTGATGAAACTAAAAAACAGCAACTTAACATTTCTTCTTATTTATTCTCTACTAATCTAGATTCTAGAAGTTTTTAAAATGTCTAAGAATTTGAACAATAAAGGTTGGGGTCATCCAGTACATTCTGCACTATGTTATGTAACGGCGAATGGCCTTAACATGGCAAAGTAGTAGTATGTATATATGTATATAGATAGAAATGACATATAGATGTAGTCTGACGAATACATACATGTATTTGTTAATTGCTATTAATAAAAGTTTCATCTATTCGGATCAATGTAACATTTAGATATACAAGACAATTTAGATCACAATTCTAGACTGTTTGGCTATGATGCTATTGCAAAAAAAACATTCATTTTTGCCACACCTCGTCACACGAAAATAAATAATAGTATACAAAATATAACCAAATAACCTTAAAAATAACAACATTTTAAACAGTATCCATCCTTTACTATCTTTTCAAGTAGCCTCCAAATGTCAAATAAGTAGAATTGAATGCTGTAAAAATTACATTTTAAAGTTCATACTGAAGTAGAATAAAATAAACAGAAAACAAAATATTTCAAAATCACAAGGTCAGTATTTCAACATCATTTTTTCATTGGTCAATTTCACGATAAAATATTAAGAGATTTGACAGCTTTTGAGTTATCACTTTAATTAATAGATGTAAATGACGATTTCTCTAGAATTAAATAAATAAACAGAAAACCATCATCAAAATTCAACAAGACACTTTAATGTCAGTGATAACGTTATGATAAAAGTAAGTATAACCAAATTCATAAACATATTACAAAGAGTTTTTTGAACCGCAAGATGCTGTTGTTTTTTGTCCTAGGATTTATTTTCTTTCATGCTACAGGTAAGACTAAATACCTACAGGGTGAGACTAAAAAGTGCCACTCTTATTATGTTGCATAATTTTTGAGATTTCTATCTTTATCTTTGGCATATTAAAACTAAAGAATAAGACAGAAATTATACATAAAAAATTTATGTAACATAATGTGGGTGACACTTTTTGTACAAACCGTTGATTGTATAATAATAATAAAAAAACATTCATCTTATGATTTGAGAATTTCTGATTACTGAAATAGGATTTGATTGAAAAAGAATATGTTATCAAAATTATAGTATTTTTATAGACACAAAACTTCTTCATTTGAGAGGACAGGTCTCACTTTAGAGAACAGTCTACTGGGCTAATAATCTTTTTATGAAAAATAAAGAAATAACACCCCAATTATATTATGAATATTCAAAAGAGGACATTTAAATCTACAATATGTAAAAATATCAAAATTGTCTGAATCAGGAGTACCATGCAGTAGACTAATTCAATAAAAGTCTCAGTTTGCAGAAAAGAGTTCATCAGTCTACTGCACTAAGATGGAAATTTAAATTTTGGTATCTCTCCTTCAACACTAATATTCACCAAAGTTTCCAATTAATTTGCGAAAAAGTGTATGTCATCTCTGTTACTTACGAAAAAAATATTAAATTGGATAGCTATTTCCTGTTTATCAGTTATTTTAATATTATTTTGAATGAAAGAATCTGAAATGTTGTTATTTTTATTTTTCCTTTTAGGGAGTATTGAATTAATTATTTATCAATTTGCCTTTATATTGCCCCGAATATGTTCAAAATTATTGTAATACGGTTTTTGAGACAATTTTATTGTGTTTTAACAGATTTAACTGACCTGACAAATTTATCATAAGATTCATTGGGGTTGTTAGTGAAAATATTTTCAACTGAAGTAGCAGATGTTGAAGTTATTCTAAATCACAGGTAAAAGATTGTTTACAGCCAATGTGTTAAAGAAACAAAAAAATTATAGAGATCAATGTTGAAATCTCCAGCCATGTAATTTAATTTATTATTTTCTCTTGAAATGATGGGCAAATAAATATCAAGACCATTGTTGAATTCTTCAAATGACATTAGGTGGCTTGTAAATACTTGTGACTAGTGACTAATTAAAGAGAAAACCAAAAAACACTTTGATTAAGTGAATTATCTTGTGATAAAAGACTTGTGATATCAGCTTTCTGAACCACAAGCATGTCAAACAATATGCTGTTATTTTTCATCCTGGGATACATTGTTATTGGTGCTACAGGTAAGACTTAATACAATTCAATAATAAAAACATTTCATCAATATTTGTCTTGAGATATTTTCAATTACTGAAAAAAATTAATTGAAAAAGAGAAAATTTGGGACCAAAAAGACTTTCCTTATAGAGGCGGAGAAATGGAGAAAACGCAATACCAAAAGGAGAATGTCCAAAATTGCTTGTAGTCAGATATCATTGAAGCAAGCAACTGTATTTAGAAAAGTATTATCAGTTTCAATAATGATCATACTTAAAATATATTTACAATTCACAGACAGAAAATGAGTGAAATGCATGTATAATGTTTCAGAGGGTCTGCAATGTTACAGTTGTACATACGCTATAGGACAGGATAAAGCTTGTGTAATAGATCCAGCTAATGTAACCACAGCAAACATTGCAAATTGTAAAAATGAAACAACAAGTTGCTATAGTTACAGACAGTTCCAAAAAGGTAAGAGGAAATCTGATTTTGATATTTTTAACGAAATTGATTTGAAAATGATGGCATGAAATCATATGTAAATACCAGTATACAAATGATGAAAATGACACTCATTTTCTTATCCTAGTTTTTCTATCGTAACTTCAGGTGATGGCACTTTAAGGACATTTGGCAGGGGATGTAATGATGCCCCATACAAAGAGCAATGTTCCGGAGATGAAGACCGACTTTTCCAGACATGTTACTGGATTTGTAACCAAGGCAATCTGTGTAACTATAGAAACCGTGATTTGGGCACTGGCACCCCATCTATCCCATCAGCCACCGCAACACCCACAAAACCATCAAATGTAGGAACAGTTTCATATGGATCGACTTCACTGCTAGCATTAGGGATGATGCTATCCTATGTTGCTTTTGTTGTATCAACAGATTAAAGACTATCCTCATGAAGTAACACTGATTATTCTGCTTATGAAGTATAAGAGAATCAAGAAGTTTATATAGTATTATGTTGAATAAAATAAAATGGAACACAATGGGTTAACAAAAAATGTCACCACATGGCGCAACAATTGCTGAACACCCATCATAATAATGTTGGCTATACAATACCCCCCCCCCTTTTGTGGTGACATAATGATGAGAAAGGGAAAAAAAACTTAATCAGCAAATAGTCTTGAGGAAAACTAATAACAACATTTTTTGTAATGGAATGAAAAAACTTTCCTTTGAAGCCAAGCAGTGTTCAAGTACTGTACTTATTTTGACTTTTTTAAGAAAATTAGAGATATAGGAGGGACAATTCCAGGAATAAATCAAACCCTTTGATTACAAAGGTGTTGAACTTAAAGATGCATTCATTGTTCAAGTTGCTTCACTGTGCATAGGTCTCTCTATTATGCTATCAATAGTACAATTACTACAATAAAATCTGTAATCTGAACACCTCTCAATTTTAACACCTTTAACCTATCACAATTTTGTATTCTCCCATTGACTTCCATGTTAAAACTTGAAATTTGAAAAACTCCTATTCTGAATACTTTTTGCCAGTCCCAGTAGCATTTGGATTAAACAGGTCATATTGTAAAATGATTCTCAGGTAAACGATTCAATAAGTACTTAGTACCTGTAGAAAACAATCTAGTTATCGATCACAGTCATTCTAAAGAAATATACAAACATTGTTTAATCTTTAAACTCACCTTTATGTCAAAAAATAACTTCCAAATGTATGTTTAAGGGGGCAAGGCTTATAATGATGTTTTGTCAATGCCATGAAATACATTTTCGCATCAGGTGATGTCAAACGTTTCATATTCAATTCTATTCTTATTTAATGATAAGTAAAGTGAGACAGCATTTTAAATAGAACCCAAATGCATATGTGATTTAAGTGATCAAGTGATGTTATGTATTATATGTTCTCTTAGAACAATGATGACATCGTAATAAGATGTTGTTATTTAAGATATACAGTATAGACCGAAGAGCAGGTATTATATCAATGAATATATACCACAGGGCTCGGCACAAACGTTTTCTGTACCCTGAAAGACCGAAGAGAGTGAGTGGTTTGAAAGCTTTAGTGCCTAGTCCTATGGTATTTATTACTCGATATAATACCCGATCTGAAATTTCTATACATAAGTCCGTGGAGTATATTCTGGTGTTCACTAGACATTAGGTTTTACTGTAATTGGCAAAGGGAATCATAATTTAATTCATAAAAAATCATCTTATGCTCAATTACATGGAAAGGGAGGGTGGACAGTCTACAATGCAAATAATTGTATTTTGGCACAACTCTAAAATACTGACATCGTCCCTTAAAAGGCAAATGTTGACATACCTGTAGCACCTGTCGATTGTGTTGACAAACAGCAAGGTTTTACCCCTAACCAGCCTCAGTTTCAACAATGTGTAGATCAACACAAATTTGTCTTCCTCTTCACATCTAGAAAATAATAAAACCAAAAAATCAGCGAAACAAAGACAAACAAGGCATTAACATGCAATATGTTCACCACCAGCAATTTGTTACAGACCCCAACTGTCATACACCAAAAACCAACCATAAAACACTGTCCACAAAACGGTTGGAAACCATAACAATATGTCATAGCACCTCTACTTCTCAATATCTCTACTTTTGTAGATATAGTTGAAGGGGGGGGGGGGGCGCAAAGCCCTGCACTAATTGTTGCACATTTAATAAATAAATAAAGCTGGCTTCTCATTAAAGCTAATATTTAGTTATTCAGGACTCCTGATTACATATTGCCATAACAAAGTCACATCCTATTATTAGATTTTTGAAATCCATCTCAAAAATTATGTTTCTTCAGCATCCTCAACCTTTTAAGTAAGTCCAGCAAATCAAGAGCATTTTTTACTTTTCAATAGCATTAATATGTTTGGTTTTCTTTACAGAATTATACAAAGATGCCCTTTCTTTGGGTGGTATAATACTTGATTTCTACACTGCCGTTATTCACTAGGCCAGTCCAGCAAATCATGCAACATATCGATTATGATGTCATTTGTACAGTTTCTGAGACTGGAAATGGGAATAGCTTGTCACTTTGCATGGGCGGATCCAAGATTTTGTGTTAGGGGGGGGCGTGTGATAATAACTGTGACCGAAGAGTCAAATTTTGTAAAAAGCGATAAAGGAAAAAGATGAATTTTCCGACTTTTTAGGGGGGGGCATGCGCCCCCCACGCCCCCGTCTAGATCCACTGGTGCTTTGTTAAAACACATTGCTACCTTTAAAATATAATATTAATTTAGCATATATTGCATAAGGGAATAGGATATGCGAAACAATATAAATTTGTTATATTCAAAATCAACACCCACCTACAATTTTAAACGTTTCACACTTTATCTACATAATTTAAATATGAGCCTAAATATACTAAAAGCTGAACACAAAATGAACATAAGCGGCACTTAGTTGTTAAGTAATTTCGGAAATACATGTCCATGGATAAATATAGACCAATAAATGAAATTAAATATTAAAATGTTGTTGATTTAGCTTTGGTCATTTTAGTATATAAAGCGATGGTTTTTTGATGTTTCTTCACAATTTTGTACGAGTACAAAGGTAAGTCAGTATTAAATTTTTTCTGAATTAAACTTTTTTAATAAGAAAATTTATTATTGTATTATTAAGAAGTTTTATATACAGAGGAGTTTAATAATTAAAAAAGATCAGGTTAGTATGGCAAGTAAATTTGGACCATGAGTACTTTTTGGCTATAAATAGTGGTTTTCAATAAAATTAAACTCTCTGAAAATAATGGATTAAGACCCTACCATGTCATTTTCTAAAAATGTCAGGCTTAATTTCAAAAAAAAGAGGATCTTATTTTCTCAATTTAAATATATCGAAAGTTGCCTCTATACTATATTAACAACTTTTAAAAAGCGTATGAAGTAATTAATTTTAATTTGATTAATTTCTCTTGTACTTCTCGTATGTGTGTAATTATATAATTTATTTTTTCTGTAATATTGTCATTTAAATAGCATAACATACTTAAAGATTTCATTTACAGTGTACAATATTTTTTTCATCAAACTTTGGAAGAGGTATACATAAATACATGGATACATACTTGTGAGAAAAAATTCATGGAAAATGTAACAGAATCAGGTAATTTAGATAATTAGAATTTGGCATCCATAAGGTCCCAGGTAAAACACTGCTGTCTACTGATAACTACAAATGGACTGAATTCTACATTGCATTTCAGTTTCATCCCCACCAATCACCATGAAGTCTGTGTTAATCGTTTGTCTACTGGCCATAGTTGTCCTCGCAGCAGAGGCAAATCTGGAGAAGAAAATCTTCAAGCGAGAGGAACAACCAGTGAGTATTATATATACTGTATCTATCTTTATTTATGTTCAAAATTGAATTTGTATTGTCAGATCCAAGAAGACTCAGTCCAAATTTTATCAAAAAAGCTGAGATTGAAGAATTTTTGAACAAATTTTTGAATTCTTTTATTTATCATTTTAGTATAGAATTACTAAAGCCCAGTTCAAGGAATACCTGAATTGTTCGAAGGATATTGATGATGTTTTCTACAAACATCTGGAGGATGGAGCATATAACGTGAAATGGGCTGACATCTGTCCATATGCAGGTACAATTATGGTTTATTTTTTCAAGGTAGAATACGACATACGAGGGTTGATCCAAATGTTCTGAATACTTTATGAATATTATTCATATTTGGCCACAACCACCCCATATATAACAGTTTCATTTTGTGTAAAAATAAGCAATAAATTTGACCAGTAACATAGGTGTCTGGTTACCATAGCAACATGACAACATGGTAACAAAACTGCAAGCAAAACACAATGTCTCCTTTTACCATTACATATCAAAATTATCCTGCAACACTGACATGAATGTTGATTAACCTTATTGTGTGTGCAGTATATTTGTCAGTGAATACATACCCAGTACTGTAATTATTTTACACCAGTAATATTACCAGGCGATTGTTACTAAACCATACTACCATAAACAACTTAGAAATAAATATAGCTTATACAATCATATGATGATCAACTGTTGTAAATCCACTAATATAAACTTGGTGCTAAATGCTGCAAGATTTAATGCACACTTTAATAAGAGAGTGATTGCAAAAGCTCACCATAATTGTGAGCTAAAAACATGAATAATCTTTTCATTTTATCTGAATAGATTATGGTCGTGAGGTGCTGAGGAATGAATCTATCCGCCATGAGTGTGATACTGAGGAAATTATAGTTTTCTATGATGAACATGTATCAGGTATTTGTGACCATGTAAGTAAAGAAATAAACCAAAGTATACTTTAGTCCTTTTTTGACCAGTCTCTTAATTAAAGTACAAATAAAAATACAAATATACATGTATACAACAAATATATCAAAGTTAGAAACATTACATTATTCGCAGTTCATTTTTTGTATAACAATGGTATAATATACAAATTTTAGGTCAATTCACATAACTTTACTTACCTAAATGAAACTTAATAATTATGTAGGTCCTCTCAGAAAAGGTGTGGTTTGGAATGGAATGTGAAGGAACTGGGGATTTTGACTACAGACCTAGTGAATTTGACGATGCACCCGAGAAAATCTGTGAGAATCCACAGACCGTAATTGGTATATGACTATGTTCTTCATTTATATAAAGAAAGACTTCATTTAATCTAATCTACATGTATGTCAAATGAACATTAACACCACAGTCACATTTCTGTGACCTGTAAAAAACTGGATATGATAGTTCTCCTACGCTCGCCACAGAATTTCACATGATTTAATTGATTTGGGTCGACGGACGACAGCCGTACGACAAATGTGACTGGGGTATTAGGATGGACCTTTAGGATAATTTTTTTTCTGTAGATATTGGTTGCAGAGTACTGAAGGAGGCAAAAGACAGAGAGTGTAACAAAGAGAGCCTTCCACACATTGGAATGGGAGTGGCGATATTCAATCAGGTGTACTGCCACAAAGGAGACTTTGCACCAATTGGTGAGTAGTTCAAAATAGTATTTTGGCAGAATCTGTTCCTGTATATCTACAGGGTGGGCCAAAAAAAATGCCACTTTTTTTTCTAGACACTACAACTTTTTTATTTTCCAACCTACACACCCCAAATTTTGCAGTTATATAGTGCCAAGGGTTCTTAGTAATAATATAATGTAACAAGTCCTTCAACTTGGATTATATTTGATCTAAAAGGGGAGTTCAATTGGTCCGCCACCCTAATTGATGATAAATTTTAGCTTTAGTCGCCTTGCTGATATTGCAGTATCAATGAAATGTTAGTTAAGTTTTTTTCAACCTGTCTTAATTGCCAGCTTTAGTTTAGCAATTTTCTAGATTGTGTGCCTTCATACAATTTCCTGGAGACCTTCCCATACCCTATACTCACTGGGAGTTTCATTTGGTATGCAAATTATGATTTAATATCAAAAATTAAAAAAGTTATAGCATTTTGAAAAAAAAAATTTTGGCCCACCCTGTACATGGTGTTAAAATTAACTCTTCTCTTGTTGAGTTTTGTGGAAAAATGGCAAAATTATCACCATTTTATAACGTGGTAAAAGTTCTTCAATATCCACAGCTGATCCCAACATATATGATATGAACAAAAGTACAGAACAAGTGCATCATAAAAATGTTACTACCAACAAAACAGAGTTGAATATATGAGTAGCTCAGGCCCTTAGCCAGGGGGAACTGTCAAAATTCCTCCCCCCTTGGCAAAAGCTTCCCCCTTGGTAAAACCGCTCCCCCAGGTAAATCCTGGCTGCGGGCCTGTAGCTAGTACATGAACTTTATATATTATCATATCTCATAATTGTATCTTGAAAGATTGTCACATATATTTAAAATTCATATGAATTTTCTTTGCAGATTTAATGGAAAAATGCCAGCAAAGTGGTGGCTCCAGTGGTGACTAAAGCAAAGATGGCCAAAAAATAGAATCAGAATATATCTGATAAAGCAATATTTATGTGTACCGTGACAAACAGTTTACATGAAATAAATGATTGTTAAAAGCATATATATTGTCATACTTTGTTTTTTAATACAGAGCAAATGTTAATCCAATCCAAGAATAATAAAAAATGGCATCATTTGAATTCTTTGGGTACATCATTCCTGTGTGCTAATTCCAATGATGATAATGACAATAATTGTATAGTATGCGAGTATGAAGCTCATACATCTCAGCATTTTTTATATGATTATCTTAGAGTATCTTATCTTATATCAATTATAAATACAACTGCTCTTAGTTTTTGAGTTATGGTACAGAGCATAAAATAAAAACGTAAAAATGGCGGCCATTTTCAAAATGGCTGCCTTCTTGCCAAAGTGTCATAAAACATTGTGCCATGCTTATGGGTACAGTATTCAAATATCAAATATGAACAAAATCGCTCTACCACTTTTCAAGTTACAGCGGAGGAATTCCCTATATTCCTCCGAACTTCATTCGATGGGATAATAAGTGTTCCCTTTTGAATAATGGAGCAGTGTGCAATCTCATCACAGTCAAGGTCAAAATCTAGGTAAAATCAAAGTTTTTAAGTTTCTCAAGGCCATACAGTACCAGACACTACACTTTATTTTTTGCCTGACATTTAGTCTACAGATGATATTCTACAGCATAGTTCAGTGAGTTGAATGGCAGTTTTCCTTAGTCTAAAAAATTGTAGATGGATACACAAATAGAAGAAATATTAAAGAGTAGGTGATTCCATAGGATCATGAGAGGCGATTCGTAGAATTTAATATGCATGTGCTGAACAAACACGATAAAAGAGAATAGCTTACAACAATGCAAATGTCCATTGCCGATGCAATACATCATTGTTATATTCATGTGAATAATTTCATTTACTCTATTTTGCATTACTAATAACAACCACAATGTTTATATACAAAACCATGCACTTCTGTTCATACAGTCGTTAAAGGGAACCAACTTGGTTTTACATTAATATGAACAAATCATCATCAATATGAGCTGAATGTTATAACTGATTAATGAATAAGGAATTACGTAAAATCCAATGCTAGAAGTCACAGCAAAAAGCAAATTAAAAACAGCAACTCCATAGCAAGTCTAATCGAGTTTTCATGAATGTGAAAGATAAGAATGACCTGATATGAGACCAAATAAAGCATAATTATATGTACAGTTATTCCTAAGAGAACCACCTCCATTTGTGATATTCTATCATTATTATGATGTTTTCAGCTGAAGGATATAGAATACAATAAATACAGTGAAACCTGTAAAGTTGAACACCTCTAGAAGTAGAACACTTCTGTTAGTTGAACACTTATCTAAGACCTATCTAACTTAATGTTAAACAAACCTCTATAAGTAGAACACCTCCAAAAGTTGAACACTTTTTAGAGGTATCAAAGGTGTTCTACTTAAACAGGTTTTACTGTATTCAATATATTGAAAAATATGAAACCCTGAGGTTACAAATATGTACGATCCTCATGATTATATTCATGGAATAATAAAGCATCTCAGTGAATCAAATAAATTAGATCAACACCCGGAATTAAATCCATCATAAGGATAAGGTATAAAAATGCGTCATTTGGGATTTCTTTTTCTAATTATATTTGGCTCATACCTGGAGTATAATGAGACCTCTGACACCTGTCAAAAGTCCAAGATTATGCTATGTAAAAGAGCTGATATCGTTCAAATGATGGAAGAACAAAAATCCAATTTTGATGCTTTGGAGCAGACACTTGAAGAAGACATTGCTGCATTGAAAAATGATTTGGCCACATTTAAAATTGATTCGGTCACTATCCAAAAAGAACTCAAAAAGGATATAACTGCTCTTAAAGATGGAATGACAAGTATACTTAACTCTATTAAAGGTACACCTGATTTCTTTTCAAAATTGATAAGCCTTAAAGGTTAATCTAATCATGACCACATTGTTCTGTATAACTATTTTATTTATCATTAGGTGAGAGCACCAAATGATGAATTTTGACTTTTACAATTGAATGACACTTTTCAAAAGTGGATTATCTAAATGTTCAAAGAGTTCTTATTTCTCTAGATATCAAAGTGGAATCAACACATACAGGACCAACATCCAGTACAACCAAACAGCATGATGGATTGTCAAAAGACTGCAGTGAACTGTCTGATGGAGTGACTAATATAACAACAGAGAGTGGACAGGAATTTGAAGCCAAATGTGAAGATGGCTGGCTCTATATAACAGTAAGAAAAGATGGTTCAGTTGACTTTAACAAAAACTGGCAAGATTTCAAAGATGGATTTGGCTCATTGGAAGGGGAACATTTCCTTGGATTTGAAAATATAAGATCAGTGCTTACCCAGGGGGAATATGACATGAGAACATCATTCACTAGTTGGGAACCAGAAACTCGGTATATTGATTATGAAAATGTCAATATCGGTGATGAAGCTAGTGGATACCGACTCACATACAAATGGCCTGCAACTAAAGGCACGATGACGAATTCAAATGGACTTGACCTGGCCTTCACAACTAAGGACCGAGACAATGATAGTTGTGGTGATTGCAACTGTGCTATTGAGTACAAAGGTCCGGGATGGTTTGGGCGATGTTTAGCATCTAATCGGTTTGGCCCATATATTCATGGTACCACATGTCCAGGGTCATATTTGTGCATGACATGGGGTAGTGGTTGGCCAAAGTGGATGGATGGAACTAAATATAATAGCAAATACTCCTTCAAAGCAATGGACATGAAGATAAAACCAAGCAATAAAGTAATATAGAAATTGCAATATGTAACATTACTCCGCATTGATCAAGAATAAAAATAGATTGATGTAAATGTAGTTTGTTTGAAACTGCAATTCACATTCGTATAATGTAGTCAAAATTGACAAAGCCCCAATTACTTCATGCTTTTAAAGGAACATATTGATGATAGATTAGTTCTTAACTTGTGTCTTTACCTTGGTAACAGGTACATCACTACTGTATCTTAACATTTTGAATTCAGAAAATAGCTTGGAAATTTCTTCTCAAGCACACGTTCTTGGCCCATAAAGTATCAGCTTATATAAGTTGTACCAAAACCATCAACCGGTATTTGAGTTATCGCCAGGACAGTTGTGCAGATGGACAAATGAATGTAGAAACAAATAGATAGATGGATGAACAACTTCTCTATATCTCTAATAAAAACTTTGTTAGGGGGATAATGATGAAGTAGGTTTTAGATACAACCAGACTTTGTTTTCAATTCAAATAGGGTTACTAAATAAGCAAAGGGTCTAGATAGGCTAAAATTATTAGCCAATGTGAAAAATTATTAGCCAAAATATTTTTTATCAAATGACATAAAAAGCATACTTCAAACAAATTTCACATGTCATATTCCGGCTAATGCTATTGAATTTCAACCAAGACTCCCCCGCCTTCTAATCTGGTCAGAAAGAACCCTTGGAAAGACCTCAATGGTTCCGGCAAGCGGAAATGCTTACCACCTTCCTTTGTCTCAATTCCCATTGGCTAGTTTTCAAATAAAACACATTGTTATGATGTTTTAATCAATGTTTTACCCAAAGTATCTCGAGAAAATTTTCGAAGAATTTGGCTTATCTATAGCTGAATAATTACTTGTGAAATTGCTTCCCATTTTTTGGTACAAACACTATGAAGTTCTAATTGCATTGCTCCGGTATGGGATCTTTTGAAATGCTATAGTGAATTTCTTAGTACTCAGATAATATACGAATCTACTTGATCTTTTTTATATTTTTGTTTTTGCTTACAATATTCCCAGGCTTCTTTTCACAAATTTTCAGTGAATTTGGTTCATCAATTGCTGAGAAATTACTTGTCAAAAAGTGTCTCACCTTTTTGGACACCCGATTTATTGTAGCTCAATCAATCAATTTGTTGAAGTTGTAGCAAACAATAAGGGTTAAGTCATTTCAAGGATTTTTGAATATCGATGTGGATCATCATATTAAATGATGATATGTGATATCATATTTCATTTTCTTCTCAGCCATGTACCTGATGAAACAGAAATATGGTATGAGTATAAGATTTACCCAGATCCCAGTAGGTAGTTACCAGTTTCACTACCATGACGCTGATTCAGGTCAGGTAACACAGCAATAGAACTGCAGAACACCATTTGGAAACTGCATGTTGAAGAAGTTAATGAAAACACAGGATGAAATCCTTTGCTAAGGGCTGATGTGAAAAAGTCAGTCCACCCCAGTAGGGATCGAACCCACGACCGCTCACTTTCCGGGCAACTGCATATTGAAGAAGTGACATTGATCATAGATGGGAGGTGCGCCATTTTAATTTTAACATTGATAATGGTGGTATATCGTTGTTATGTCACCATCACAAGTCTTATTGTCTCCTCCATATGTTGTGACATATTGTTATGATCACCAACATTTTTATTTAATTAACATTAATATGAACAATTCCTCATCAACAAGAGCTGAATGTAATAATTGATTAATGGATAAGGAATGACGTAAAATCCAATGCTAGAAATCACAGTAAAAGGCAAATTAAAAACAGCAACTCCATAGCAAGTCCAATCGAGTTTTCATGAATGTGAATGACAAGAATGTACTGATATGATACCCAATAAAGCAGAATTGAGAGTATATAATAGGGGCTTTAATATGGATGAAAGATGTAGAATACAATAAATATACAATATATTTAGAGATATGAGACAATCCCTGAGGTTACATGCAAATATGTACAATTCTAATAATGCGATTCATGGAATAATAAATTCACATGAGACAGTACATCAAATGAATTAGAACAACAGCCACAACTTAATCTATCATAAGGATAAAGTATAAAAATGCGTCATTTTGAATTTCTTTTTCTAATAATATTTGGCTCATACCTGGAGTATAATGAGACTTCTGACACCTGTCAAAAGTCCAAGATTATGCTATGTAAGAGAGCTGATATCGTTCAAATGATGGAAGAACAAAAATCGAATTTTGATGCTTTGGAGCAGACACTTAAACATGACATTGCTGCATTGAAAAATGATTTGGCCACATTTAAAAATGATTCGGTCACTATCCAAAAAGAACTCAAAAAGGATATAACTGCTCTTAAAGATGGAATGACAAGTATACTTAAGTCTATTAAAGGTACACCTGATTTTTTCAAAATTGATGAGCCATAAAGGTTGTGTCTTACATGCAATAATAAGTCGCTCAGTTCAGCTTTGAAAAGATGAAAAATCTAATCATGACCACATTGTTCTATACAACTATTTTATCATTACGCAGGTGAGAGCACCAAATGATGAATTTTGACTTTTACAATTGAATAACACTTTTCAAAAAGTGGATTATCTAAATGTTCAATGTTTTCTAATTTCTCTAGATATCAAAGTTGAATCAACACATACAGAACCAAAGGCCAGCACAACTGAACAGCATGATGGTCTGTCAAAAGACTGCAGTGAACTGTCTGATGGAGTGACTAATATAACAACAGAGAGTGGACGGGAATTTGAAGCCAAATGTGAAGATGGCTGGCTCTATATAACAATTAGAAAAGATGGTTCAGTGGACTTTCACAAAAACTGGCAAGATTTCAAAGATGGATTTGGCTCATTGGAAGGGGAACATTTCCTTGGATTTGAAAATATAAGATCAGTGCTTACCCAGGGGGAATATGACATGAGGACATCATTCACAAGTTGGGAACCAGAAACTCGGTATATCGATTATGAAAATGTAAGTATCAGTGATGAAGCTAGTGGATACCGACTCACATACAAATGGCCTGCAACTAAAGGTACGATGACGAATCCACCAAATGGATTTAACTTGGCCTTCACAACTAAGGATCGAGATAATGATGCATATCGTTATGATAACTGTGCAGTGATGTACAAAAGCCCGGGATGGTTTGGCGGTTGTTTGGCATCTAATCAGTTTGGCCCATATATTCATGGTACCACATGTCCAGGGTCATATTTGTGCATGACATGGGGTAGTGGTTGGCCAAAGTGGATGGATGGAAGTAAATATAATAGCAAATACTCCTTCAAAGCAATGGACATAAAGATAAAACCAAGCAATAAAGTAAAATAGAAATTGCAATATCACGAATATGTAACATCACTATGCATTGATCAAGATTAAATATAGATTGATGTAAATGTAGTTTGTTTGAAACTGCAATTCACATTGAAAATGCCCCAATTACTTCATGCTTTTAAAGAAACACATTAATGATAGATTAGTTTTTAACTTGTGTCTTTAGCTTGGTAACAGATACATCACTACTGTATCTTAACATTTTGAATTCAGAAAATAGCTTGGAAATTTCTTCTCAAGCACACGTTCTTGACCCATAAAGTATCAGCTTATATAATTTGTACCAAAACCATCAACCGATATTTGAGGACAGTTGTACGGCTGGACAAATGAATGTAGAAACAGATAGATAGATGGATGAACAACTTCTCTATATCTCTAATAGAAGCTTTGTTCTGGGGATAATGATGAAGTAGGTATTAGTTACAACCAGACTCTGTTTTCAATTCAAATAGAGTTACTAAATTAGCCAGGGGGTCTAGATAGGCTAAAATTATTAGCCAATGTGAAAAATTATTAGCCAAAATATTTTTTTTCATATGACATAAAAAGCATACTTCAAACAAAGGAGTGGTATCGATATGGAGAACTGAATTCAACAATGTTTTTCTCTTAATCCAATCATTTAAAACATTCTGTAAAAAAACATGGTATTTTATGTAATGTTGACTGATAAACGACAATTTAATGCGAAAAATATTTAGAAATATTTTATATAACATTTTTTGTTTTTTTAGTGCAATTGTTTTTGCTCCTTTCTACCAATTCTTGAGAATGACATAAAATGTCTTTCCGAACCTTGTTGGAACAAAATAGCATATTCAACATGTTTTTAGACCTTTCAATATTATATAGTTATACAAAGGAATTTTTGGTTGATTCTAAAAAAGTATTCAAAAAATTAAAACAAAATCGCCCAAAATCTCCTTAGTACAATTACAATATTGAGAGACCTAAACATGTTGTTTTTATGTTGTTTTGTTCCAATGAGGTTCGGAAAGATGTTTCATTTCACTTTCACTCATTATTACCATTCAAAAGATGACCATTAAATTGACGAGTGTTAAATTTTTAGATTTTTTTATGACTGGTTTAAGAGAAATGTGTGTTCAAAAATTTCTCCATATCGATACCACTCCTTTCAAATGGTATCGTCCCGCTGACGCTATTGAATGTCAACCAAGGCTGCCCTGCCTTCTAATCTGGTCAGAAAGACCCCTGGGAAAGACCTCAATGGTCCCGGGAAGAGGAAATGCTTACCACCTTCGTTTGTCTGAATTCCCACTGGCTAGTTTTCAAATAAAACACATTGTTATGATGTTTTGATCAATGTTTTACCCAAAGTATCTCGAGAAAATTTTCAAAGAATTTGGCTTATCTATAGCTGAATAATTACTTGCGAAATTGCTTCCCATTTTTTGGTACAAACACTATGAAGTTCTAATTGCATTGCTCCGATATGGGATCTTTTGAAATGCTATAGTGAATTTCTTAGTACTCAGATAATATACGAATCTACTTGATCTTTTTTATATTTTTGTTTTTGCTTACAATATTCCCAGCCTTCTTTTCACAAATTTTCAGTGAATTAAGGGGTTCATCAATTGAGAAATTACTTGTCAAAAAGTGTCTCACCTTTTTGGACACCCGATTTATTGTAGCTCAATCAATCAATTTGTTGAAGTTGTAGCAAACAATAAGGGTTAAGTCATTTCAAGGATTTTTGAATATCGATGTGGATCATCATATTAAATGATGATATGTGATATCATATCTCATTTTCTTCTCAGCCATGTACCTGATGAAACAGAAATATGGTATGAGTATAAGATTTACCCAGATCCCAGTAGGTAGTTACCAGTTTCACTACCATGACGCTGATTCAGGTCAGGTAACACAGCAATAGAACTGCAGAACACCATTTGGAAACTGCATGTTGAAGAAGTTAATGAAAACACAGGATGAAATCCTTTGCTAAGGGCTGATGTGAAAAAGTCAGTCAACCCCAGTAGGGATCGAACCCACGACCCCTCACTTTCCGGGCAACTGCATATTGAAGAAGTGACATTGATCATAGATGGGAGGTGCGCCATTTTAATTTTAACATTGATAATGGTGGTATATCGTTGTTATGTCACCATCACAAGTCTTATTGTCTCCACCATATGTTGTGACATATTGTTATGATCACCAACATTTTTATTTAATTTACATTAATATGAACAATTCCTCATCAACAAGAGCTGAATGTAATAATTGTTTAATGGATAAGGAATGACGTAAAATCCAATGCTAGAAATCACAGTAAAAGGCAAATTAAAAACAGCAACTCCATAGCAAGTCCAATTGAGTTTTCATGAATGTGAATGACAAGAATGTACTGATATGATACCCAATAAAGCAGAATTGAGAGTATATAATAGGGGCTTTAATATGGATGAAAGATGTAGAATACAATAAATATACAATAAATTTAGAGATATGAGACAATCCCTGAGGTTACATGCAAATATGTACAATTCTAATAATGCGATTCATGGAATAATAAATTCATATGTGACAGAACATAAAATAAATTAGAACAACAGCAAGGATAAAGTACAAAAATGCGTCATTTGGGATTTCTTTTTCTAATTATATTTGGCTCATACCTGGAGTATAATGAGACCTCTGACACCTGTCAAAAGTCCAAGATTATGCTATGTAAAAGAGCTGATATCGTCCAAATGATGGAAGAACAAAAATCCAATTTTGATGCTTTGGAGCAGACACTTAAACATGACATTGCTGCATTGAAAAATGATTTGGCCACATTTAAAAATGATTTGGTCACAATCCAAAATGAACTCAAAAAGGAAATAACTGCTCTTAAAGATGGAATGACGAGTATACTTAACTCTATTAAAGGTACACCTGATTTCTTTTCAAAATTGATAAGCCTTAAAGGTTAATCTAATCATGACCACATTGTTCTGTATAACTATTTTATTTATCATTAGGTGAGAGCACCAAATGATGAATTTTGACTTTTACAATTGAATAACACTTTTCAAAAGTGGATTATCTAAATGTTCAAAGAGTTCTTATTTCTCTAGATATCAAAGTGGAATCAACACATACAGGACCAACATCCAGTACAACCAAACAGCATGATGGATTGTCAAAAGACTGCAGTGAACTGTCTGATGGAGTGACTAATATAACAACAGAGAGTGGACAGGAATTTGAAGCCAAATGTGAAGATGGCTGGCTCTATATAACAGTAAGAAAAGATGGTTCAGTTGACTTTAACAAAAACTGGCAAGATTTCAAAGATGGATTTGGCTCATTGGAAGGGGAACATTTCCTTGGATTTGAAAATATAAGATCAGTGCTTACCCAGGGGGAATATGACATGAGAACATCATTCACTAGTTGGGAACCAGAAACTCGGTATATTGATTATGAAAATGTCAATATCGGTGATGAAGCTAGTGGATACCGACTCACATACAAATGGCCTGCAACTAAAGGCACAATGACGAATTCAAATGGACTTGACCTGGCCTTCACAACTAAGGACCGAGACAATGATAGTTGTGGTGATTGCAACTGTGCTATTGAGTACAAAGGTCCGGGATGGTTTGGGCGATGTTTAGCATCTAATCGGTTTGGCCCATATATTCATGGTACCACATGTCCAGGGTCATATTTGTGCATGACATAGGGTAGTGGTTGGCCAAAGTGGATGGATGGAACTAAGTATAATAGCAAATACTCCTTCAAAGCAATGGACATAAAGATAAAACCAAGCAATAAAGTAATATAGAAATTGCAATTTTTTTTTTGCATTATTATTATTATTATTAAAAAATTAAAAATTATTATTAAAAATTATGCATTATTAAAAAAAAATAGATTGCTAGAAATGTACATCTTAAAAGTCTGTTTTAAATTGCAAGAGACTAGATGTAAATAGAAATAATAATCCTGATTTTAAAATTCAGTCAATACAAGATCCCTAAGTGAAATTTACACACATGTACATATATAAATAAAAATATGATAAACAGCAGACGACAACCACAAAACATAAAATCATTGGTTACATCCTCGCAATTTTCCACCAATGATAAGAACATGGTTGAAAATTGTAAAAACAAGAGATGCGGCTGCTGTATTCATCTACTTCAAGAAGGACATTTCTCTTATAAAGAGAAAATAATAGCTCCTAAAAACCACATGACATGCGATTCTAGCAATGTACTGTATGCGTTGATATGTCTAGGATGTGATGAAATATATATTGGACAAACGGGAGATACACTTAGAAACCGTGTCAGAGTCCACAGACAGCACATTAATGATGAAACTGTCAGAATGCTGCCTGTGAGCGATCATATCGCTAACTGTGCTCAAAAAATGGATATAAAATTTAAAATCTTACCATTTTTTCAAATACACAAGGACGATTTAACACTTAGACTGAAATACGAGGAACATTTTATTAATATATTTAAACCTAAATTAAATAAAAAATCCCTCTCTCGTTGTCAGTCAACAAAATGAAACATTGGTTCTTATGTAAAATTAATGACGTCATACATAAATAATAATTATACCTGCACAGGTATATATTTTATGACGACATTAATTATAACTAGACATGTAAATTGAACAAGTTCAATTTAAGACTCCAGATTTAAAACTTTTTTTAAGCTGAGTCATCCAGAACTTGTAAGCTGAGTCATTCAGAATAAGCTGAGTCAGCTAGAATATAGACATTTAGACAACTTTTAAGAAGGCTATCTTCGACTCTATTGGCTTAACATGGGGATATCATCATATCGACTTTTCGAGACGTCAAACCGCTATAACTATCTAACCAGAAGTTAGATTGAAATTTGGTTTAAAGATTCTGATTTCTGAGAAAATCCTACCCTTAATTCATAACTCATACGTTAAATTTGGAGAATTTTTTATTTTGACCTACATTTCGGACACCATATCTCAAAAGTGGGTCAAAAAACTTTCTGACGGCAGAAGGCTAACACTATAAGCACACTCTTTGCTACCTGTATACAAAATTTTGAACCAAATCCTTAAAGTGTAATGTCAGAATCGCAAAAATAAGGATTAACTATGAATTTGACCTAGATCTTGACCAAGGCATTTTTGCGTCCAAATTTTAAAGCTAGATAGCCTTCGAGGTCCCCTCCTTTTATAGGCTTTCAGAATATTAAGCTGTACTCAGTCTATATCTGGTATTTTACACTTCAAAAAATCCTTTTTCTCATTGACATAACATGGGGCACCAAATTTAGCGATTTTTGAGCTTTCAAAACGCCATAACTTTCGAACCGGAAGTCGGATCGAAATTTGGTAATAACTTCATTTCATAACTCATACGTTAAATTTGGAATTTTTTTATTTTGACCTACTTTTTGGACACGCCATAACTTCCGAACCGGGAGTCGGATTGAAATTTGGTTTGCAGATTCAGATTCCTGAGAAAATTCTACCCTTAATTCATAACTCATACGTTGAATCTGGAGAACTTTTTATTTTGACCTACTTTTCGGACACCATATCTCAAAAGTGGGTCAAAATACTTTCTGACGGCAAAAGGCTAACACTATTAGCACACTCTTTGCTACCTGTATACAAAATTTTGAAGTAAATTATTAAAGTGTAGTGTCAGAATCGTAAAAATAAGGAAAAACTATGAATTTGACCTAGATTTTGACCTAGGCATTTTGGTGTCCAAATTTTGAAGCTATGTAGCTTTTGAGGTCCCCTTCTTTTATAAGCATTCATTATGTTAAGCTGTACTCAGTCTATATCCTGTATTTTACACTTCGAAAAAGTCTTTTTTCCCATTGACTTAACATAGGCACCAAATTTAGCGATTTTTGAGTTTTCAAAACACCATAACTTCCGAACCGGAAGTCTGATCCAAATTTGGTTTGCAGATTTGGATTCCTGAGAAAATTCTACATCTTTTTCATAGCTCACACATTCGATTTGGAGCATGTTCAGGCATGACCTACATTTCGGACGCCATATCTCAAAATCGGTAAGAGGAATCAAAATTCTGATGTCATATCTTTGATTCGCCTTTTTCTAAGCTACACGATGAAAAAAAGATGAAGGAGTTACGAAGAATATTGACGAAGATATGATGAAGAATGTTGAAAATGTAAGATTTGACCTAGTTCTTGACCTTTGTCCTAGATAAAAATTTGACCTAATTTCCCAGAAAGCCGGTTTCAGTCTTTAGTTAACCATGTAAGTTGGATTAATGAAGCTGTTATAGTTGACGAGAAATTTGGTGAGGAGGAAGAAAAATAACTAGATTTGTGAAATTGAACAAGTTCAATTTAAGACTCCAGATTTATTTGACCTAGATAGATCAGTAAAGAGCTGAGTAAGTAACTGAGTAATTAGCTGAGTAAGTACCTTAGTAGAAGTTGAGTAAGTAGCTGAGTAAGTAACTGAGTAAAAAGCTGAGTAGGTAGCTGAGTAAGTAGCTGAGTAAGTACCTGAGTTAGTAGCTGAGTAAGTTGCTAAGTAAGTAATAACTAATTAAGTAATTGAGTAAGTAGTCAAATAAGTAGCTGAGTAGGTAGAGAGGTAAAGTAGGGTATGCAGGAATTTTTGAAAGTATATTTGATCAATCTGCATCGTGAATACTGACAAGTGCGAATTTCAAACTTCAAAATGGCGTAGAATCTAAACCGGGGGTCGGATTGCAATTTTAATTTCAGATCTGGATTCCTGAGGAAATTCTACCCCTAATTCATAACTCATACTTTAAAATTGGAGATTTTTTATTTTGACCTACATTTCGGACACCATATCTCAAAAGTGGGTCAAAAAACTTATTGACGGCAAAATGTTTCATTATTAGCACACTCTTTGCTACAAGTATACAAAATTTCGGAGAATATCATTGAAGTGTAGTGTCAGAATCGCAAAATAAAAAAAAATATGAATTTGACCTAGATTTTGAACTAGGTATTTTGGTGTCCAAACTTTGAAGGAAAGTAGCTTTTGAGGGCTTTCATTATGTTTAGCTGTACTAATTCTTTATCTCGTATTTTTACACTTCAAAAAATTATTCGGTCCCATTGATTTAACATGGGGCACCAAATTTAGCGATTTTTGAGATCTCAAAACACCATAACTTCAGAACAAGTAGTCGGATCGAAATTTGGTTTGCAGATCTAGATTTCTGAGAAAATTCTACCCTTAATTCATAACTCATACGTTAAATTTGGAAAACTTTTTACTTTGGCCTACTTTTTGGACACCATATCTCAAAAGTGGGTCAAAATACTTTCTGACGGCAAAAAGCTAACACTATTAGCATACTTTTTGCTACCTGTATACAAAATTTTAAAGCAAATCATTTAAATATAGTGTCAGAATCGAAAAAATAAGGCAAAACTATAAATTTGACCTAGATTTTGACCTAGGCATTTTGGTGTCCAAATTTTGGAGCAAAGTAGCCTTCGAGGTCCCCTTCTTTAATAGGCTTTCATTATATTAAGCTGTACTCAGTCTATATCTTGTATTTTACACTTCAAAAAAATCTTTTTTCCCATTGCCATAACATGGGGCACCAAATTTAGCGATTTTTGAGCTATCAAAACGACATAAATTCCAAACCAAAAGTCGGATTGAAATTTGGTTTGCAGATTTGGATTCCTGAGAAAATTCTACCCTTAATTCATAACTTATACGTTAAATTTGGAGAACTTTTTAGTTTGACCTACTTTTCGGACACCATATCTCAAAAGTGGGTCAAAATACTTTCTGACGGCAAAAGGCTAACACTATTAGCACACTCTTGGCTACATGTATACAAATTTTCGAAGAATATAATTAATCTGTAGTGTCAGAATCGCAAAAATAAGGAAAAACATTGAATTTGACCTAGATTTTGACCTAGGCATTTTGGTGTCCAAATTTTTATGAAAAGAAGGTCTTGTGGTCCCTTTCTTTTATGGGCTTCCATTATGTTTAGCTGTGCTTAGTCTATATCTCGTATTTTACACTTCAAAAAAATATTTTTTCCCATTGAATTAACATGGGGCACCAAATTTAGCGATTTTTGAATTTTCAAAACGCCATAACTTCTGAACCGGAAGTCAGATCGAAATTTGGTTTTCAGATTCGGAATCCTGAGAAAATTTTCTATAAGACTGATATCCTGGACATTGGATTCGGTGAAATTTTTTTTGGACCTCGTTTTCGGACACTGATATCTCGAAATCGGTTTGAGATACCAAAAAACTAAATCGACCCTAGGTTTTCTACTTTTTTATGAGGAACACAATGAAAAAAACCAGGATCAAAAATATTGAAGGACGACCGAGATAATGGGAAAAAGTGACAAAGTACTGGATTTGACCTAGTTCTTGACCTTTGACCTAGATAAAAATTTGACCTAATTTCCCATCATCCCAGATACATTCCCTAGTTAATCATGTAAGCAGCTTAAAGTAAATTCTTTTAGTTGGTGAGAAATCTGGGAAGGAGGAAGATTCTGAAAGAATAATAATAAAGAAAACTGACGAAAGCAATAGACTCCAGATTTTCATCTGGAGTCTAATAAAGAAAACAGGCAAAAACAATAGACTCCAGATTTTCAATCTGGAGTCTAATTATAATTACGTCATCCTGCGATTATCTGTCAGTTGCCTGAAGATTTGAAGAAACTAGTTGCAACGAAATGAAGTCATCTTGTGTTTTTATTTAAATTTTATTATATATATATATATATATAAAAAAAATATATAAAAAGAAGACGCCATTTCAAAGATCAGTGGCACAGCTTTCCTATATCCCTCTCAAACTTTGTTCGGTGGGATAATTAGGGTTAAGCAAGAGTACAGATGTACTTACTTTATATGGTATTGCGTTAATTGGGCAGTTTCTGGAAGTTGAGATTCCTCCAGTTTGAGAATGACAGGATTGTGCAGCACCATCTTTTTTAATGCCTTGACATCATCACCTAATGTTGCTGACATCAAGAACGCCTGATAGATTTGTGGGAAATGGCTGGAAGACATTTATTTTAAGCATGACAATAATTTTGAATAAATACCTTTAATCTGCAATACTCATTTCTAATTCTAATTTATTTTCTTGCTTTTTGACAAAAATATTACATTTTTGAAGACACATATATTTGTATTATGAAGTGTGCAAAACGTAAATCTTGTTCTTCTCTTATTCTGAAAAAGAAGCTTATTCAATATTTTATCAATATATAGATGAAAGACTATTAAGTATAATTATTTCATTCAATATTTTTATTCCATACAAATGTTACACTTGGCAATCAAATAAAGAATACTTACTTTAATAGAATTTTAATGTCTTGTTCATAACCAAAAGAGAAGACCAGATCCGCTTCATCAATGACAACCATTTCTAATGTCTCTTTGACATCAAGGTTTTTCGCCTGAATATGGGCCATAATACGTGCGGGGGTCCCGACTACTATATCAGGGTTTTCCATCAGAAGAGGCCTATTTGAAAAACAAGTTAAGATTTTTCTAATTTTCATATGTAATGAATAAGTAATTTTTTGGAAAAATTCAAAACAAACAAAACCAAAAATTACACAAAAATAACTACTCAATTTCAAAATGTGCATCATAGAATGAACTGAAGACATGGTTATGTCTTATTGAATCAAATTGTTTTAGCAGGGTGATGCCATAAAGAACAACTTACGAGATATAAATCATTTTTTGGTTTCTTGCAAAAATCTTAAAGATTTGGCACATACAGAACATAGTATGAGTTACGGTTGAGATGAAAGTATACTGGATGCCATAAGACCAAACTCTTCGTTTTGTGAACACCAACTTATAGTGAACACTTTTTTCTAAAAAATGTTCTTTTCTAAAGAATGTTCCATACACTGGTTTTACTATACTTACTTCTGTGCATTAAGAGAGACTTGACCAGAAACATCAACACATCTTACTTCTCTGCTACAGCTATTTGTAAGTTCCTAGAACACATCAAATAAACTTTCCTGAGCAAATGAGCTAGTACACTACATTCTTATATTACAAAGAATCAATCATTCCAATTTACATTTTTGTATTCATCCAATCATAGACATCACTGGCGGATCCATTGGGACCCAAAAATTTTGTAAGGCCCCAAAAATCAAAAATGGGCCTTTTTGGGCATAATTTGGTCTTTTAAAGCCTTTTTAGGCCAAATTTGGACCTTATTTTCAATTTGAGGGGCCCAAAATTTTTTTGTGGAATTTTTTTTCCGCACTCAAAATTTGGGCCCCTTGATAGATTCTGGATCCCTTAGTGGGCATTACATAGGCTATGTTTGGATAGCTATAAAATTTTGTTCATTATGTTTTCATTTAGAAGTGAAGGGCCTTGGCAATAACCAACTCTGATTGCTGGGGTCAGTTTGAGGCTCTCATACAAGAACCTCATTCATTAAATCACCAACAAATCACTGATTCCTAAATACTTTAACATAATTCCATATTAAGCTTTCACATGAAAACAAATAAAAAAGTATGTATGCTGTTAGGGTCATTTTGGTGAAAGGATTAGGTATTTTGGTCATTTAAGAACTACTTGTTATCTTTGGATTCCGAAGGATCTAAATATACTTATTATTTGGATGAACCATCCCTTTCAGTTTAAGTTGGTCAATACCCTTGTCATTGAGTTAAATTATCATGTCATTTTTTAGAAATTTGTTAACTTAAGGTCTATTTTTCGGACAAAACTGACAAGTGTTTACATTTTCTTCATCATGTTGAGCATGTCCTATTGCATGAGTTATTAAAAATGCATGTGTCTGATTTTAATTATTAATCTAGATGACTTGCTGGCTAATGATTATCCATTGAGCTAGATAATCGAAGATGGATATCAAAAGTCACTCAAACTAGTTGTCTAGAGAAACCAGTTGTAGGACTCTATCAAGAAAGAAAGACACAAAGAAATCATTTAGAATCTTTTTTGAAATAAAATTATAAAATATCTTAACTTAAATAAACAACTGAACAAATAAAATAACAAGATGGATCTAAATTGCAAAACAATCAAACTGACATTATTTGTTTCGTTAACGATCTATATGATACTCTTTGGATATTTTCTATATCCACTTTTGAATATTACAGTAAGCTATAAGAACATAATTTCACCAGTTACAAAAAGATTAGCTTTTGGACAAAAGATCCAAACATTTTCCAAAGGAAAAAAGGCGTTAACGTTTATTGAAGATCTCGATGAAAAATGTGAAGATTTCCATAAGGAGAGTATTGAACTGAAAAAATGCAGTGATACAGTTCATGAAAAATATGGACATCACACAAAAAATTATACATTACCTACAATCCGACAAGATAGATGTCATTGCTGTTTCCCAAAATTATCGTACATATTCAACTCTAACAAAGTATGTGCTGGGGCTCAACCAATCGAAATTGTGATTTTTATTACGTCAACGTACAATCGGAGAACAAGGCGGGATATTTTGAGACAAACTTGGGCAAGTCATGAAGCTGAAAAACTTTACAACACAAGACATGTGTTTCTTTTTGGAATGAGTAAAAATAAAACGGTGAATTATTTAATCAAAAAGGAAAATAATGAGTTTCAGGATATGGTTCAGGGGGATTTTTTAGACTCTTATAGGAATCTAACATATAAGACAATATTTGGAATACGTTGGGCGGTACAATTCTGCCCAAATGCTAAATTCGTCATGAAAACAGATGATGACATGTGGGTTAACACACGCCACCTGGTGGCTAATATGAGCCAATGGGAAACCAAGAATTCGACCAATCATCTCATTGGAAATTGCAAATATAAGGACTACCCACATCGATGGAAAACATCAAAATGGTACGTCACAAAAGAGGAATATCCACATACCCTTTACCCAGGCCTCTGCTCGGGTGCTGGCTATATGATGTCACAAAATCTCTCACGAGAAATTGCCAGAATTTCTCGAAATATTCCATATTTCTTTCTTGAAGATGTTTATGTAAGTTTATGCATTGAAGCATTAGGCGCCCCCTATGGATTGTATAACATATCGAGATTTGCAGATGCACGACCTATACGCTACAAATCATGTGAAATCCATGGACAATATACTGCACATAATGTTCCAGGCTATCAAATGTTGAATGAATGGAAAAACACAACAAATTGTCTCAAACATTTTCTAAAATTGAGCCAGAACTCACGATTCCTTGGCTTATATAATAGAACATGGAAATACAAAAATGATTGACTCTATAGTAGTGTTGTAGGTAAATGACATGCGGGAATATAATTAAAATGTGACGTGAGCGGGTGATATATATATATCACCCGCCGATATAACCCGCTCATCAGATATACGACGTCAAAAATTCAGGGAGTAGATACTGAGCCAAGTATAAAATAATCAGTTATTAAATGCTCGATTTTTGTCTTGGTCCATCAGGTAGATATATTGTATTTCCCTCAAATATAGTGTATCAAAAACCTCCCATTAAATAACCTCTATTTATTACATAGTACAGTGAATCTAAAAAATATTTATGATTCTGAGCAATCAGACTAGAAATGTGCAGAATATAGAAATCTTCGGACCTGTACGGTACATATGTTTATTTTTGGTGGATCCTCATTGGCAATCATTTCTTTAACTCAATTCTGCTGAATAAATTGTGTCAAAGTAAGTGCGTTCTTCCCCGGATTTTTCTCAGCTGATAAAAAAATATCTTTTGAATTTGTAAGTCCATGTTTTTCACAATTAGGTATGAAGTCAATATATTCTTTGACTTAGCAGACTGCTTCAATGTTAGGGAGATTCACTGCTCAGTGATCTCCAAAGGATTTTTTCTCAAGTGGGTGCAAAATTCAGACTAAAATTGTTCAAAATATGCCCATTTTTCATGATTTTTCTCATTTTCAAGTGGGTGCAAATGAATTCTCAGGCAGGTGCAAGCCTGTTTTTAAAATCTCAGGTGGGTGCTGCGCCAACTTGCTTTAATGATGGGGACATCACTGCTGCTATGTTATACTGTTTAACAAATGCCTACTATTCACCACATATTCAATTTGCAAAAATAAAAACATTAAATATTTATAAGTAATTGGTGGTTGAAATGAATACTGATTTAATATTCAGGACTTTAATCAAAGAGACATGTAATCATATATTTAATCATTCAACCATACTGCATTCATTAATAAACAATTAAGTAAGACACATAAAAGGCTTTGTTGTTAACCTCTTGAATATCAGGCTCTAAAATCAGGTGTAACCAGAGAATTTTTCATTTTTGCCAGCTTTAAACATTTTACATGCTTATACAAATTTAGATGCTCAACTTAATGAAATTAGATGGCAGAGATTATTCTATACATTTTTGTCTAAATTGGATAAAAAATTTTCAAATAAGAGCAATTTAAGTGAAAAACTTTGTGACGGATTTTCTCGTCACTCTTGGTTTCAATGTCATTTCTGAGGTGATGAGATATCTCGTCACTCCAGGTAGTCAAGGGGTTAATTCTAATTCCTCTCTCGTATGAGTGTATAAATTGAATTTGATCTTTGTACTTGGTCTATTGTATAAAATAGAGACAATTCCAGTATTTTCTGGTTTATACTATGTAAGCTGGTACTGTCAATGCATGGGCTCAGCCTCGCCAAAAGTTTACCATATTAATTCAGACTTTTTTATTGAAACTGTAAAAACGAAGTATAATGATGTATTCCTTTGCTTTTAAATTTTTGCCTTGCCTATTCAAATTTGCCTCACCTATTTAAATGTGCCTCACCTATCTAAATTTGCCTCACCTATTTAAATTTACCTCACCTATTTAATTTTGCCTCCTCTATTTATATTTCCCTCATCTATTTAATTTTGCCTCATATGTATTTAAATTTGCCTCTTGTAAATTTGCATCATCTACATGTATTTACATTTACCTCAACTATTTACATTTGCCTCAAATATTTACATTTGCCTCACATATTTTTAGGTCCTAGCAATGCCCCTGCAATGGGACAAATCTTACCATGACCCATTTAGGGACTCATAGAAATTTGGGGCATTTGGTATGACATAGACAAAGTAAGCATACATGTATATTGACTCGTTTCCATACCTGTATATTCTTATAAGCTTGGTTACAGAGTTCTTTACTTGGTGTCAGAATGATTGCAGATACCTTCTGTTTGGTCGCCATCTATTAATAGAAATAAAATATAAAATTCAGTACGATAATTTAGCAGTAATATAAGGTACAATTTTGCGTTGAGTTCTTACACCTCATCTTAAATCTCAGTTTCAGTTTTTTTCTTAATAATCTTGAAAAATAATATACATTTAACTATCCAAACAAATATCTTCATTACATTTGTTTTTCAAATGAACTTAAGGATATACCAGTGTAACCTCCGAAAAAATCGACCACTTTCAATCTCAACGAAACTAGGTTTTTATTATAGACCAAGATGTAGCGATTCAAAAAATGTAATAAAAAAGGTAGGTCAACGGATTAGTTTTTTCATGAGAAGCTTTTGAAAATAGGTGTGACGTTATCATCATTTGAACATTTGAGGCGCCATTGATTCCAAAGCAAAAAAAAACGTATTTTCCTATACCGGATTTTCTCGCATATAAGCCCTGGGCGTATAACTGAAAGAAGGGGTAATTTCGTCTGTTATTTTACCTCTTATTTTTCGCCCATGGGTGTATAAGTGTACTACTTTCGATTTTTGGCCCAGTGGGCGTAAAGGTGGGCATCAGCCATCTTCCTCAAAGACTACCGTACCTACTCGGTTGTAGTCCTACCGCATGTTTTGTAAGAATTATAAAGGAAATGTCACCTACAACCTTGGACTTAATGTTGAAACAAAGTAACAACAGAACAATCCACCACTGCCACTTACGGCACAGCGTTGAACTTAATGTTGAAACAAAGTAACGACAGAACGATCTGCCAGTGACAAAATACCCTTGAATTTATTCAAAAAATCAATAAATAGTCATTTTTATAGGCCCATGGGCGTATAAGCGTTCTACATTCGATTTTTGGCCCATGGGCCTAAATTTAGGGGGGCGTATATGCGAGAAAATCCGGTATTTCGTCGATAAAATGATGATTTAGGGTGTATTGACGATTTTTTTCGAGCCTAGATAAACTTCCTTTATACATAATTAAATTGGTTCGAATATTGGTACACACATGACATTTTTTCTTACTTTTTTTCACTTAAAGTGTTACCCCTACCCCAACAATATTTGTAAATTCTTATAACGTTTTTTCCATTAAAAACATATCTTTCTCATTTTCGCATTTTGACACGTTTTGAATTGAAAATTACGCAAATTTCCAATGGATTGTGGTATTTTTTTTATTTGCTTATTCTAAAAAAAAGGTGTTCTCATGTTTATTTTGATATAAAAAAAACATAGGGTCAACGGTCTGTTTTACGCTTGAAAATGCCGTTGAAGATTGGTGTGCTTTAACAATGATACAAAAGCCACTGGTCAATTCGCGTCATAATTTAACTAAATATATGACGTCTTTCTCAAGAATTAACAAAATCGACTGCTCACAAAAACATAAACTAGCTAAGTCCAAATGATAAACATCATTTCAAAATATTATAAATTATGAATAAATTGAGGGCTAGATGTCCCAGTAAGACATTCATTCAATAAACGATGATTTAAAATGGCTAATAATAGCCATATTTGACTTCTATTCTAATACGCTAATATTTCTGTTCATTTTTCGGTAAAGGATAACGTTACATTTGAAGTTAACAATTGTGAGAACTCAACATCTCCTGTCTAATGAACTGCCTTTACAAGTATAACCTCACAGATCAGGCATGAATGATTTCACTCGTGATATAAAGCATGCGTGCTTTTTGATGATTTTCGGGTGGGGTTGTACATTCCCTCCCATGTAAAGCTGTCGGATTTGAGCAAGATACGTCTACTGAATGTAGTACACGAATAATGTATTTTTGTGAACTGCTATGGACGTTTTTCGCATTGTATCCGGCATGTCCGATCATGGTCGTTAATACTCACTGGGAAAATATTTTTAACTGGTAACTATAATTATAAAAATAAAGAATAATAACATAAATTGAACAAAGGTTTGAATGGCTTGTTTCAAATGTCAATACATAGGCTATAGACTATACTTAGTGAAAACTCATACAGACTGTAGCGAAATAAGAAGCAAGTTACAAATTAGATTTGTCGTGTTTGTAATACATGGGCATTATACACATATACTGCTGGGATAAACGAAAGAAACAGACATGAAACTGGAATGAAACAAGAATATACAAAAAATTACTGAATTATTTGGAAGAATTGATTACGTATAGTTCATTTGTTTGTTTATTTGTTGATGGGGCAATATGTCACTGACGTCACAGATAATGGTATCATATTCCGAGAACCCATTAACAAAAGTGTTATATGACGTCATGATAAAACAACATTGAAAATGAGAATCTCTTAGTTGCTATGGATTACTATGTCGTAAAGCATCATATATCGTCATTCTGCGTCCTTGATATTTAATACAGAACACTTGCCAAACGTGAAGTTAACAAAAGAGCTTTTCATAGAGGTGTTAATTTCCTATTTCTGTAATTTAAAAATATATCACCATTGTCGTAAGGGTTACACTGGTATATCCTTAATCAATAATGCGTCTTGAAAGCCCATGTTTTAGGGTAATATAGAATATATTTCAATAGAAATTACTTGCATATTAATCGTAATATTTATCAAACCTGTTTTGATTGTAGTATTTTCTGAATGACTGGAATGGCGAAGGCTGCAGTTTTTCCACTTCCTGTTCGAGCTCTAGCGAGTACATCCTTTCCCTCCAGTGCCAGGGGTATCGCCTTTTCTTGTATCAGTGTAGGCTGTAACCAACCAAGCTTTGCAATTGCCTGGAAGTTGAGAAGTCATGTTGCAATTACATTTTCTGACATTTTTTATTTAGTGATTTATTTCTGTGAATAAACTTATTGATGCAATTACATAGAGTCAAAGTGGAAGATGAACATTTCAGAAAAATGACACGAGTTTTGAGTTCAAACACTATGCCATCAGATATTTTGGATGAGAAGTACATGAGTTTTGGTAAAGAAAATAAAAATAAGGTCTTTCTTTCTGAGGCAAGGAATATTCAAACCAGACTGTGCAATCTTCTTGGGATATAATAGATTTTTTAGAGTTTCTTGTCAAAGACAAGTTTCTTTTTTTCTTATGTCATGTCCTTATTATGGAGGTCACACTGACCTGAATATATTCATCAAATAGTTTTTATGACTAAAATCTTAGCTATTGCTATGAAGCCTCAATGCTGAAAAACCCAAGATCACATCTGATCAACAAATTAATCTAAATATAACTTTCTCTCTGGTAAGTTCAACATTTGATTGACAGTTCTATTTTTGCACTTTCCATATTTGGGAGTGAAATTGATGTCCTGTGTTAAAACCACAAGGTCAAGCTGATCTGGTCACTCTCTAAGACAATTTAAAAACAGAATATTGATTAAAATGTGTTTGTTTTACCTTTGTTTTTCTCAGTTAAATCATATTTACAGCAAAATTTACCTTTCAAACCATTCTTATCAATCCAATATCAGTTTATTTGGGAGGTTTTAATGACAATCATTTTTATGTGAAAAGAGCTTTTAGCAGTATTTAATATGGCTGATTTGTCAAGGAATTTTTGTGGAAAGAACAATTTTACAACTTTCACATGTTCAGGGTTTCATCTCAATTCAGTATACTAGATGCGAGTAGAAATAATCTTGATTAACTTCATTAAATATTCAAAATTTAGTTTGAGGGATATCATATTTGAAGTCTACATGAAAAATTGCCTTAAAGAAATGTGTTTTAAAGTATTTACCAACCGATTTAATCTTCTTTGAAAATGTGACTTCTAGGTTGGGGAGATTCCCATATATATAGAGTCCATGTTACAAAATCACAAAAAGTGAAATTTCTTTTCTTGTAATAGGCAGATATTTTCTTTTTCTGGACATATTTTCGTTTGTATAACTATCAGACACTGGTCAACCTTTTGTACAGGGGGGGGGGGTGCCGCTGAGATTCAATATATCTACCACCATCTAGGGATTTTTTCTCTAAAAATGTAGCCACCTCTTGGGTTTTTCTTTCAAAAATAAACCTATTTAAAGATGATTTTTATAAGACAAGACCCACTTCCGGCGATTATTATTTCTAAAACAATACCCAGTTTTAGGATTTTCAAAAAGTAGACCCTGTTCTAGTGATTTTTTGATCTATTGGGACCTAAATCTAGGGTTTTTCTTCAGAATGGGACCCACATATAGGGATTTTTTGTGAAAAAGTGACCCACTTTAGCAGTTATTGTATCCTACCGACCACTTTAGATTGTGGTCGTACGCCCGTATCATTGGTAAGCCTGTCTTTCCACAATGTCAGAGAATGAACTACGCATTGCACTATTAAATGACCTACCTCGATACATTCCAGAGTATTTTAGAATTCTTTTTATGTTGTTAGATCGATAATTGTAAGGGTTTATCGGCAGAACAAAGAGATTTTCATTTTTACATCGGAAATATGTCAGCAATTTTCAAAATGTTGGAAGGGGAATTCCCCAGGGATTTCCCTTATGACTGGTGCATATCAGGAACTGAATGGAGGAATTTGACGGTTGAAATAAGTTAAATATTAAACACAAGTATTGCTATTTAAAAACGAAAATATCTTCGTTCTGCCGATAAACCCATAAAGTTGGCGATCTAACAACATAAAAAGAATATATAGCAGGACATGGTACATATGATATCTTAAGAATGATACGGGCGTACGACCACAATCTAAAGGGGTCGTAGGATGAGATAACTGTAGCAGCACATACCCATATAGCCGATATATGGGAGTACCCACCCCCCCCCCCCCCCCCAGGCCAGATGACAATATAGGAACGAAGATGTTTTGAAAAGTGCAAGTTATATCACTAGGCCAAGCAGGACATGGTACATATGATATCTTAAGTTTGATCCAAAGGGAAATGGAAGGAATGGGGGAGACAAGAAAAGGAACAACTTACAGAATTTTTTGAGCAAGATTCGGAGCGGGTTCCCAACAGCCCAAACAAACTGAACTTTTAGAAACCGTCTGACCTTCCTTCCTGCTAAAGCTATGTGGATTTTGATATTATAGCTTTCCCACGCCCACGGCGCACTTGGACAGCTAAATAATAGTGACCTTTAAAACATGAATAATGAGATCTGCGGCTTACTTTTGGTCTCTAACTGTGTCTTACATCAATATCATCAATCCGTGCAAGTATTGGAGCGCTGAAATACTTCTTTTTCGATCAAGACTTGTAAATTGTACATCGAGTGAATGTTTTTTCGAACCATTTCCAATACGGCAGTTTGCTAGGAGCGAGATACGCAACGGACGAAATGAATTTTGAGAATGAGTTAGGTTCGGACAACCTCCGGAGATTTACGAAAATGTCCGAGGAGAAAACGCCACTTGCACAGAAGGATGATAATGATGTATGACATTAGTTAGAGAACAAAAGTAAGCCCCGGATCAACTTAATTCATGTTTCAAAGGTCACTATTATTCAGCTGTCCATTTCTCCGTTGGGAGTCTCAGCCATAAGTTTCAAAATCATGGCTCTCGAAGAGAGTAAGTCTGACCCCAAATATATAACCCCAAATATATAACCCTGACAGGCTGGTATAACCGTGACAATGCTGGATTCTATTGCAAGGTCTGTCATGACCCTGGAAGTGTTATCGTGGAAGCCTGGCGCGACCGTAGCCTTTGTTGTGGTTTATAAGCGAATGTGAATATTAATGTATAGTAGTAATTTTGATTTTGACATGATTAAGGTAGTTAAACACCATGATCATAGTATTAAACTGTTTAATTGTAATGAGGATCACTTAAAATTGTTAAGGATATTCCTGGCATTAATGTCATACATATTTACTAGTCATTGCAATACATTATAATGGTCATAGTAGAACTAAGCCTAAATCTCTACATTACCACCCTCATACATGGCCTTGCAATACTATATTACATTGTCATGGTCATACCAGGCTTTGCGATCCCATAATACATTGTCATGGTCATGCCAGGTTTTCAAATACACATTGTCACGGTCAATTATAGCAATCATAAATTTCTACACCACTCTAATACACTCTACACCACTCTCATACCCGAACTTGGAATACTATATCACATTGCCATGGCGGTCATACCAAGCCTTGCAATACTATATTACATTGCCATGGTCATGCCAGGCTTTGCAATACACATTGTCACGGTTATAGCAGTCCTAATCGTTAATTTCTACATTACCACTCTCATACCTGAACTTGCAATACTATATTACATTGTCACGGTCATGCCAGGCCTTGCAGTACTATATTACATTGTTACGGTCATACCAAGCCTTGCAGAACTATATTACATTGTCACGGTCATGGCAGGCATTGCAATATAATACAGCATTGTCGCGGTTATACCAGGCTTTCACGATAACATTACCACGGTCATGGCAGGATCCTTGCGCTACTTAAAAAACACTGAATAACATGGTGACGGTTACGCCAGGCGTTAGTCTTGCAACAGATAGGGTCTCAAATATTCACTAAACTTTATTTTCTCGAATGGCTTTATTCTAGTGAACATCCATGCCTTTGGATGAGATAAAACACCGAACCTAAACTAGAGGTGCTTAGATCTATAGTCAATCCTGAAAAAAATTTCATTTCAAAAACTTTTTTGACGATTTGATATCTTTGAACTGGCCTTTGAATTAGATCTAAGTCTAGAGTCTGCAGGACCAAGTATACTTTTGAAGTCCACGCAAATCATACATCACATAAGCATGAAATGATCTAATTGTTTACAAACCTTTAATAGACGGTCATCAAGGCCCATTTGGTGGAAACTCAAAATACTTTTCTCATCCATTTTCACATGTGTTTCTTACATCCGGGCGAGCAAATGTAAACTTCCGGTATTGCGAATCTTAAAATCATTTGTGTTTAAAGTCATTTTATTGTACAAACACCGTATTTGAGAAGGTGAGTTATGTATATTTTGGATATCAATTAATAAATGTCTCAAATGATATGACTAATACGCTTGTTTGTTAACTTGAGGTGCCAAAATCTTGACATAAATAGTCACATGTCTAAAAATAACATATTATCGCCCACTGAATATTTTTGTAAATTTATTTTCAAGATAACATTACAGTTGAAAAGCTTGATTATAATAAAAATGTTTTTAATTATAGATCATTCAAAGTGTTTTAATGGCCCTCAATAGCAAGTAACTACTACAGTCTTAGCTGTAGTGGCTACGCTAGCCCTTGTGGCTGAATCGGTAGTGTCAGTCTTGAGAGGGAAAGGTCATGGGTTCGATCTCCATCTGTGCATTGAATTAAGCACACTCCCTTTCAGGTGTAGTATCTGGCTTGTTACAATACAGCTCCGCGGGCGAGCATGCCCAGGGCCATTACATTGTTGTCAGAAGTAGGATTTGTGTATCAGCTACGATGGGATATGTCATCCTTCAGGGGGGATGGTGTAATGACCCTTGATAGCAAGTCACTATTACAGTCTTAGCTGTAGAAGCTAGCCCCTTAACTAAAGCGGTAGAGCTCAGTCTTGTGAGTGGATGGTCCTTGGTTTGATTCCCGCACAGGGCATTGAATTTAGCACACTCCCTTTCACAGGCCTGTCAACTGTCCCGCAATTTGCGTATTTGTCACGCATTTGCTGAAGAATTTGAAGTCACGCCAGTTTTTTTTGCGTGACAGAAAATGTCACGCAAATACGCATTTTACCTGGTAATTGTCACGCAAATATGTTTCTGTAAAAAAATTTTCAAAATATGTTTATGATACGGTAAAAATACGAACGTCGGAAAAAAACGAACGCAATTTGTTCGGATTTGTCACGCGAATCCCGTATATGTCACGGCTGTTCATTGCAAATTTTCGTACCAACCCCCCCCCCCCCCCCCCCCCGTTGACGAGATCGTGAGCGTAGCGAGCGCGAAAAATTTGAGGTTATAAAAGTTTAGCAAAGGTGCTCAAACTTTGGCCAAAGGTGTTTAAAAGTTGGCCAAAGGTGTTCAAAGTTTGGACAAAAGTGTTCAGATTTGGACTTCGGTGTCCAACATTTGTAAGTCACTCATATTAGGTGGTCCCAAGTTGACAGCCCTGCTTTCAGGTCTAGTATCTGGCCCGTTACACTACAGCTCCCCGGACGAGCATGCCCAGAGGTGGTTATTGTGTATTATTCAAAATGCTTATATTTTAAGTTTTATTTTATGCATAACCCAATTCAAATGGAGTATATTTACAGTATGTATGGCCTGTATGGAAGATCAGGCAGAGTTCTCATTGTTAGCTCATTTCTACAAGTAATAATAATATTGATACATAAGGCTTTCAATAGAGGTCTACCCAATCTTCCATACAAGTCCCCATGTTTTTTGTTACAACAGATCAGATCACTAAATGTTATGACAATTTGATTTTGAACAACTGTATCGCAAGAACCTGAAGTGCCATCTAAATGGAGAAATAATGTCTATGCATTCCAACCCAAAAGAAGGAGACTAAAGCAGTGTGAAGTTGTGAACAAAGTTGTTTAATCTGATTAACTTTTTTGCAACCCATGGTTTTGGACTCACCTTATTGTCAATTTTGTCCTTATCAAAGCCGTAAATTGATCAAAATGAAAAGAAAGGGAGGAAACTGGACGAAAATTGAACAAATCTGCACGTTTTTTCATGAGAAAATTCACTTATAAATTGCTAAATGAATAGGTACACACACTGCACAGTATGGTAAAAAATCCTTGAAACAAGCTTTTTAGGGTGTGAGATCTATTTGAAAAGGTGCAACCTCACCAGCGTGCAAAAGTCAACCTTTTTGCTATAAATCAAGCACAGTGGAGGTTAGCATGACCTGTAATAAATGCACATAGATGACATTATCATCACATGCTTTGTTTCCACTGTCGATAAATACTCAGAATTTGGGTTAAAGATGTGTGTATGACATCGTATGCTTCATTTTGTAACAATTATTGTACTTTCAACCTATTTACTTTGATATATATTTTGTTATACATTTACACATGCAAAACATTTTTTCCATGTTTTTCCATATATTTATTTTCAGAGAAAGGATACATCTGGCTCCACCTATGATTAGACGAGTTCTACATCATTGTAGAGGTGTCATTCATAATCCAAGGCTAACTGAACGGTTTGGCGGGATTATTTTCAAGATGGCTTCAACTGATGCGACAGCAATTGATTCTAAAATGGATACAACTGATATTATCAAAGAAATAAAATCTGAGGTCAAGTCGGAAAATGAATCCACAACAACAGAAAAACCCATTGATGTTGATTGTAAAACAAAAGAGGAAATAAAATCTGAAGTCAAGTTGGAAAATGAATCCACATCAACAAAACGACCCATTGAAGTTGACAATGAAATGAAAGACGAATTGAAGAAACAAAAACTAGTAAGTGAATATGTTGCCCCTAAAATGCAGTGATCCAAAGCATTGAAACAACTGTTGAAATTATTGCACCAAAAGTTGAAATCCATTGCATTCAGTTGAAAATCCTTGATAAACAGTCGAAAATTCATTACATTTATTGGAAATGTATTGCATCTTGTTGAAAAGTGTTGCTACTAGTTGTAAATCTATTGCATTACACTTGGAAATTCTATTGCACTCAGGTGAAAATCTATTGCGTTTAGTATAAATCCATTGCACTCAGTTTGAAATCAAGGCAGAAAAAGTAAAATATAATTTATTGTGAAAATATACGAAGTGGATGAATTTGTAAGAGGTGGATTTCACAGATCATAATGAAACATGAAAGTTCTGCTGTACAGTATGTTTTAATTGTCATCTCATGATTTTATGTCACCACCACAAGAGTTGACATATTATTATGGTCTCCAACTTTTTTGTAGATGGTGTTCGGTAGCCTGCATTCAGCAATCGTTCAGAGTTCACCATCTGTAACAAATTGAATGTGGTGACATTTTGCATGTTAATGCCTTGTTTTTTCCATACTCTTTGTTGATTCCTCCATTTCCCATTGTACTTGATATTTTTAAACATGATCATCATAACATCCCCCTCATTTGGCATTTTCTTTTGTTATCAGGAGAGCAAGACAGGGGGTGTAGCTAATCCCCCAATGCAAGGGAACCCCTTCAAAAGGAAAAAAGCCGCCCTTATGTTGGTCTACTCAGGCAAAGGTTACTATGGGATGCAAAGGTAAAAAGAACAACTCAATTAACGAAATTGGTGGCTTTTTACTTTATTTTTTTTCTTTGAATTGCCTTTGTTAGATACTATTTTTACAACTGTTTTGAAGTATAAGATATATTTACACTTTTTCATATAGACCTTGGAACTAGATCAGCAATTATGATTTAATATTCCCAGTATATACATCTTACTATGTATTATGATTTCTTTACAGGCAGTCTGCTCCACTTAAGTCCATAGAAGAGGATTTGCTTAAAGCTCTGTTAACTGTTGGCTGTATCAACCAAGAGCACTATGAACAGCCTGGGAAGGTAAGCTTTCGTTGGCATTACCCTGATAATGCATGGTACACTCTTTGTAAACAAGGTTTTGATCCAGCCTAAGGTTCTTCATAATATGTTGTCAGACCTTTACACCCCAGTAACATTTGTCGTACGGAGGCTGTGCGTCGACCGCAGATCAATTAAATCAGTGTATTTCTGCGGCGAGCGTAGGAAAACTACGCTCGCCTTGCGGCCTCCGTACGGCGTATCCAGTTTTTTACAGGCCACAGGGTTGCCGTAGAAATTATAACTCGGAGTTATAATATTTGTTCATTTCTGAGGTCCCCGTAGAAATCAACTGGCTCAACAAGATTGAATCATTATTTGTCAATGTTTCACGATCACTTTCATTTGATATTACATCCTAGCACTATGAATAACATTTATAAATTGTCCTGATGTAAATAAAATGAGAAAAGTATTATTTATCAACAGAAATTTAAAATTCACCGTGCGGCTGCCATGGGAAATGTGACTGCAAAAGTATGAGAGCGCAGAAATTCCACGGCGAGCGTAGAAATGTTACTGGCCGCAGAAATGATAGACCGCAAGGTCGCCGTAGGATATGTGACTGGGGTGTTACCCTTTGCACTCATTCGACTTGACCTCTTGAAAGAGAGCTTCATCTTCACTCTCAGTTTACAATATATCTCTGAACTCATCGTGCCATTCAGAGTGCATCGTCGAAATATGGACGACTTTCTATATATGGTAATTTCCTCTGATGTCATCAAGTTAATGAGCACACATTTAGCATGTGTTCCTTCCAGGTCACTGACTGGTTGGGAAACGATCATCTTGTAGGTTTGAAATGATTTATGACCTGGGCTGTCACAGGCACAGGTCATAAAAGAGCAATCTCCATTTGAGATTGACAAGATCTCATTAGCTTTCTTTGAAGTGTATAAAATCAAATACTGGCATAACTGGTTCCTTTACCTAGAATATAACACTTGTATTGAAAATTTTTCAAATTTCTCAGCTTAAAAAGAGAATTGGTAATCTACATCATGGGTTACTATATGTTAACCTCTTGATTTAGCATTACATTAATACAATGAGGCCATTCCATGAAATCACTACTCATAGACATTACATTCTTTAAAATCTGGTAGTAAATAACTAATTTTATTTGGCTATGCAAGTTTCAAGTCCTGTATTAACCTGACTAGTACATTGTAAGAGCTCCTTTATCTACTCTGTTTAGAAATCTTTTTAGATCTAGGCTATATTTGATTTTTCATGTGTTGTCAGAAGTATTTACCCTCACCCTCAAAGTTTAATAAAAGGCCATGAAATAACATGAGATTGTCGAAATTCTTAATAGCATCATAACTGTAAAATCATCTGTTATGATCAGATGGAAGTAAAGCCAACAGATAGAGGACATTACCCAACAAATGAAGTTTGTTATTAATATATTGAATCTCTGCTTAATCACAAATACCTTTCTTTCAAAGTCAAAATGAGATATACTTTGGGAGAAACCCATATAATGACGTAGGAAATTGCCAAAGATTTAAGCAAACAATTTATTGGGATTTGCTACTCCATAGAGTTGCTCTTTTAGTTTACATGTTGTTCTAATGTGTTGGGCTGTATTTAGTAGTTTTAGAACCTTCTAGAGGTATCATACTGGTTGTTTTCACTTCCTCAACCTTTTGAATACATTGCCCAGATTCTGACATAACCCATTTCGTAGCTGATGACATATCTGTTTTAAATCACTAGCAACAATAAGTGCCCCAATAGCTATTATACAAACTGTAGCTGCTGATCCAATGATCTTCGCTGATTTTCTCTCATCAGGTTCAAATACTTCAAATAATGGAGCTGGTTCCGGTTCCTTGGTAGTAGTTATATTAGTGATGGGAACAATATCATTATTCAGTATGTTTTCTTCACTTGATTGCCCTTTTGCTGATTCATCTTCTCCTGATTTGTCATCATTTTCTTCCTTTGAATGATATTTTTCAGATTTGTCTTCATTTTCTTCTGAATCATTTTTCAACAACTCATCATCATTTGTCGTTGTTGTTATTATTGTTGTTGGATCATTGTCATTACTTTCTTCTGTCACATCACCTGATTTGTCATCCTTTTCTTCTTTGGAATGATATTTTTCAGATGTGTCTTCATTGTCCTCTGAATCATTTTTTGACAACTTGTCAACATTTGTTGTTATTGTTGTTGTTGGATCATTGTCATTACTTACTTCTGTCGAATCACCTGATTTGTCATCCTTTTCTTCCTTGGAATGATATTCCAAAGATTTGTCATCATTTTTCAAAGATTTATCATCATTTGTTGTAGTTTGTTCAGCTGTTTGGTCATTTGTTGTAGTTAGTTCAGCAGTTTGATCATTTGTTGTAGTCGCTTCAGCTGTTCGATCATATGTTGTAGTTGGTTCAGCTGTTTGATGATTTGTTGTAGTTGGTTCAGTTGTTTGATCATTTGTTGTAGTTGGTTCAGCTGTTTGATGATTTGTTGTAGTTAGTTCAGCTGTTTGATGATTTGTTGTAGTTGATTCAGTTATTTGATCATTTGTTGTTGTTGATTCAGCTGTTTGATGATTTGTTGTAGTTAGTTCAGCTGTTTGATGATTTGTTGTTGTTGGTTCAGTTATTTGATCATATGTTGTAGTTGGTTGAGCTGTTTGATGATTTGTTGTAGTTAGTTCAGCTGTTTGATTATTTGTTGTAGTTGGTTCAGTTATTTGATCATTTGTTGTAGTTAGTTCAGCTGTTTGATGATTTGTTGTAGTTAGTTCAGCTGTTTGATCATTTGTTGTAGTTGATTCAGCTGTTTGATGATTTGTTGTAGTTGGTTCAGTTATTTGATCATTTGTTGTAGTTAGTTCAGTTATTTGATCATTTGTTGTAGTTAGTTCAGCTATTTGATCATTTGTTGTAGTTAGTTCAGCTGTTTGATGATTTGTTGTAGTTAGTTCAGCTGTTTGATGATTTGTTGTAGTTGATTCAGTTATTTGATCATTTGTTGTTGTTTGTTCAGCTGTTTGATCATTTGTTGTAGTTGATTCAGTTATTTGATCATTTGTTGTAGTTTGTTCAGCTGTTTGATCATTTGTTGTAGTTGATTCAGTTATTTGATCATTTGTTGTTGTTGGTTCAGCTGTTTGATGATTTGTTGTAGTTGGTTCAGTTGTTTGATCACTTGTTGTAGTTGGTTCAGCTGTTTGATGATTTGTTGTAGTTAGTTCAGCTGTTTGATGATTTGTTGTTGTTGGTTCAGCTGTTTGCTGATTTGTTGTAGTTAGTTCAGTTATCTGATCATTTGTTGTAGTTAGTCCAGCTGTTTGCTGATTTGTTGTAGTTAGTTCAGCTGTTTAATCATTTGTTGTAGTTGGCATAGCTGTTTGATGATTTGTTGTAGTTGGTTCAGCTGTTTGATGATTTGTGGTAGTTGGTTTAGCTGTTTGATGATTTGTTGTTATTAGTTCAGCTGTTTGATGATTTGTTATAGTTGGGTCAGCTGTTTTATGAATTGTAGTAGTTGGTTCAGCTGTTTGATGATTTGTTGTAGTTGGTTCAGTTGTTTGATGATTTGTTGTAGTTGGTTCAGTTGTTTGATCCTTTGTTGTAGTTGGTTCAGCTGTTTGATCATTTGTTGTAGTTGATTCAGTTATTTGAGCATTTGTTGTAGTTGGTTCAGCTGTTTGATGATTTGTTGTAGTTGGTTCAGTTGTTTGATCCTTTGTTGTAGTTGGTTCAGCTGTTTGATGATTTGTTGTAGTTGGTTTAGATGTTTGATGATTTGTCGGATTTGGTTCAGCTGTTTGATGATTTGTTGTAGTTGGTTCAGCCGTTTGATGATTTGTCGGAGTTGGTTCAGCTGTTTGATCATTTGTTGTAGTTGGTTCAACTCTTGTTATTGTTGTTGACTCAACTATTGTTGTTGTGGTTGATTCAGCTGTTCTTGGATCAGCTGTTGTTGTTGTTCGTTTAGCTGCTGTTATTATGGTTGCTACTGCTGTTTTTGTTGCTATCCTTTGTGTATCATTGTTAGAAGATAACCCTAAATTGTAAAGAATATATATTGATGACAATAAAGTCTGTTAAGGGGCAGCTCAATATTTCAGTGTCAATCAAAAAACATAAAAAACATAATTAATTAATCAATTTAGTTAGGTCTTAAACCCCAATCCCTTCTAACAAAAGTCAAAATGTTGATTCGCCTGGTGTAAATGTGCCAAAATTTTGACTTGCATACAGTATACAAGTACAACCCCACAGCAGACAATATCTGCTACTGCTATAAACAACACATTTCAAATTCTCTTTGTACATATCTGTTCAGTATATTTAATGATCATACCATGCCGGTCATACCAGAAATTGCAGGAGACAAAACCCTGGAAAATAAAAATCAATGTCCATTTTCTAATTAAATGGCGTTTTACCCACTCCCCCTAATGTAATTAATTACGTTTTTTGACTGACATTAAAATATTGACCCAGCCCATGAATAAAAATATATTCCTGCTGACTCTTTTCCATTTTAAAGCTGACCAATGTTACTAATTTTACCTGATTTATTTTCACCCTCATTAGCATCAAGAACAGCTGCATCGTCATTCAAATCACAAAGCATTTTATAAGATTTCACTTTTACATCTGTGTGCCAGCTTGTTTCACCCTTTGATGATACAGTTACATAGACTGCTTCATTCGTCTCACTAGGATCGAGGTTGGAATACGTCATGGAACTGTTGTTTGGCTCCCATAGATATTCTGTGCCCATTTCCTCTCTACTAAGGCCAATCCAGGCCCTGACATCTTGTTGAACTCTATAACCACAATTGTTATGTTTTATTATAGATAGTGGCTATCTTAAATACTCCCTTTTGTGGAATTTTCCATATAAAATAAATAAGTGGGTAAAGGATCTAGTGCACCCGCCATTATGATCTCCCCATGAACAAAATGAATCATTTTTAGGTGTAACATAAAGAATACAATGTCACATAATACTGTGGAAAATATTTAAGCGTTTGGACCCACATGGGCTGAGGTTGAGGTCATTTAGTCCAGCAAGGGTGTATTGACTTGCCATTGGATGTGCTCCATTGACTTAACATGTGGATATCATCAGATTCCAATGGAGGCCATTGGTTTCTATTGATTTTCACAAAAATACCTAAAATACACTATGACCTGAATCGATTGCAAATTAAATAATTTCACAATATGACACAAATGGTATATCACATCAGATGTGCAAATATAAAGTTTGCAATCGATTCAGGTCATACTTCAAATTAAAGGCTTAGACATTTTTAATCATTTTTTTTTCCTACAAAATGGCTATAGGAAAATGCTTCAAAAGCAACTTTTACACTTATGAAATCCCATACAACTTTGTAAATCCAAAGATTATACTGTTATGTTTCATCAATTAATAACATATTTGGATAAGATGTAGGGATGTGTAGGATGCAAATGGATTTTGACAGACACAAAAACACTTCCTGGTTTGGCATCTCGACCCCTGTGTACCTTATGATTGAATATTGGCCCTAATAAGTGGCCCATTCATCAATACAGTGCTGAATATAGGTCAGGTGTACATATAAATGTAATAATAAAAGCAGTATTTTTATTTTGAAAAATCAGATGAATTATTTTTTTCTCATGGGGAGATCCCAATGGAGGGTGTATAAGGTCCTTTGACCCAAGGAATACTTAATATACTTTCAAATTTAACATGAGAGCTGTTAAATATTGAGAGTATTGGAAGAGTACACATCATCAAATTTTAGAGACCCCGAGAATTTGATTTCAAGCTATGATCTCACTAATTGGTAAATTGATTTCATATTCTAGAAACAATCTTGAATGATGGGAATAAAGTTCATTCTTTTTTGTGCATCCACGAAAACCCAAACAAGTAAAAAAGCTGAATCTGGCTGAGATTGCCCTCACTTGGTTGAACTGTCAATCCTTATTGATCAAGTGAAGTGGTATTAAACTGGTGTCTCACCCTGCTTCAGCGATGCAGTTTTGTTCCTCAGTGGCATTCCAGAAAACCGCCAATGCTCCTCCTTTTAGTTCACAAGTGTACAATGCTGCAGTGAAGTTATATGTATCACCTGACAATGCACAAATACCTATAAAATAAATTGCAGTATTTATAATTTATTTCTCTGAATTTTAATACCTTTCAAAATTTTTCTCTATATGATATATGGACATTAATGTGAATATCTGGGTACTTTAACTGGTTTACTTTTTTAATGATAATAATAAGTTTAAGAATTACATAATATTAGAAAAGAAATTAGAAACATACCATTTGATGTGCCAATAGAACACCATAGAATAGTTAAGATCACCAAGCTCATGTTTTTTTTGTCTTGTAAGTCAATATCGTCTACAAAGCTTTTCGAAACAAATAATTTCATGTCTCCAAATATATAGTAATGAACGTTTTTATCATATTGTTTTTCAGCATTTTCCTGTGATGGAAAATTGTTGTTCTATTATCCAACATTTATGGAGCAAGTCTTGTTTAATTTCATTTCAACCTTTCTGTATAATTCAAGATTGTATCCTAAATACTTTTAATGTTTCCCCAGTCATTGTGCATCACATCCATGAGCAATAAGATGTGAACATAGTTTATGAAGAGTACATTGAGACAAATCAGGCTAAAGCACAGATCATCAATAGGACAAAAATAATGAGGTTAATAGGCCCATGTTAATGATGGAACATGAGCCCAATGCCCAATACAAGCCATATCATGTAGCTGTGTATAGCACTGTCTATCCTTGAAATTCATTATGGATTTATTCCAAATTATCAAGAAATTATATATCTATATTTGAATTTGTGACATTGTAAGCTTTTGTGTTATATTTACCATAAGTGTATACATGTTTAGTATTATTCCAATATACACAATGTAGATTCGTGATAATTATATAATGATCTGATGAATTTGAAATTTCACCAAACAAGTTGTAATCAATTTAACTGAAGATATTGTTATCAACATATTTATCTAGCAATGTTTATTAAGTCATGACATCATGTTTATCTCATGCCTGTCATTGATTTTAATGGGGGCTTACCAGGAGTCCAGAATTTCAGCTCTCTATATAGCCATAGTTAGGCATGATCGAGTTCTACAAGGCAACTATTTCATCAAAATTTTACAGAAAAATGTTAGTTTAAGATGTTTTCAACAAAAAATTTGGAACTGATTACCAAAGATAGTAATCCATGTATAACTTCCTTTAGTCTAGATTTGCTTGCTCATTTTTTATAGTACCCTTGAGGGCTATGTTCTTTATTCTTTGCTTCATTGCTACTCCCCTGCTATGAAATATGACTTTCGAGTTTTGAAGTATCTAATTTATATACATGCACATTATGAATATCTCCTATGTTAGTTTACATGCCACCATCAAGAAGCTGTTTAGGTCCCCATATTTGTTACGGGCTTTCAGTGGTCTGTGTCAATATCTGTGACAATTGTTACACTCCGAGGGCTTTTTTTATCATGAATATAACTTAATTGCTCCCTTCTTTTTAAATTCCCCATACTATACATCAAAGAATTGCCTTCAGTGAACCTTGTATATCCGAACATCTCTCAATGTGAACACATTTTCTGGATCTCAAAATTGTCATTGCCATTGACTTACATGTAAAAAACCTTGAAATATGAATACCTGCTAATCTGTACACTTCAGGCTTGTCCTAGAGGTGTTTGTATTAAACATGTTTTACTGTACTTACAATAAACAAAGTTTAAAACCTAAACCTTCATTCATTCATGTAAAGTCATCCTTTTGAAGACCTCTCAAATAATACCCCTAAAACTATTTTTCCAGCTGATTAGATTTCCTGTTATCTACAGTATACTAGGTTTTTATTATGTCACCACGACAAGTTATGACATATTGTTATAATCTCCAACTTTTTTGTGGACGCTGTTCAGAGTTAAATGGTTGGTGTTCGGCATTGGCGTCTGTAACAAATGTCAGGGGTGACATTTTATATGTTATTGCCTTGTTTATTTATTCATTGTAATCTCAATGATAAATTAATAACATTTTGGTGCAGCAAATGGCGTCTAACAATTAACATTGGAAAAACAAATATAGTGCATTATCGACCAAGACGAATACCAAGATGTAACACGATATTCAACTACCAGAATCAACATATAAAGATGGTCGAACAGTACAAGTATCTCGGTCTGGTAGAAATTCTGTATGAGTGTTATATGCAGCTATACGATAGTATGGTTCGTCTAGTGTTGGAAAATGGTGTGGAAATTTGAGGAATGAAGCAAAGACTGTCCATTATCGCTGTGTACCATAGAGCATGTCGCTTTTCCTTGGACTGGCGAAATAGGCCCCTAACGCAGCCATAACGGCAGAAATGGGCTGGATTACACCTTTCGAACGACAGATTGATATCATCGCCAGTTTCAGAGATAGATGCCTGCTACTTGACAAGACCAGATTAACCAGGTGAAATGTGGTTGTCGCACATAGGAAACTAAATTGGTATTCCAACTTGGATAGAATTTCGAATGACCTTGACTTGTCATTATAGGCACCAAGGTCAACGATAGCAGACACCCTTTCAGTTGTTATCCCACCGAACGAAGTTCGAGGGGGATATAGAAAAGCCGTCCGTTCGTCCGTCCGTTCGTCCGTCCGTTCGTCCGTCCGTTCGTCCGTCCGTTCTTCCGTCCGTCCGTTCGTCAGTCCGTCCGTTCGTGTGTCCGGGCAATAACTCAAATACCGGTTGACGGATTTCATTCAAATTTTATAGGCTTATGCCTTATGGGTGTAGGACCTCTGCTCGAGAAGGAATTTTCAATATGGCCACTTAATTCAAAATGGCGGCCATTTTTCGGAAAAAATATAATCTTTAATAACTCAAATATTAGTGGATGGATTTGGTTCAAATTTTATATGCTGTTGCCTTGGTACAAAGGAGCCTTGCTCAAGAAGACATTTTCAAGATGGCTACCAAATTTCAAAATGGCGGCCATTTTTCGTAAAAAAACGTTATCTTTGATAACTCAAAGACCATTGAATGGATTTGGTTCAAATTTTAGATGCTGATGCCTAAGGACATAGGAGCTCTGCTCAAGAAAGGATTTTCAAGATGGCAGCTAAATTTCAAAATGGCGGCCATTTTTCGTAAAAAAACGTTATTTTTGATAACTCAAATACCATTGAATGGATTTGGTTTAAATTTTGGATGCTGATGCCTAGGGATATAGGAGCTCTGCTCAAGAAGGGATTTTCAAGGTGGTAGCTAAATTTCAAAATGGCCGCCATTTTTCATAAAAGAACGTAACCTTTGATAACTCAAATACCAGTTGACGGATTTGGTTCAAATTCTATATGCTGATGCCTTGAGACAAAGAAGTTCTGCTCAAAAATAAATTTTTAAGATGGCCACTGAATTTCAAAATGGCCGCCATTTTTCGTAAAAAAAACGTAATTAATGATAACTCAAATACTAGTGGATGGATTTGGCTCCAATTTTTGATGCTGATGCTGATGGAGATCTGCTTCAGAAGAAATTTCAAAGGCGATAGCTGAATTTCAAAATGGCTGCCATTTTTCATTAAAAAAGTAATCTTTGATAACCCAGATACCATTGGATGGACATTCTCTGCTAAAGAAGAAATCTAAAGATGACAGCTGAATTTCAAAATGGCAACCATGTTTCATAAAGACATAATCTTTGATAATTCAAATACCAGTGGATGAATTTGGCTAAATTTTTTTTATTAAAGCATGTTTTGTTCGGTGGGATTTGCTACTCCGTGGAGTTGCTGTTTTTCTAGTTACATTAGATAAATGGAGGACGGACCCGTGGAATAATCAACGATGGCTGCCGGGACAACACAATAAATTAAGGACATACTGCTTATTTAAGGATGATAAAAACCTGAATCGTAATTAAAAGCAGATCCTTAATGGATAGAAGGGCATTCTCAAGCATGAGGTACGGTATATCCCCAATACGCATTGAGACAGGAAGATTTGAGCGACTGGCAGTTGACGAGAGATTATGTATAGTGTGTAATAGAAACATGATCGAGGACGAGAAACATGTTCTTTTAAACTGTGGGGCCTACAATGATATTCGACAGGAACTTTTAAGCAAAATCTTAATTAAAGTGCCAATGTTTTTCAATTTTGACGATGAAATGAAATTTGAATTTATGACGAGTAATTCAGACGTTTACTTATGGATGGCAAAAGCCTGCGGCCATATACTTGGGGCCCAGGAAAACATAATTTATAAATGATGTTTTGGTATGTTATGTATATTAATGTATTTTATCACACAAATGGTGACTATTTGTAACGGACTTTTATCCTGTACTAAGTGTGGCATTATGTTAAACCTTAAACTTATTGTATGTAATTACTGTATAAATTTTATAGTGTCATATAGACCGTCAATGGTCTGGGGTGTTTTCCCAGGACACTCAAATAAACAATACAATATAGAATACCAACTATTACTGCTTCAGGGAACATGTCAATATATTGATGGACATCTACAAAATCAATCATATTTCAGGTTGTTCACCTCATAATTGAAAGATTTATCATCCCACCAAATTAAGTTCAGTAGGGATAATTAGACCATCTGTCTGTCCATTCGTTAAAAGTGGTTTACAGATTTGGTTCAGATTTTATTAATTGATGCCAAAGAGACATAGGGCCTCTTTTCAAGAATAAATGTTCATAAAGATGTTTGTCTAAAACCACATTCAGACTGCATGCTTGAAATAAGCTTTCAACTGTCAGGTGTTTGTTCAAAACAATTAAAGCGTAAGGTATAATTCCAGTAACTAGTAGCTGGGATAGAACAAGTCATACATCTCTGTGTTCCTAATAACTTTTTCAATTCCCAATTATTTTTCATGAAATTTTCACTGGAAAAACCTAAAAGCATTACTAACACACAAACTAGTTAAGGTTCTTGTCTAAAATACATTCAGATATATTTTCAAAACAATTAAGGTGTAAGTTATAATTCCAGTAACCAAATAGTATTCCACTCTATTGAATTTCTGTTTACTTTTTTTCTGTTTGAATTACTTTTTGCTAATTCATTTGCAAGCAGGACCAAAAGTCTTTAAATAGCCATTAATGCAGAAGAAGAAGCTGGCCTCTGTGGTTTCCGTGCATTTGAGATTATTTTGTTATAGCTTTTTACAATGTCATCAACTTTTTTATGGACCTGGTTCGTGGGTTGGTGGTTGGTGTTTGACCTGAAAAAAGTAGACTATTGAAAGAGGCAATATCTTCTAAAATAAACAAGTGACATCAATAAAATGTTACATACTCCAGGACAGCTCAATGGAAATTTGTTCCTGAACATTTCAGTTAAAAACCAGTCTACTGGTTCAGGAACTGTCATCATTTCCACTACATGCTCCAAGTGGGGATATTGAGCTAAAGGTAGAGGTGGATTCATCTGGCAAAATATCCTATATATTCAGCCCTTGTTATGGCTTTTTATTTGGGATTCCTTGCCTTCTTTGGCTCAGCAATTGTCTGAGGATTGTTTTGGTATACATTATCTTTCAAAAAACCCCACAAGAAGAAATCATGCTGATTCAAGTATGTTATCTAACAAATGGCTTTTGATTTCTGTTGCCGAAGTGTTGATTTAGCTAGTCTAGTGAATCATTTTAGGTTTGCAGAGTGGTTCCATCTTGTTAGAACCACTGTACGGCACAATCAAATTCCCTACAGCGACCAAGGGCTGCCTAAAACTTCCTTGGGACAATACTATAACTGAGTTACGCCACTGAGTAACATACCTGGTTGATCTTGTCTGCAGTTCTCGAAGATCTCTTTTGAGCAAAATATAATTCACAATCTACATCTTTTCTGTTGAGTCTGCCAAGTGTCCGTTGTCATAGACTTTTTATTCAACTTGAATATGACACATTTTCTTTGATAATCATGACATCTGAATTGCCTGTGGAACTATTGTTGCACTGATACTATTGATTTGGTCCTAAAATAGGTTTCTACCACAATCGTTTTTTATTTCAGGGACCATAGCATATTGGCTAAGAAAAAGTAAAATTGTCAAGGTCAAGGTTATCAAACTAGATCCCAAATGGTGTTATCATTATATATTGAAGGTCAAAAAAGGTATTTTTTCAAATTGCTTCAAATTTTTCAAATTGCTTCAAAATCATTTTCAAGTCCTCAAAAGTTCAAATCTGACTTTAGATTTGAGATTTGACCTTTGGTTGATCTTCGAAATGACCTTCGAAAGGTGGAGACATTATATTATGTCATGTTAATGCCTTGACATTATTTTGTTGAATTACCATCTACATTTTCTAAATTTTCATTCTCCTGTTCATGTTTAGAAAAAGTTGCAAACACACTATATATATTTCTACATAATCTATATCTCACTTGGTGTATAAGTCTTCGTATATCACTCGCGATTATCAGGATGAATCCAATAAATATGAGACAACTTGCAAAAGACCCAATAACCTTCGCTGATTTCCTCTCATCAGGGTCGAGAACGCTGAATAATGGGACACTATTAGGTTCTTGTGTCATATTTTGTTCTGTTGAAGTGGATTCTTGTGTTGTGTTTGGTTCTATCGTAGTATGTTCTCGAGTCATATTTTGTTCCTTTGAAGTAGATTCTTGTGTTATGTTTGATTCTGCTGAAGTTAATTCTTGTGTTGTGTTTGGTTGTAGCCTAGTAGTTACTGGTGTCGTATTTGGTTCTGTCGAGGTAAATTCATGATTTGTGTCTTCTTCTTCATCAGAATCTTCTTCAGCTTTTGAAGTTAAAAAGTATAACAGGTTATAGACAGCGTTCATATTTTGCCTTATATTTCATAAAAGAAAATATTGGTTCATATTTTCAATAATTAATGGATAAATGCATCTTTTAGTATTGGTATTAAACAAATACTGGATGACCATGAGGTGGATATGCCAGAATACCTATCCGAGGAAAAAATACTAGGCGAGGCGAAGCCGAGCCTAGTATTTCTTTTCGAGGATAGGTATTCTGGCATATCCACCTCATGGTCATCCAGTATTTATTTTATTATGCACCTCCCTTGAGAAATACTTTATTTTAAAGAATGGGTCTACTAAAACAGTAGCCAAGGCAATTAGCCTACTCTAAAAACCCTGGTGTTCGACAATCAAAAATTCCATTTATTCTCTCATTTGGCCTTATTCTTAAGTATTCCCTCCATATATAATAATTCGGCCGATCCCTTATCTAGCGCCACCTACTTTTTGTCAGTTAATCACAGGAAATTGAATAGAAATCCCCTTCTCTCATATCACGCAAATCATTTCTCCCTCGCATTCGTCTCAAATTCAACATGGAAGAGATTCTAAGAAAATGACGTCATCGACAATTGGACTCGTCGAAATTATTTTTTCGAGGATAGGTATTCTGGTATACGGGATGGTTGGAGATCTCGTTGCTTCAATACTGGATAGAACGAGATCTTGCTGCCACGTATGGCAATAGACCCTGCAGCTCTTAACCAATCAGATTTGAGTATTTTAATGAGGTGCATAATAATATTTAATATATTTTGAAAGCCAGTGTTTAAATGTAGGTAGAAGTATGATATTATTTTATGTAAATCATCTTGGCTACAGGTAAGCTATATTTCAGTGTTCATGTCGTCATATTTTATGGTTGCTCTTGAAATTATTGATGGGTAATTTCTATAGTAAACTGGTCAATACTGTATATTGTTACTTTTCTCAGCTGTGAAAGGCATATCATATTTATTCTATAGCTATCATTTTCTTTTCACACAATTGTAATTTGATTAATTCATTATTTTCCAAAAAGGGGAAAAGAAATCTCAATGAGAAAATAACATTTTAACTTTTTCTAAGAAAAACAAATATGAAAAATTGTCTTTCCACTTTTGTCTTAAACTATTATGCAATCAAAATAATATATTTCTGAAGTAAGATTATGTACTTACCTGTTATGTGTGGTGTATTTATTAAAATATATAGAACAAGTGGTAAAACGAAGTGCATAAACATTCTGATATGTTAATATGTTAAAATGCAGACCTTTTTTAGGCAGGGTTGTTTGTATTAGTCTCTTCTTGTATTTTATAACATAATGATGTTATTCAATGATAATGATATTTCTAGTGATCTGATTGGCTATAAAATATAAATATAACCAGTATTTTTTGGCCCTGAGATACCAAACGCATATTGCATTCTGACGTCAACATATACATATTTTCTGTATATTCTAGAATCAATGAATAACACTTCATGTTTGATGGAGGTAATATATGTATTGTACTTGACTCCAGGGGGTGTGAATGTACTCGAAGAATGAATAAATAAATATGTATAAAATTCAAAATTGTCAAGGCTACAAAATGTCAGAAATAATTTATAGAATTTTTTTTAATTTCAAACCCAAGTAATTGTTATTGCATGAAATTTTGATTGCAGAAACATGAAAGATTTCTATTTGGCATACTGTACTCCAACTAATATTTGACACATATAGATATTTCGTGTTTTTGCGATTTTGATCTTTGGCGTCTATTAATTTTCGCTAACTTTCAGTCTGCCAGCTTCTTTTTTTAATTTCTTTGATTAAGATTAATTCCAAATTAATTTAATAAATCTGTACATTCCTTCCTAGTTTTATTGCCCAGCACTGAACAAAAATATCGTAAACATTGAGTGAATTTTGCGACTATTATATTTTGCAAATTCGAACTATTGGAAATTCGAGGCTATTATATTTCATGAATTTTCAGAAACTCGCACAAAAGCGCAAAATATATTAGCATGCGTAAATTACCAGGAATACAGTATATTTTGAGTTCATCTGCAATACCATCAAGGAGTTCGAGTACATACTGGGTTTGAAAAACTGTGGGTTTATATTATACCCCAGTTTTTAAAAGAAACCTCTTGAGTTATATTATTCAAAGTATTCTATCTTATCCATGTAAATATATCAAGCCTTGTATGCTTTTTATATTCATTTTATTTTAATTTTTATAGAACATACAATAAATCTTGGAAATCAGAGTCCTGTAAACATCCCCCAGTACATTGTACCTGTTTCAAACTGTGTAAAACAATGTAAATCTAGGGGTTAACTCAGGTTAATTGATTTATCAAATGTACATTGTGTTCCTATACCAAATGTATGGCCAAGTGCCTTTTAAATTGATAAACTGGTTACTAAATTGTACAAATCCATATGTTAGATGTGCCCTGGGTGATATATCAATGAAAAGCTATAAAATTTGGTATATGAACAATCCATAGTATATTGTTTGTTTACATTAATGACCTTAATCCTATAGATATGGAGGTTGTTTTTTCGCAGCAAGTTTGGACATCATACGTTCCCATGCTGTATGGGAGGGGAATTCTGTGGTGCTACCACGTGGCATCTGATCAATTGCTCCAACTGATGAAATTGTTTGTTTATTATGGACAGCACTGACCTGATCAGTTTGTGACCAAATTACCTATTGTTGACAAGTAGTACTTTTTTATTACATTTTTCTGAATGTAAATAAAAGAGGTTTTAATTGCTATGGCTTTTACTTTTGTATACAGATAATATTTAGTGTCTATAGAAAGTATATTGTATACTCAATTACGTTACCATTAGCATACACTTTGAAATACAATTTTGATGCAATTCTATTCTTCAGTGGCATACAAGAAAACTGCCAGCGGTCCTCCTTTTAGTTCACAAGTGTATAAAGCTGTAGTGAAGTTATACTTATCCCATGATACTACTAGTATTACCTCTCATGGTATTCATATCCCAATTCCTCATGAAAATCATATTCACCTCCCAGGAATTTCTGCCAATCAACGCTGTCTATTTCATTCAGTTTGGTCGATATAACGGGCTATAATGGTGTTCTAAATATGTAAGAAATATATTTTCCCAATGAAGGTGTGTCGTTTGAAGTATATGTTTCCCCCGGGGATGTTTCCTAAGTGTTATCTACATGTATACATTCCAGTTGATTTCATGTAAGGATAAGGTGAAATATATTTTTAAGTGAAACCCACCGCAATGTTTATATAAATTGTACAACCACAGAAAATGGGTTGGGCGCAAGTGTAAATTCTTCTCCAATCATTTCCTTGATGATTCCAAAATTTTAGTTTCATATATTATCGTTTCCTTCTGTCATGACTTCCTCCCTCGAATTCACTATTGAGAATGTACATTCACTCTACTCATTTATAGATGTCACTGAGTAAGTATTATGTTTCCTAAGTGTTATCTATACATTCCAGTAGATTTCATGATAAGGACTGGGTGAAATACATTTTTAAATCTACCCTTTTCAGTTTATTTACGAATATATAATGTGATTTGTTAAATTTTCCTATTCCTAATCTTTAAATATTTAACAAAACACAAAGGACGAGTGTCTTTAAGACCTTATATTAGCCCCCAAGATATTTAGAGGAAATTGTACAGGATATCAAAGACGGGACTTTGATTTCGTTTTTTTCATTCTAAAATATAGGTCATTCTACTATCATGTATAAAATGACCTTTTGAAGGAAAAATCACTCTTCATATCATTATTGTCACTGTTTCAATTTATTATCAAAATAATCATTATTTACAGTCATTCACGACTTTTCTAATTGATCATCTTGGTTTTATCTTACATAATACTGACAAAGCATAATGGGCAACATTCGAAAACACATAAAATATTACAAGTCTGAAATGCAAAAAATACTGAATAGTGATCTTCTTTATACTTAATTGAGATCAATTGTCTACAAAAAAAGTTTGCAAAAATGTGTCAGAAAAGAATATTGAGTTTTTTAATTTACATTACAATGAGAAAGAACAAGGGGCAACATTAAAGTCAAAAATATCAATCAACTATATTATCGATCTGCTTCTGGATCTGGGTCGGATTCCACCCATGTGTTGTGAGATTTAGAGGACACAAACCTTTAACTGGGCTTTTACACAAATTAGGTCTTATGTTTCCTTTTTAACAATGATGGTATATTTCCCATCTTCTTGGTGTATCGTTTAGATTGGTTGGCTTGATAAATACCAAAAGTGAGTTGACATACATCAACTTCAGTCAAAATGAGGAAGTCCTCAAAATACCTGGGACATCTGCCAAGTTGGGTTTATACATTCTGGAGACATTTTTTGAGACTGATTCACATATTCACAGGAAGTGATACATACCTCCCAAATCAACCAAAATATACTTGGATCAGTAATCTTGTATGTTTTTATTGCTATTTCTTGAAAATATACATACTATCTACAATTTGATCCTACATATCAAGGAAATTAACAATCGAGTCCAATGTATAATCTGCCCTTTTCTTTTTCATTTTTAAATCTGCGTAACAATTATGATTTGATGGAAAAGACTCTCTGCAATTGACGTCCAGTCTTCATTTTTTTCATCTTCGCAATGTAGCGTTTGACACCCTTCATTTTGGACGAGTCCAAGTATACCGTACATCTGTGTGATAAGAAAAAAGACATTTTCAAGAAAATTCGAGCGGTGGGAAAGATTATTTTGGTCAAACTGAGTTTATGACAAAACTGATGAAAGAATCAATAAAAGGTAAGTGGTAGACATTAGGTGGATGCCAAAAAAATAAATGTGGCACCAATTTGAAACTTCAGAATAGTTTCTGTGACTCAAAATCACAAAAAGTGGACTTTTTAGATATTCTTCAACTTTACTTACACCCACTCACTTCTCAATACACTTACCTTATAGTCAATACAAAATAAATAGATTTTTCCTAAAACTGGATAACGGACCATTTCATAAGAGTCAGTCCCCAATGTTTTAAGTTAGATACACAATTTGTCTTGGGTCTTAGGTGAAAATAATGGCCTCGGGCTTCACTCTGTGGCCATTATTTTTCCTAATACCCTAGACTCATTGTTTATCCCTAACATCAATCGTCTTGCCTATCTGTTGTATGGATTCTTGGTCCAATTGCATCTCACAAATGTTAGGCTGATATGCTCAGAATACCTGTATTGACTCAAATGTATGCTTATATATACTCTTATACTGAGATCACTTATACTGAGCCAATCAAAAAAATTATGTTCGAATTCGACAACACTAGACATTATACTAACAATATAAAATAATTCAGCCCTAATTTCAAACGTGCTGAATTTCAAGTAATCTTTGTGAATACCTCTCAAATAACACCCCTCACCGCCTCAGGGTTATTCTTTGCGCCACTGACAAACCCTACACGTTGTTTCTCCGCCTCGAAAGATTTAAAAGAACAAAATCTTACCGAAAAGTCGAAGTTTTGTTTGTTTTTAAATTTTCACTTATGCAGTGTTTTATCGAACGCATATTCCTTTGTTTCAATTACAGATTAACATGGAAGAAAAGCGAACGTTCGCTATTTTAGTTGACCGATCGTAAATTCACGTCGTTCGTAATTGCAGAACTTTATCGAACGCACATTTATTTGGTTCAATGACAGATTAACATGGAAGAAAATGAATTGTTCGCTATTTCAAACGACCGAACGCAAATTTGTGCCGTTCGTATTCACTCCACTATTTTTCTCCCAGACTTAAAATAACCTCCTTATTTCGATATATTTACTTGATTTTATCAGAAGAATGTCAGAAGCACACCGCTGGCAAGTTGTCTGGCACAACACAATAGAGTGTAAGTACTTTTTAGGTTAATCTGGTCGCCCGATTAACTAAAAATGGCCCTGTTGAATTTCAACAAAAAATATGCTTTTAAAAAAATTAAAGGCCCATTTGCTTCAAAATTTGGCCTAAAATTAAAAAACAAGGCCTTAAAAGGCCCAGTAATGCTGAAAAAGGCCCACCTTTTTGGGCCCAATTTTTTTTCTGGGCCCACCCAAGGGGCCCCCAGGCCCCCCTCCCCCGATTCGCAAATGTTGCACTTTAGGAGTAAAAAATATTAAAATGTTGCACTTTCAGAATAACAAAATCCCAAAATGTTGCAATTTTTTTTTACAAAATCCTCCCTACAAAAAAATCCTGGGGAGAGCACTGTACCCTCTGCCTATTATAGACTATATAACAGTTTAGCAGCCCCGCCCCAAAGATTGGTACCTGTGACAATCCGGGTAATAAATCATTTCAAATCTACCATGGTGACCTTTTCTCAACCAGTCACCGAAGTAGCAGGAACGCATGCTAAATACTTGCTTATTACCTTTGCAGTGATGTCAGAGGGAATGACCATATAGAAAGTCTTTCTTGTTTCAAAGACGAACTCTGATTGGCTCAGTGAGATCAGATTTATTGTAAACCGAAAGAGTGAAGACAAAACTCTCTTTTAAGAAATGTAGTCGAACGAATGCAAAGGGTAAAAAAGATTTGACCTCAATGTAAAAAAAAGTCAAAAGATCTTTTTTCAACTTACTTCAAATTGGACCAATTTCATATACAAATGTACGAGTTCTCAGAAGTTCAAATCTTCTTTCAACATGCATCAAATTGACTAATGTTTTTCAAAATCAACTACAAGATCTCAGAAATTCAAAGAATGGGTATCGATATGGGGAACTTTTTGAACACACGTTTGTCTTAAACTAGTCATCAAAAATTTCTGAAAATCTTACAAATTGTCAATTTAATGGCCATCTTTTGAATGGTAACCATATAATTTGAAATAGATATACATACTTTCATCTATATTGTTTTAAAAAACATATCAAACACTTGTTTTGTTCTTGGTATCATGTTTCCAGAGTAAAATGAAACATCTTTCCGAACCTCAATGGAACAAAACGACATAAACACAAGATGTTTAGGTCTCTCAATATTGTAATTGTACAAAGGAAAAGTATCTTGTTAATGAAATAAAAGTTTTTTCTTGATTTTTATCTATTTTGGGGGGATTTTGTTTTAATTTTTTGAATACTTTTTTAAAATCAATCCAAATTTTCTTTGTATAACTTTAATATTGAGAGGTCTAAAAACATGTTGTATATGCTATTTTGTTCCAACAAGGTTCGGAAAGACATTTTATTTCATTCTCAAGAATTGGTAGAAAGGAGCAAAAACAATTGCACTAAAAAAGATGTTTGTTAACAAAAACAGTTATATAAAATATTTCTAAATAATTTTCGCATTAAATTGTTGTCAATCAGTCAACATGACATAAAAAACCATGTTTTTTTACAGAATGCTTTCAATGATTGGTTTAAGAGAAAAACATTGTTGAATTCAGTTCTCCATATCGATACCTATCCTTTGAAATTCAAATCTGACTTAAGACTGAACTCATAATATTGTGCGCAACTCGGTTTTGACATTTTGTCATGTTGATGCCTTGTCTTTATTTTGTTGAAGTACCATCTATCTTTTGCTGTGCACATTTTGAAAATGTTGTAAATAAACTGTATATATTTCTGCACAATCTGTATCGCACCTGGTATAAAAGTTTTCGTATATCACTCCCGATGATCAGGATGAATCCAATAAATATGAGAAAACTTGCTGCTGACCCAATAACCTTAGCTGATTCCCGCTCATCCGGGTCTAAAATGCTGAATAATGGGGCTCTGTCTGGTTCTTTTGTCATATTTGGTTCAGTTGAAGTAGATTCTCCTTTCTCGTTTGGTTCTGTAGAAGTAGATTCTTGTGTCATGTTTGGTTCTTTTGAAGTCGATTCTTGTATGTTATTTAGTTCTGTTGAAGTAGATTCTTCAGTTGCATTTTTTTCTACTGTAGTAGATTCTTGTATCATATTTTGTTCTGTTGAGGTAGATCCTTTTATCGTGTTTGGTTCTGTTGGAGTAGGATCTTGTGTCCTATTTGGTTCTGTTGAAGTAGGTTCTTGTGTTGTATTTGGTTCTGTTGAAGTAGGTTCTTGTGTAGTATTTGGGTCTGTTGAAGTAGGTTCTCGTGTAGTATTTGGTTCTGTTGAAGTAGGTTCTCGTATAGTATTTGGTTCTGTTGAAGTAGATTCTTCTGTTATATTTGGTTCTGTTGAAGTTAGATCTTGTGTAGTATTTGGTTCTGTTGAAGTAGGTTCTTGTGTAGTATTTGGTTCTGTTGAAGTAGATTCTTGTGTAGTATTTGGTTCTGTTGAAGTAGGTTCTTTTGAAGTATTTGGCTCTGTTGAGTTTAGTTCTTGTGTAGTATTTGGTTCTGTTGAAGTAGGTTCTTGTATAGTATTTGGTTCTGTTGAAGTAGGTTCTTCTGTAGTATTTGGTTCTGTTGAAGTATGTTCTTGAGTCGTATTTGGTTCTGTTGAAGTAGGTTCTTGTGTAGTATTTGGTTCTGTTGAACTAGGTTCTTGTCCATCAGATCCTTTACCTTTTGTAGCTGAAAAGTATAGTATGTCATAGACATCATTTATACTTTGCCTTAAATTATATTTCTATTTGGTTCCACTTATATGTGTAACTTTTGACAAGGTAATGCTTTGTTTATATGTGAAACAAATACTGCAGTGGCCTTAAAGGGGACCACCACCATGGTCACATGATCAGTCGTGTGGAGGTAAGCTCCCAGTTGAAATAAAAGCACTGTCCTCCTTTGGTTTATGTGAAAAGTAGCTAATGCCCTCGTGTATTGGTCAGTTTGTGTGTCACACGACTAATCCACACCATATGCTTCATTCAACATATTTTATGCTATTAAGCTGCATATAAAAACACTACTTTGCAGTAAAAACGTACTACTGGATGAACTAAGGTTAGGGTAATTAAATTAGTTGTTTCTCATTCTTGCCCGCGTGTGGCTCAATCCCCCCTCCACCTTTTTTCTGCCATTTCTGAGAAAAAAACACTGTACCTCGCGCGCATCCATGGCGTGTGAAACACTTGTTTTTACTTTTTATGGATCAGGATAATTGACAATATTGTAGTACTGATATATGATCAAATATACCAGTAAAGTTGGCTAAATTCAACATATAAATTCAACATAAACTCAGTTTATGTCCTTCAAAATTAGTTATTTGTTTTTACAGTTATTTTAAAGAAAAAAATCATCCCGTCCCTCATCAGCATTTTAGATAGACAAAAAAGGTAATATAAAAACCGTCATTCCCGTATCAATTTTGAAAAATAGAAGAAAGAGAAACAACTAATTTAATTACCCTGGCCTAACATAAAATACAAAGCCACTAGCTAGCTCATACAGTATACTTACCCTTTGCAAATTGTAATTTATTGAATTCACAGTAAACCCATCAATTTAAAAAAAACAAAGAATATTGTTCTCATGGATCTATTATTCATGTTAAACTAACTATGAAAATATAAATATGAAATAATATGTTAGCTTGAAGTCATATATAAGATGAAAATATATGTTCATGCATTTGCATTTTTCCAAAGGGAATATATTCCCATGTAAGTAAATACAGGTGCAATATATAATTTGTATGTATACAGTATCTATGTCATCTGTCTATACATGCGCATATAGTGATACATTTGAACAAGATGATTCTGGAAAGAAATGAGCGTGGCAGATTTGCTAAAAAGCCACATACACCACAAAAGCAAGACCAATTTGAAAGTAAGTTCATTATTCTCAAGGGTACACTTCAAGTGAAAGCTACATTGCTACAGGGTGGCCTATCATTCTGAGACAAATGTATTATCCAACGATTGTGATTTTCGAAGCTAAAATATGATATCTTGAGCAGATGGAAATACATTCCCATGAGATATGTATATATAGTCAAAAGTGATAACTATTTATTGAGTGTAATAAAACGTATCCTTCGCTAACTGCTTTTGTTTGAGATAATTATAATGAAATATTTTTAAATTAATTTTTATGTGTGTCATTGATCCTAATCCACCCTGTAGTCTGATGTTTGTAGAGCATTGCACCTCGTACAACTTATTCTCACAAATATCAAACCTCATATGCTAATTAATTTTTTGTGTGAATATGAAGAGTCCAAGCATTGCTTTTTTATGTTTACTGTATAGCTATATTTAGCCTTGATATCCATGATTTTTTAAAACAAAATCTCACCGTTAGATTTCGAGCTATTCATGTTTACTCATTTTTCTAATTGGAAAACAATGCAAATCTCATTTTTTCAAAGGAAAAAAATTGAAATTCTAAGACGGTGAAAAATCATTAAAAAATACACAGATTCAGAATCCGGCAAGCATTTTCCCTTATTCCTCTCCGTTAAGAAGTTTTGTAAGGTGTTGGATCCCTTTAAAACATACCACACTTTAGACTAAGGCAGAACTTTAATGTCAGCTGATTTTCTTTTATATAAATTGTCTTAATTACAGATAAGCTACATCTCAATGTTCATGGTGTTTATTGTGTCAGGTTTTATAGTTGCTCTTCAAATTCATGTGTGGGTAATTCCTAAATAGTAAGCTGGTCAATATATTGTTATTTTCCTCAGCTATGACAGCCATGTGATATTCATTCCGTAGCTAAATTTTCATGCAATTGTTGTTATTTATTTATTACTTATTTATTAATTGTTTTCCCAAAGAGCAAAGAAATCTTGTGACACTTGAACTCCCTATGTTTATTCATCTATGAGAAAATAACATTTTATTCCACTTCCCACGCTTCACAGATATTTTTTCATGTATAAAAATATGTAAGAAAAACGAATATGAAAAATTGTCATATTTTTACACGAGTCTTAATACTATGCAATAAAAATGAGATATTTCTTAAGTAAGATTATGTACTTACCTGTTACTTGTGATGTACTTATTAAAATGTAGAAAACAACAGGTAAAACGAAGTGCATAAACATTCTGATATGTTAATATATTGAAATGCAGACCTTTTGTTAAGGCAGGGTTGTTTGTGTTAGTCTCTACTTGTATTTTATAACTTAACGATTTTTTCATTCTTCGATGATATTGAAAATTATAGCAATCTGATTGGCTCGGGTGATTTAGATATAGCCAGTATTTTATGTCGTGGGATACTAAATCCATATTGCACTCTTACGTCACTGTATATCATATGCTTAAACAAGCATTGTGAAATCGTTCTTGTGTATATATTTTCTGAATATTCTAGAATCAATGAATAACATAATATAACAGCAATCCCAAAGCGTAGTAAATCCCATCAAACAGCCATTGCTGCCATTTTTACAAAATCTGTCTACTTTTTTCAGTTGTAGCAAAAATCACAAAATAACACACATAAAAATGGGCACCATTTTCAAAATGGTTGCTCATTAGCCAAATTGTTATCAGAAAGTGGAATAGCTTCTAAGTTGGCACATACAGAATTTCAACAAAATTGCACACCATTACATATAAATTGCAGCCATTTTTCCAAATATGAACCAAATTGCTCTATTATTAACTCGTGTTTGAGTTATAGTAAAAAAACATAAAATAGCACACATAAAAATAGCGGCCATTTTTAAAATGGCTGCCTTCTAGCCAAAGTGTCATAAAACAGTATTCACATATCAAATATAACAAAATCACTTTTCAAGTTGCAGCAAAAATTGTAAAATAGCATGTAAAGGCTGCCATTTTTCAAAATGGCTGCCATGAATTTCTTAAATATCTACATTTCTAGCTTAATTAATGTCTCATATAACTTTTTATATTTGAAACATATTGCTATTACAGTTTTATATATTGTACCTAGATTACTGTAAAATCGGCACTAAAGTGGCTGCCATTTTTAAACATGTAGCCATTTTGAAAATAGTATTTTGACCAAAACTTCTAACCCCATAGAGGATATGTGTACAAATTCTGAACAAAATTGGGCCAAGAACAGTATTTGAGTTTTCGCTTGAATGGACAGACATATGTAAGTACAGACGGACAGAGGCGTTCCCTATATCCCACCAAACTTGTTCGATGGGATAATTATTTGTTTATAAACTACGACTGCATCTTTATTATTATCCAAACAGGTTGATGGATTGAGTGAACCCCTTCATCCCCAGTCAGTCATGACAATAATAGTGAGCCTATTTTCTAATATTTTATGGATATGTGTATAAAAATCAAAATGGTCCCTGCTTCAAAATGGCAGAAACAGTTCGTGAAAATCTTTTAACTTTCAAAAACAGGAAATGGTTATTGCTGAATGATATTTTCAAAGTATAAACATTAAAAAAAATATTTTTAAACACCTTATTCATTTCTTCTCCTCTCTATGTACAATTGAATTTTGCGAATGCAGTTGTCAAGGTGACCCTCCTACACACATTTCTTTTTGGACAAGTTAATTCCGAGAACCACTGCTATTGGGGCTTACATCCCTCTGATGAAGTGTGAAGTATTGCAGCATGCATTGCATTTTGAAAAATGTACTGCCTTGGTGGCAATAAGCAAACATGGAATCATCGGTCCCCATTGATTCGAAGTTGACTGGGGATGTGCTATCACAAGGACAAGTACCGTTATATTCAAGTTTTCACTAAGCTTTGGAGATCACTTGGTACCAAAAGGGGTATACAAAGTGATAGTCAATGGTTTCAACAGGACAGTTCCACCTCCACACTGCAAATGATATGCTGGAATGGCTCAGGCAATGCTTTGGTGGTCAGCTCATCAGTCGCAGAGGCAAAACATATGTGCAGCTCATTCAACAGATCTCAACCCCCCCTCCCATATTTTTATTAGTGGGGATATCTCAAAGACAATGTGTATGCTGACAGACAATTGCTGATCTCAAGAGACCAATAACTTCCCAAATTCGTGCCATCCATGTTGATGTGTGTAGGAGGCAGGCTGTCCAACTGTCCCATAAATTTCATATTTGTCACGCATTTGCTGGAAAATTTGAAGTCACGCCAGTTATTTTTGCGTGACAGAATATATCACGCAAATACGCATTTTACCTGATTATTGTCAAGCAAAAATATTTCTGTTGAAAAACTTTAAAAAAGTGATTGCAGATACAGCAAAAAAATGAACGCCAAAAAAAACGAACCCATATCATTCGAACTTTTCACGCAGATACCGTATATGTCACGCAATTTCATCGAAATATTTTGTACCTAAAATTTCAAGGAAGAGTATGCAAGATTGACCAAGTTATTCAACTTTTCTTCGGTCCTGCTTTTTGGACACCCTGTACAATAAAGCCTTCAATCAGAGTCCTTAAACATCCCTTTCACCTACTTCAAACTATTATAAAAACAATGTAACCCCATAGGCTAACTCAAGTTAATTGATTAGATTGAGTCTAGGTTATGTTCCCATACCAACTGTTTGGTCAAGCATCTTTTAAATTGATAAAATGGTTACAAAATGGTGCAAATCTATATGCTAGATTTACCCGGAGTCATGTATCAACGAAAAGCTATAAAAAAATTTAACTCATACTCTCATCCATAGTATATTGTTTGTTTACATAAATACAGAATACAATAGACAGGAGTTTCACTAGAATGTCTCACAACAGGTTAAATAAATGAAAACAGCAGTCAAAATTTATGGAAATCAGAAATTCAACATGAAAAAGTTGAAAAGTCCCTCAAAACCTGATAAAGCATTTCAGTAAAATGATGATCATCTTATTGACATTGTTTTTTACAGCAAGTTTGGAGTTGGATACCCTGTAGTGCACTACATGCTAACATTATGGCCTCAGATCAATTGTTTCAAGGATGAAATTGTTTGTTTATTACGGGCACTGACTTGATCAGTTTGTGACTAAAATACCCATTGTTGACAAGTTGCACGTTTTCATGTTTTTCTGAATGTTTACAAAGGAAGTTTTGATTGCTAATGCTTTTTCCTTTGTTTACATATGAATAATTGGTGTGTATAGTAAGGATATTGTATAATCAATTCCCTTAATGGTGTACTATGAAACACAATCTCAATCTCTGAGTCATTATTTTACATTCAATCTTCTTTGAAAATAATGTACATTAAAACATGTCAGAGGGAACACCTTACTGTAAGGAACACCTCTCTACATAGAGATATAATGAATGGTACAATGGTATTGTAATACAATATTAATGGTACAGTTATGACTATGAAGTGTTATAGAAACAGGGTTAAAAAGCTAAAGCTGCCTGACTGGTTATTTACACGGCAATGCACTGAATGCCAATACTAAGATTATTGCACTCATGTTTTCAAACCCTGCATGGAAGCTGACCCAAAGCTAACAGTTTCAAACTGACCATTCTGTAATATTTTCGTTAGTTGACACCTCTATTATGACTTTACATCAAAAGTCAGTGCTCAAGTCAACCACATATAAGAACTATTGAACCAATATCAATGAAATGTTTCCAGTGGGCTACTTTCATGGACTTCACCCTCGATAGACTGTTCTGCTGCTCCATCATTGTCTTCAATTAACATTCCAATCTTATTCATTACTCGTTCCAAACATGCCCCTTTGAGTTTTTTTGTAATCTTCGCATGGTCCTCCTTTTTGGGGTAAAAATATTCTGCTATAGCATGCTGAATTTTTCCAACAAACAGTTGTAGAATTGTCAAAATTGCAATAACACTGGTTATGGTTATTAAACCTACACGATCAGCAATTTTCTCATGGAATGGAGGCGAAGGATCAGATAAACAACTTTCAGTATTAATCTCCAATTTGTAATTGAATGAATCGTTGGTGAACAACATTGGCACCTGTTGATGTAACAACTTGCTGATGTGTGGATTTGTATCATTGAGGACCACATTCAATCCACTACCAACATCGATTGATATTGTTATGTTGGATTCTTGACGTATTGTCTCCAGTGCTTGGTAAAAGAGTGAATCCAGCTTGTCTAATAGCTGCATAACTCCCACCATGAGTACCAGAATGATGAGCAACCCCTTAAAAGTCATTAAACATTCCTGCACCAAAACACAGCGTCCTATCCTATGCAGTATCGTATTGTGATAATCGCTTTGTAGCAGGTAGTAACAGAAATAAAACCCTGCATGGAGGATAACTAGACCGAGCAATACATACAAGACACAATTGAGCATATTTGGGAGAATTTGTTGAATAGCATCCCTTAATTCCATTTGGTTCTCAAATATAGCACTCATTTTACCAATGATAGTAACAAGAGTATCAATTCCCATAATATTTGGCCTTTCAATGTTATCAAACACATTAACACCATTTGTGTAGCCCTGAACATCATTCAAGTCAAATGTCACATTGTGTAAAGTAATAGTTGTATTTATCTTTATGTCACTGATGTTAATTTTGACAAAATTCAACTGACTGAACACATTTTCAATTGCTTGTTTCGGAACATCAGCAACTGTCTCTAACATCTCAATAGGCAGAGAGATCATCCTTTTCATTGCCTCCTTCCTGTATTCATCTAGTATTGCAGTTTGATTGTCCATCTTGACTTCCTTGATTTTCTCAACTTGGCAAGATATACCATTTGGTATTTTCTTAGCATTTTCTAATATGTTCTTGATTGGACCATTGATAAGCAAGTTTATCATGGCTTTTACCAAGCACACTCTGCCGGGATAGACGATTATGCCTGGTATTGTCAAAAGAGCGATGCACAACATGAATTTCACTATGTCTCTAACCCTGCCCATGTTGGATATGGTCTGATTCCACACTTAATCGCGCAGTTTCAGTGTAAGCAACACAGTCACAGCTTGTAATGGCTAAATACACTAGAACCTGGAACGATATGAATAAAATGTTTCATAGGGTACAATGTCACCAAATTATCACTAAAATATTGCAGCCTGAGATTCAGCATTTGGTTTTGATTAATGAACCAGGATATTTAGTGTTTTCTGATAAGGCAATGTGTTGACTTTTGAAGAAACCACTCCAAAATGTAATAATGAATTTGAAAGGAGAGGGTTATTTAGGATGTAAGCCCTCGACTCAGTGTATTGTGGTCTGATTATTTATTTTATTCTCATTTAGAACTAATAAGGGGATGTCCACATTCAAAAAGGGGAAATCCTCTCTTTTTGCCACATAAACTTGAAAATTGAAGGAACGTGTGAAATAGGTCAGAACTTTTGTAATTAGAAAATAGGCATGACATTCAATGATGAGAGCAAAAAATATTTCAAAATTGTCACCTCTATCACTTCTTCATTTTAACTCAAAATATCCATTGATAAAGATTCTAATAATTTGCTTTGAGAACAATTCAATAATCTTACAAAATACAGCTGACTTACGTGGTAAATAAGATTTTTCTAGGTGTTTTCTACTCGCCCTTCATTTGTCAGTAGCCATTTTTTTCATTTACTTCCTGGATGGTCTTATATTCACCGAAGGTAGTCCATCTCAAAATATCTTTCAACTGACTGAACACATTTTCAATTGCTTGTTTCGGAACATCAGCAACTGTCTCTAACATCTCAATAGGCAGAGAGATCATCCTTTTCATTGCCTCCTTCCTGTATTCATCTAGTATTGCAGTTTGATTGTCCATCTTGACTTCCTTGATTTTCTCAACTTGGCAAGATATACCATTTGGTATTTTCTTAGCATTTTCTAATATGTTCTTGATTGGACCATTGATAAGCAAGTTTATCATGGCTTTTACCAAGCACACTCTGCCGGGATAGACGATTATGCCTGGTATTGTCAAAAGAGCGATGCACAACATGAATTTCACTATGTCTCTAACCCTGCCCATGTTGGATATGGTCTGATTCCACACTTAATCGCGCAGTTTCAGTGTAAGCAACACAGTCACAGCTTGTAATGGCTAAATACACTAGAACCTGGAACGATATGAATAAAATGTTTCATAGGGTACAATGTCACCAAATTATCACTAAAATATTGCAGCCTGAGATTCAGCATTTGGTTTTGATTAATGAACCAGGATATTTAGTGTTTTCTGATAAGGCAATGTGTTGACTTTTGAAGAAACCACTCCAAAATGTAATAATGAATTTGAAAGGAGAGGGTTATTTAGGATGTAAGCCCTCGACTCAGTGTATTGTGGTCTGATTATTTATTTTATTCTCATTTAGAACTAATAAGGGGATGTCCACATTCAAAAAGGGGAAATCCTCTCTTTTTGCCACATAAACTTGAAAATTGAAGGAACGTGTGAAATAGGTCAGAACTTTTGTAATTAGAAAATAGGCATGACATTCAATGATGAGAGCAAAAAATATTTCAAAATTGTCACCTCTATCACTTCTTCATTTTAACTCAAAATATCCATTGATAAAGATTCTAATAATTTGCTTTGAGAACAATTCAATAATCTTACAAAATACAGCTGACTTACGTGGTAAATAAGATTTTTCTAGGTGTTTTCTACTCGCCCTTCATTTGTCAGTAGCCATTTTTTTCATTTACTTCCTGGATGGTCTTATATTCACCGAAGGTAGTCCATCTCAAAATATCTTTTAATGTCTGTATAACTCTTAAGAGTTCAAATCAACGAGACTTATATAAAAAAAGACGCTTCTTATTGAAGCTCCTTATGCAAATAAATGAAGTGAATACAAAGTCAACAAGGTATTTCATAGTATAGTGACTTATTCTATGATTTAGATTTAACATTCAGATCTTCATATTAACTATTCCAGCGTTGTGCAATTGATGTTGATCCTTAGTAATTCAAGTATATTTTCATCTGTTATTTGAGCTTGACGATTCCTTGTTCAGCTATATAATATGACTGAATTGTACTGTTATTAATCGTTTTTTATGATTCTGAAGTGCCACCTAGATGACTCCTTGATTGATAAGGAATGAGATGGGGCTACGTGAAACATTAACGTGTACATGTACTTTAATGTTTGAGTGGTTGAGTTCAGAGGTTTCTTTTTATTTCACAGATATTGCACCTTTCAGTAGCTTTCACTACTGATAAGATAACATGGATTTGCATTGAAATCAAAAAGCGTATTAAAATGTCTTATATTTGATGTTTTTCAGGTGCAGTTCCAAAGGTGTGCAAGAACAGATAAAAGTGTCTCTGCGGCTGGTCAGGTGGTTTCACTAAAGATGGTGCTTAATATTGAAAATTGCATCGAAAAATTGAATGAAAATCTTCCCGATCAGATAAGAGTTATAGGTAAATGGTCAACCATATTATTTCATGCAGTATTTGCAATTGATGTATGAAAATAAAAATGTATACACTACAGGGTGTGTTGTAATAACTTCAATAAGTTCAGATTTGAGATTTCAGATTTTATATGATATATAACACATGGGGTGTAGGTGCTATCTAAGATAATATGGTTATTGGAGGGAGGCATTCGTAATGAAACACCCTGAATAAGATTATTACATTACAGATTGTATATCTTATATTAACTAAAGCTTCTTTCATAAATGTATGAGTTTGAACTTTGAACCTCTTACATATAGATATTGAATTAAAGTGTTAAATTAGATAAATAAAAATCAACTGTCCATTGCGTTTAATAGTGAATTCTGTTGTGACGTAACATGCTTTCTCATTTCCTTTGTTTGCACTTTTTTATTGCACTCCTTTGTTGCACTCTTTTGTAGGTATAATTAGAGCGACACAGGGGTTCAACAGTAAGAATAACTGTGATGCCAGGACGTATTCCTACATGTTGCCAACATTTGCCCTCAGTCCCATTGAAGAGGTACATTAGAATAATGTAACAATCGAATGGGGTCTCAATCCCTTTTATTTTATTATTTAGACCTATTATACCTATTGCTTTGGATTTATACTTTATTTTTATTTTAACCCTGTTGATCACGTTAAGTACTGTACATTTGTATTCCAGAATACGGATGAGAGTTATCGGGTTCCTCTGAGCCGAGTGGATGATTTTAATGAACTTTTGAAAATGTACCTTGGAACGAAAAACTTCCACAATTTTACCTCTGGAAAGTAAGTCTATTTTGTAGTTAGTGTAGAAATTGTTTGTAAATTGATACAGTGAGGCTGACGGATATTCTATTAAACCAGTGTATTCTTATGACTCGTACATTGGTATTTTGGGTTTAAGATTTGTGCTAAACAATATGTGGTGTGTCATAAGAGACTTTTAAATATCATGTGGTGTGTCATTCAGGATCAGGACTATCAAACAATATTTGGTGTGTTTTTAGGACCACCAGGTCCTGATCATTTCTTAGTTAACCCATCCAAGTGACCATGAGAGCATAAATTGCAGTTATTGTAGAAAAAATGATTTCTTGACACCGTTCACTAGAGAACTACAGGATGTTCAAAAAGTTGCAGGACTGGTTTGCCTCTTTGTTGATTTCGCACAAATTGTGCTCTAAGCACAAAGTACTTGAAATTACATGAAATTCCTTGGGAGTTCTTTCATTCCGTGACATTTGACTTCTTTCATATATGGGTGCTTATTAGAATGGCATAAAAAGGGGTATTTTGAATTTTTTAAAACCCCCAGTCGCTAATTCGGTAAAAATAAGATTGGTAAAATAATTAGTGAGATGTGATAGTCACTAGTCAGTGTCCAATAATCTGCCCCTTTCACACACTATCAACAAGAATGTATATTTAGTAGGATATGATAGATAATACATTTTGTACACAACGTAGAATATTTTTCACTTCAGAAAACCAGATGAGGCCAGTGCAAAAAGATTCATCATGAGTATGTCAGTAAGTACACTTCTTTCCTCAAAATTATTGTCCCTATTTTAATGCTAATCCTTAGACAGACAGGCAGTGACTCATCTCACTTGTCACGGCTACTATTTTGTTTATTGTTTATAAATTGTAAGTCGTTGTCCTCACCATATATATTGTTATGGTTACAGTGTCTCTGTTTTGATATAGAACTTGTATCATTCTAGATAAAAAGATTCACATTAAAAAAAACTAAAAATTGAAAGCTGTTTTTTTATTACAGTGTGGCCAGCCATTTGTACGTGGGGGTATAGAGTTTGTTGTAATTGAAGTAAAGGGACAGAGCTTCATGTTACATCAGATCAGGAAAATGATAGGTAAGGAAAATGGTAGAGAAAGAAATGATAGGTAAGGAGAGCATTGAATAAGGAAATTATAGGTAAGGAAATCATTGAATAAGGAAATTATAGGTAAGGAAAGCATTGAATAAGGAAATGATAGGTAAGGAAAGCATTCAATAAGGAAATTATAGGTAAGGAAATCATTGAATAAGGAAATGATAGGTAAGGAAAGCATTGAATAAGGAAATGATAGGTAAAGAAAGCATTGAATAAGGAAATTATAAGTAAGGAAAATTAGGTAAGGTGAAAAAAAGAAATGTTGTCACTCCAGGTAGTCAAGAGGTTAAATAAATATGTTTTGTGTTAATTTCATTTTTACAGGAATGGCAATTGCAATAATGAGAGGTCTGGCCTGTAAGGAAGCAATAGAATGGGCACAGGCTCCTTTCAAGGTTGGAAAATCTATTATTATTTTGATGAATAAAATGTACCTTATAAAGATAAAAATAAAAGTGATTTTAATGTGATTTATCACTAAAAATACATCTGGTGGCCATTTTGGATTTTATTGTCTTATTTAAATATTTATTGAAAGTAATCTATAATATTGTACAATACTTGTATGATAAGTGTTAAAAACATAATGTCTAATGAGTGAACAATTATGAAGAAACTTTATATACTGTATATATTCCATTTTCAGTATGATGTTCCAAAAGCACCAGGTTTGGGACTAAAACTAGAACAAGTACACTATGATATATACAATAAACGCTATGGCAATGATGGATTGCACGATGCCATTGATTGGACTAAATACAAGGTACAGTTTACATTAAGAATGACTCCTGAAAGTTCACACAGCTCATGTCCAATAAGACAAGTCATAAACATGAAAAATGTCACCACCTACCATTTGTAAAATGAAGAACGTGATCAAATTTTTGTTTTTGTCTATTTCAGGATATCATTGACAAGTTCAAGGATGATTACATCTATACAACAGTTGTTGAAACGGAGAAGGAGGAAAAATCGTATCCTTAAAATAAATACATACATGTATATGCATAAGTGCATTTAATGATCAATTTGCAAGAACCGAGATGATAAAGTAGTCTACGATATCAAACAGGGTACATTTGAATAAAAGTCTTTTGTCAAATCTTTCTTCCTAGGACTCCTCAGGGTTCCATTGACTCAGATTACTATGGTAACCATGAAATGCACTTCATTAACAAAAAGTGAAACTTGATTTTTACATGCATGAATATTTGATCATATTCTTTGAAAAAATACCCTTACCTGATTTATCTTCAAAATTGTTAGAGCTCTTTTAACTTTTATCATCCTGTATTCTCCTTTACCTTGCACCAGTATGTTCAACTGGCTGTCTACTTTACCGTACCATCATTTTGGCGACAGAATCTCTGAGCATATTCCAGCCAGTATGGAGACAGGAACCGGAAGAGCAGCGGCCCTCATTAAGAGAGTGCGTGCTAAGGAGGAAGAAGAGGTACATAATTAAGATTATTTGGGCTAAAATTGTCTCAATAGACTACATGTACAAGTTTCTCAAATCATTTGGGACTGAGAGGAACAGAATTATCAGTGATGATTTTGTGAAACTTGATTTTTTTACAGAATTATCAGTGATGATTTTGTTTCCATTGACTGATCTTATCCGTAGGAATTCTGATTTAAAATAATATTTCAGTGTATAATTGATATTGGACATACACAAAGATGTAGAATTGCAACAAAGTTTGTCAAGAATAAATCAGTGGTTTAGTTTAATGAGTATACACTTCTTTGATACCAAGATAAGAGTGACAACTAGTTACAGAATTGTTTTCCGTGATGGCTCTAACTCTGGTAATGTTTATCCAATTTACACAAATTAGATCCTTATATGCGTGTAACATGGTCTAAAACCTACACTAGCACCATATAGCCTGTAAATTGATATAGCAAAATCATAAAAATGACCTAAAATGGGAAATGCATGTTGCTTTGAAATAATGCAAATATGGTACAAAATTTTCTCTTTGTTGTTTTGCAGGCAAATGAAGCTGAATTGAATCAGAGTACAAACACAGAAAATCCCAGTGCAGTTGAGAATTCTGTAAATGAAACAGACAAAACAAATGAATTGGATGTAACTAAAATACTTGATGACTCTTCAAAACAGGAACCTACGGAGGTGACACCTATTGAGGGAACACCAGAGCTCGGACAATCAGGACTTACCAATGTTGACAAGACTAATGATACATGAAATTGAATATTAACTTGTTATGACAAATATACACAATATAAATGAACAGGTTATGACTTTCTTAATTAATATGTCTGGAACTTCACTGGGAAATTAATTATGACAAGATATGTATCTTGTGACACAACTTCAAAATAATTTGAATGGTATCACTTGAGGATGCATTTATGAATAGGCATTAAAAATTGGCATTTCCATAGGTATTGCTATACACCTAAGCCTTTTTAAGTCTCAATTTCTTAAAATCATTCTTCATATACAGCTATGATTATGAATAACCATACCGTGCTATATTATTGGACTCCGTTTTTGCAAATATTCTTATTAGACTCTGAATGTCAATCTGGTATACTCATAGCCATGATTATGCTAATAGTATTAACCTTTTGCCGCCAGTAAACATTTTGCCCAACTTTTGAAATATGGTGACTGGAAAGAAGGTCAAAATAAAAAGTTCTCCAAATTTAATGTGTGAGTTATGAAATAAGTGTAGAATTCCTTGTGGAGAAAAGTTAAAATCCAATGAAGTTACGTTTTGATGGCAAAGTAACTGTTTTGAATATGCATCGTACATAAAAAAGCATGCATTCTTGGTGGAGACAAGTCAAAGTCCAATTAAGTAACGTGTTAAATGCAAAGTAACGTGATTTGAAAATGCAAACATATAAAAGAAGATTTAATTACTCTTCACGAAAAATGACTTAGTCCAAGTAGCGCTTTTTCGAAAGGATTATCTGACCATTTTTTGACAAGGCTTCCTCACATAAATTGTCTTCGAATTGTTACTTGTAAAAGAGACGAAAAAAGCATTACTTTTGAAATGTCAATATTTTCTGTCTCTAAATCATGACATATATGATATAGATCTGTATCAAATTCCAAGTAAGAATGATAAAATCTTTTCTCGTGAGAAGCTTTCGTGCAAAACTTTTCGAACGACCCTAATATTAAGTTGGAATTCTACAGTTTTTGCGATCGCATGTGGTTAACTACCACTTAAGTTGCGATCCAGTCCAGGACGGGGTCAAAGTCGAGGTTCAGTCCAGTCCGTTGTATGTCTAAAACTAAAGAAAATCTGTCATCCGGAGTCTGAAATTGAACTTGTTCAATTTCCAATGTCTACTTTCACCATGTTTCAACAAGAGTTTTTGCCATTAATTTTCCTTAAATTATTTCTTTCAAAAGAAACGAAAAACAGCACTTTTCATGACATATATACTTTTTACTAATTATAAAAGTTGAATATGTTGTCATATCGTCGCCGTTGTCATGGTGTTGTGGTGTGCAAATGTTAGCGCGGTTTTTGATCGATCACGATAATATATATAAAATATCATAAAAATAAATATTAATGTCAGCGCGTGTTTTTATCGATCATGATAATAGATATAAACTATCATGAAAATAAATACTACCGTGTTGACATTATCTGACATTTCACGCGTATAATTGTTTTCAGGTTTTCAAATTGAATTTAAAGCATCGCAATAAAATTTGATCTGCTATTGACATCAGAAACAAGTTAGGGAAGACTGCACGTTCACTGGAGCAAAATGAATCTGATTTATCTTGGTAAGTTTCATATGTTAATATTATCAACTTAACTTAATCGCTTTAAATTGATTAATTGTTTTCTTAATATCCAGCACAAAGCGGGAGAGTTTTGTTTTTGGACATGGTATTAATGTACTCAACCATTTCTTAATACGACGTCTTCATTTTAATTAAATAGAGGTTCAAATGTGAAAATGTGACTTTTAACTTTAAATTGCAACTTCATATTTTCAGGGATGATTACAATTGTGGTATCAACAGCAATGAAGGTTTCAGCCGAGGACGACGCCATAGCTAATGGCGAAGCAAATGGAGACGGCGGTATACCTGAAGATAATAAGGATGATATGCCGGAGGAACTCAAGATATTACTCGTAAAGAACAGTACCCTGGGAGAAAGTCTCATCAAAATAATCGAAATGGTGAATGACTTCTCATCAGACATCTGGAAACAGTCCATTTCACCACGCTATTCCAGTTCAATAAAACACCAATTGACTAAAGCAAGAAATATCACAAAGATGGCTCGCAAATCAAGCAGAATATTAAAAAAATCGTTACGATGGATTGATTTGGCTTTAGATGGTGTCGACAAAGTCATGGATGTCATAATGGCTATTCAAAGCGAGGCTGTCAAAATTGAAAATTTACTAGTTGATCTCCAAGAATACGACTCTGTATTACAAAACTATGATGCCTATGGACGGTTGTCTTCACGAATAATGTATGTAGATATACTATATTATTTTTTTGACTACGGCAATCGACGTTCCTTTTCCTTTGAAGATTTTAGAACTATACTTGGACAAATCGATGGTTACACAAACAGTTGGCTAGACCTGAACTGGCCAAGGGAAGAGAGAGAAGAAATTTTTCGTCCTTTGATGAATAAAATAGGGCTCCTTCAGGAATTAGGGAACAACCTTGATTTTAGGTTTAAGTCAAAAGTGAATGCATTAGCTAAAAGGTTGAAACAAAAAATAGATAATCTGGAAAAAGTTTCAAGGAAGGTGAGTTCAATGTTCATGACTGATTATAGATAAAACAACAATTCAATTAAACGTTTAATGCAGACTAGTAATTCAGTCTATGGGCACACAGACACAGACAACCTCTTAAAAAGAAAATAGGATTCAAGCAGAGATTATGAAGATATCGATTCTGAGTGACCAAGTTTTGTTGAAAACAATGGATCGCGTGAGTTTTCCCTATGGGAAAATAACATGGGAAATATTGTTTTCCACTTTATCCAAATTGAATCCTATTTTCCTTTTAAGAGGTTAACTATGTCTACAAATGCAACATATTGATGCATAAAACATTGAAAAACAGGAGTGGAAGGGGGCTGAAAATCAGGAAAACCTTTTTGATAAAAGGAGTCGATGGGGTGTTTGGACCTTCCCTGTCTCGAAGTCCAAATTATTTTATCATCTCTATGAGTACTTTTCCTTTAGATTATGCATTGGCCTAACATGTGCACCTTTTCAAATATCGAGAAAATAGCCTTTATCCAACAACTAAAATCTGTTGCGATACCTTCCGTGGTCCTTTCTGAAGTTATAACCGACGGACTATAAGTTTAAATAAACAGTTTAAAGATTCGAACCAATATCTCGACCATTTCTTGTCATTTCGTTGCTTGAGTTTTGGAATTTTTCGTTGGGAAATAAGACCAGAATTCACGGTTCAAATGTTAGAGTGAACAAAATTGTGGCTGTTTGAATTCGAATTCTGGACCACTACATGCCCATTATATGGCAAATCGAGGTGATTGGTGGTAGAGTAGCAAAATTAAGAAAGGCGAAACTTGATGTCAAGTAAAATACAGTGAATCGCGAAATTATTAGCGAGTCGCGTTCCCTTCACGATTTTAATGAATACACTTTTGCAATTTGCATATTCCTGAATGTTTGTTCAAAATCTGGTAACATGATTATGACGATGCTCCTGTCAAAATTCTCAACATTTTTATCCTCCCTCCTCCCAGTTTTTCATTTTTCGATTTATTCTATTGGAATAAGACCAAGTCAAGCATTTATATAGCTATTGTTTTGTTGAATCACAAGCATCTTAAAATATGAATGATTAAAGACAAAAATCAAGTTCATTTGGAAATTGTTGATTATTTAATTGCGGGTTCCATTGATTTCAATGGGTTTTCGCAATACCTGCTATATTTGAAAGTGCATAAAATTGGTTATAGAAAACCCGTGATTTTTGCTTCATTTGATATATACGAAATATAGCATTTTTGCACCAAAACATTTTTCTTTCTTTTGAAAGAAAATTAACAATTTATCACAAAATGTATACCCCGGGTCAGTTGACCCCGATTTGACCTTTGTTGACCTACTTTTTTAAAATCAAATACCTTTCTGAACGGGTAATGGAATTAGTTTACAACAATGCAAACAATATTGAAATCAGTAAAGTAATAAAACATTTACATTTTACTCGAATCTTCTGTGCTACTCATGGGTCTTCTATTCGACCACGTTAGGGGAGGCATCAAACGTTCAATGTCTGATAGGAAACTAAATAAATCTAGTTTTGAGTTGGACCCCCCATCCCCCTCAAAACTAAATACAATGAAAGTTGATCGCGGACTTTTCACATGTTTTAGCGATTCAATTTGGACTTTCATGGGGCCAGTACTATAACTTATTTATGATTCTTAAAACATGTGCCAACAACAATAGGCATACTATTCCTTGTTGCATGCATCTTGGTGAAGAAGGCATCTGGTAAAGTCTTTATTTTTAAACCATTCCAAGGCATTTCGAGTCGAAATTGCGAAAAATTTAAATGTTGAAATTTGTCGGATAGCAAACTGAAATAGCTTTGACCCCCTCCCCCCCAAACTAGATTTATTTAGTTTTCTATTAGACATTGATCTTTTGATGCTTCCCCTTACACTTGTATTCGCGAATGCAACTTTAAACTGTCGGCTACGGATTAACAAATTTAAATGACCTGGTCATCAAATAATAGTATAATCTAGATATTTGGACTCAATTAACAGGTGCAAATACCTTGTTCATGAGATTCCCGGTTAAGGAGAAATTCGCACTTTTGTGTTTCGGAAATGATGTGTGGTGGAATCAATCGAATTTCACAAAGGATGTGTGGGCGATTCTTACAATTTTATTCCTTTTTATTGTATCTTGTATTCACATGCACTCTCCACTTAGCGAGTCGTGCACCACTCAGTCAAACACCCAGAATTACATAACGCACAAACAAACGTGGCTGAACCGGGAATCGAACGCGGGGACAAGCGTTAGCGGTAACCTCGACTCTGTTTTATGTCTACATGTATTGACAATTAATGTTTGGAAAATGGCAGATACCGCTTGCAGATTACAATTTTGAACCTAAAATGAATTACAAAATTCAATTATTCAAATCCCACATGCCTTTGACAGACCCAAATATCAATGCTAGCTATGAATGTAGCATTATTTGTAAATTTGGCCCAAAAAAGCCAAATTATCCCAAAAAGGACCTTGCTTTTTTCTGGGCCCACAAAAGGGGTAGGGGCGGGCCTCACCCCCTGGATCCACCAGTGGTTATGATATGTTATGATGCCAATGTGCTTAAAAGTGAATTCCTTTTATATGCAACCTAATGTGGGAGATGTGCCATATCTTGAAATGTATTTCTATTTATGTAATTTACAGTCTTGATAACTTATAGATAATCGGTTGATCTTCATATGTACTAATTATCATACAAATTGGGTGAGAATAAGTATGCCTATAAAATTTTATCTATTACTCTTAAACAATCATGTCACCCGTCGTATTTTTGTACACTTTGGACTAGTGATGTTAATGAGAGGACGTTTGTTACACATGAACACTCACCCTAAACTGTAAATTAAATCTTTTTTTAGAAGCTGCAAAGGGCAAGGGCATAAAAGGACTTGTAGTGAAACGACATACATGAGTAGCCGACTAGAATCAACCCTTCCTTCAAACAAAGATTACGATATTTATCATAATTATATCTGTTATTTATCAGATCATCAAAATGAGATTTACAAATTTTCCATTTATTTGTAAATCTTCTCCAGGTAAACATTATAACAATGGTGTATATTTCTGTTTACACGAAGAAGATTTAGAAATACATCGAAAATTTGTAAATCTCAATCATTTTTGATGTTTTTAACGCTAAAGTATTAACATTATGCGGATCATACTTGAAAAAGATTTATAGAATAAATCGAAATATTTCAAATCTATGGCATTTTGTTATGAATTTCATAGTAAAGAAAATATAATTTGGCTGTACTCCTGAACAACACCTACTCACTTCAACACATTGCACTCATACATGTCATAGTCAATACCAAAAGAAATCAAATGTTCCTAAAATTGGGTCATGGGCCATTTACCTTTCATGAGAGTCGACACCCATATGGAAAAGCCACTATTAGATAGGCCAAGCTGCCCTAATTCACGTCACCATACTAGTCAATGGGCAAAAGGGCAAACGCCTGACTTTTTGTCTCGAGTTATGGATTTATGTGGCCTCACTGGCCTATCTGAGGTTCTAAACCTATGTCTAAGCTACATTTTGACACTAAACTCAATAGGGGCCAAACATCTATTTTTTGAAATAATTGGTCAATTGTGACACTACCCCCTCTCTCTGCAGACAGAAATTGAAATTCACAAAAATGAAGGCAAAATTAATACGCCACTTGACTCGAAATTTTCCTTCAGATAACCCAAATAAACGCATTTTCAGAAGAAATGGCATGTTGTAATTGCAAAAAGATGACAACTGTGCCTACACACTAGCTTACTGACTCGTCATGATCACAATTGTGTTGGGACTACATTTATTTTTGAAAACTACTTTTTTCTGGCCATAGATGCCTTCACTGGGCTATTCTCTGTACTTGTCCGTGCCTCATTTTGAGTAGCGAGTGTAAATTCTTTTCGGAAACATGATTATGTTTTCCCTGTAATATGAATTGGAGATATCTGACAAAATATGGATAGCCTAAAATATAAATTTTGTGTTTTTGAACATGCGGAAATATCTGGAACACTTTGAAACTGAGATAAAAGGTCGTTCAGTTTTCTTGTTTTTTGTTCTACACAACACTTGTGTTTAATAGCCACGCGTAATTATTAATAAGCGTAATCAGATTACTTCAAGCGTCGAAATAGCTTATTTTCCTCGACATATCTACAAACCTATTCACTTACAGTTATAGTGAGCGATCTAGATGCGTCAATTATAATTGTTTTCACTCATCGGCTTTAGTGGCCCGCTATACCTTTTATTTCATTCATTTGAGACGCAATTGATATATTGGCAACACATCAAATGTTCTAAATGATTCTTCTTCATTTTGGAATGTCAGTTCTCCTACCCGATATTCAAAGATGTGTGTTAAATACTATACTTAACATTGATCACGATTCTTGTACTTTCTGTCTTTACGACTCCCGTTCACATTTGCAAGAGTTGTTGATTGCATTGCATTGATCGTCGGTCGAACTTCGATTTCAACTTAATCAGATTAATCAATTAAGAAATGTTATATCATGTTTATCCAAGCAAATAATTGTAACAACTACATTATTTTTTAGCAGCTTTGACACCTAAGCAGGGTAGCCTAGTGGCGTAGACTGAGGCTACTTTGCGGTTGAACGTAGTGGGATACGGAGGTCCCGCGTTCGAGCCCTAGGTACGGAGTTGTTGATCATTGTCACTACGGACGACCGGTCCGAAGGTCCAACCGTTTACTGGCCCTTGGCATGGGTTGGTTCTCTGGCCGCTCTTGCCGGAGACAGATTGTGAGACTGTGGTTGGTTCCTCCACTAACGTGCTTTAGTAAACTCCGGGAGTCATATAGTATGGTAGCGGGCCCCCACCAAGGGCAGTAGTGGAACGACGCGAATCGGTCCCAGTATGGTTGCCTTGCAACTGAAGAGACTCGAGGAAATCATGCCATTCGCAGTGACCCAGAAAAGACTTTTGCTTCTTGATCTAATTAATTGTTTACATCAATTAACTAAAATGAATTTATTCCATCATTTCGTTTACTCGGCGCTCATCGGACGAAGATGTCCGACGAAGTGTGCAAATTGCAACCAGGCTCCGAGTAACTCTGGCTCTTATCATTCTGATACTCGTAGCATCTTTTTGTTAGACAGCCGATTATTATGGCAACAATATATAGAGGACATATATAATAGGAATCTGATAGAAGTTTACACGGACCCAATGTTGGATGGCAATTCACAGGGCGATATATTCAGACGATAATGCTTTTATTGCACAAATGAATGGAGACATCTATATTTGATTTACGTTTTACTTTCCATAGAGACAGACCTGTAATTACACTTGCCACTTGCTTGCATCCAAAACCTTACTTCCAATGGATTTGGTCAAGCAAAATCGTTATTCCAAAGAATTGGTCAACCAAAAACCTATTCCAATGAATTGGTCATCCAAAAACTTATTACAATGAATTTGGTCAAGCAAAATCTTTATTCAAATGAATTGGTCATTCAAAAACCTTACTTCAATGAATTGGTCATTCAAAAACCTATTCCAATGAATTGGTCATTCAAAAACTTATTCCAATGAATTTGGTCAAGCAAAATCTTTATTCAAATGAATTTGGTCAAGCAAAATCTTTATTCAAATGAATTGGTCAACCACAAACCTTATTTCAATGAATTGGTCATCCAAAAACCTTATTCCAATGAATTGGTCATCCAAAAACTTATTCAAATGAATTGGTCATTCAAAACCTTACTTCAATGAATTGGTCATTCAAAAACCTATTCCAATGAATTGGTCATTCAAAAACTTATTCCAATGAATTTGGTCAAGCAAAATCTTTATTCAAATGAATTTGGTCAAGCAAAATCTTTATTCAAATGAATTGGTCAACCAAAAACCTTATTTCAATGAATTGGTCAACCAAAAACCTTATTTCAATGAATTGGTCATCAAAAACCTTATTCCAAAGAATTGGTCATCATAAACCTTATTCCAATGAATTGGGCATCCAAAGTCCTTATTATAATGAATTGGTCAACCAAAAACCTTATTCCAATGAATTGGGCATCCAAAGTCCTTATTATAATGAATTGGTCAACCAAAAACCTTATTCCAATGAATTGGGCATCCAAAGTCCTTATTATAATGAATTGATCAACCAAAAACCTTATTCCGATGAAATGTCATCAGGAACATTTCTGTTCATAAGGGTTTATATCTTTTGTCCCAGTAATAATTTATGTAAGAGAACATGTATCACTAGCTTAGTTTTTAGGTAGACAAAAGAGAGGTTATGTATGGACTATTTTTCACAATGTAATCCGAAAGATTTAAGCGTTTATATGAAGTCATCAAATGAACATTGATTCTTAAAATTTAAAGTAATTTTAGTTTTTATTAGTAAACCATACTTACCTAATATTGCCACTACAAATATGTCCCTCCCTCCTCCTCCGCTTACAGCAGAATTTTCATAAATGTTATAGCGGAATAATTGAGGAATATCCGGGCATGTGTGCGGGGGTGCACAGTGTAATATGCTCAAGAAATTCCCGGGAAGTTGGCCATAGATAGATTCAATGGTGGATGTTAGCACATAGTGGCAATATTAGTGTAAGTAGTAAAGGTTTGCGTAGTAAAATTTATATGCACGCTTAACCTCCCTATTATCACTCATGAATATAAAGTCAGGAATCATTCTCAAAATTCATTTCGTTCGTTGCGGACCTTACTTCAAGGTAAGGGGAAGAGACGCAATTGGACTGAACAAGTGCTAAGAGAATGGTCAGGAATGTGTTGATGTAAAATGGTGTTGATGGAGTTCATGTCATTGAAACATCATAATTTCTGAGAAGACACAAAGAATTTATATGCGAACAAGTCTGCAAGTCTCAAAGTACTTGACCTACCACTTGAGAAAAAAATAAAACACAACAATAGTTTTTTTACCAATGGGGAAACTTGTATTTCCTTATTTGGAAGTATACAAGATCTTAAGATCTGCGAGATAGATATACATGCTACATACACTACGAGGGGGAGGCAACTCAATCATCCTGACTGGTTATATACAGTAACAGGGGGATCTATGGGAATGAGGTAGAAGACCCCTTAAAACCCAATGAACCCCCAGAAAGACACTGGCCTTAAACGTGTTGAGTAAAACTTTATGACCCTATGTATGAATATTTACATTTCAAGGTAAATGTGTAAAGGTTGAATAGGAAAACATCTACAAAGATCCAGTATTTGAATACTTCATTGAATCTAGAAATGAGATCATTTCATGATGTACATGTTTGTATCCAGTTGAAGTTACACAATAACTGCAGATAAATGAAAACTGGAATTATTCAACACTTTTAAGACCTTATCTTTATTTGTTATTGATTATTTGTTGTCATTCATCAAATAAATGAAAATCTGCAGCTGCACTGCATTCATGGGGTGCCCTGTTGGATTTTACTTTGTTTTTTCTTAAGAATCGACATCTTTTATTTCAGACTCTTCTCAGACTAATTTTGTGCAGTTGTTCAGACTAAGGATCTTAAAGTTGCCTGCCCCAATAAACTAATAACTAATGTGGATGTACTTTAAACATTCATAAGATACAGGATTGTTTTACCACCAAAAATACACTAGGATAATTATAATAGTTGTACCTTATGAATACTTAAATTGAGATGATTTTTTACAAGAGCTTGTCCATGAAATGATAATCTAACGACGTAGCATCTCACCTTTTTACACATACATTTTTCAAACCTCATAATTTGCGATATTCTGCCATATTTGATCCCAAAATGTTGATACCCACAGAATAACGTAATAGTGGCCACAAGAACTGCATCAGCGTGAAATGTTAAAGAAAATTAAGTATCTTTCGGGAATTTACACATATTTTGAAAACTGAATTTTGAAGATTTTGACCACTATTGTTATCCCGAGGCCCAACAACTGTTTACTGTACACGATTGTATAGAAATTTTTTTTAATGCTTTTAAGCAAAACATTAATGCACAATGAACAATTATGAGGGCAATAATTATCATTTTTGCATCCAAAATTAATTACAAAATGCCCATATTTGGGCAAAGAAGTTTTGAACCTAACACTATGATCATTCATAATCTGAACAATTTTCATCTCCACAATTACAACTAGACATAAAACATTTGTAGAAAATAGATTTCATGAATGAATGAGTAAAAAAATCAGGTTTCTAGCTTTTACCTAATATGGGCATATTGCGATAATTCAATACCATAAATGGATTGGGATGACAAATTGTATTGAAATAATTCAGAAATCTCTGTATGGTAGGCAATGCCAGGTAAAAATATCTTCTCTCAAACTCTTAATTTTTTATGGTGGTTTGCATTCCGAGGTAAAGGGAGAATATCAAATATTTACTATGAAATAAATATGATTACCAACCAATACTTAAGTAATAATTACCACTTCTAGTAATATTGATCAAGAAAGAACCATGAAATATTCAGTAATTACCATGAAATTCCAATTAATTATCATGAAATCTTTAAAATTACATAACACTTTCATAAATCATCAAGGAATTTCAAAGAATTGCAATGAAATATTAAGTAATTACCATTGAATTTCAAAGAATTGCAATGAAATATTAAGTAATTACTATTGAATTTCAAAGAATTGCAATGAAATATTAAGTAATTACTATTGAATTTCAAAGAATTGCAGTGATATATTAAGTAATTACCATTGAATTTCAAAAAAGTTACCATGAAATTCACATTAAACATATCCAGATAACGAATGCAAAAAATTAATGTTTCAATAGACAATTCTATAACCAATCACCCGTTGTTTAGAAAAATACACATACAAAATCCAGCCGATCAAACCTCCCGCAAAACCAAATGCTGCGTAAGACCATACACAAACAAATAATGCAGTTTCTGTTGTCCGCAGATGGTTTGATCAGCTAGACATTTGTTTTTATTTAACTACTATCTTTGTTTATTATAGCCTACTATCTTTGGTGTTTCTACCTTAAACTAATATCAAAATGTTTTGCTGAATGAAATCATACTAGTTAATAGTGAAAATGCTAATGATTATTATCAAGGTACATTTACAGAGAACTATGTACGTTAGGTGTATGAAAAGTAACTCATCATTTAATAACATGGAAAACTAAACGCTTTTTTTGTGTGAAGTTTTTACATAGCACAATTTCTTTCACTGATATGAAAATGGGAAATAATTACAGCATTACAACTGCATGACTGTGGAGACATTGGAAGGTTATCTCCATCATTTTTAAAACTGTGAAAACACAATGCACAAAATACACAAACGTTCGCCAACATGTTCACGATTGGATGAAAAACGTTTATTTTCTGAATTTTTTAAAAATCACCTCCAAAATGAATCCCACACAGACATGCATGTTTAAGAAATGAACATTGAGTGAACAGAATTAGAAGTGAAAAAATTAACAGAGAAACATGTATAACGTCACGTGTCTGGCAAATTGAATATTACTTTGTGTATAATGTCCATATCAAAATCTACATTATATAACTTACATCATGTTGTGTTCACAAAACGTTGCAAATACAATATCATCTCCCTTACAAAAATCTCATGGTTGTCTCATATTCCCTTACAAGACTGAAGCAACTGAAATGGATGCATCACTATACGGAAGAGTGAAAAGGTTTGGCATTCTATAAAATAAGTGTGCAGAAGCAATCATATCTTCTAGTATTGGAGAAAATGAGGGAATTCCAAAACCTCCATGAGATTTTTCAAAAGGGCTGTTGGGTATACCTCTTCTAATCTACATGTACTGAGCACAAGTTCTACATGGCTTCAATCCTTTCTTGCGCCCCGTTTTCTCGATTTATGTCTGTTGCTTTCACTGTTTACTGTCTTAGCTTTTAAACTGTTTGTTTATATATCTGTTTCCTGATCCTGTTTGCAATGCACTGGCTTTGTACATGGCTGTTCCTTTCACTGGAACCACCCCCACTAGATAATATAATAACCAGTTAATCTGAGAAATCCAAGATGGCTGAATCCAAGATGGCCACCACTCAGAATGAGGCTAGTGAACTTCAGAACTTTGTTCTGCCTTAGGCATTGGCAAGTGGTTATTGGGGGTAGACTCCGGAAGCGTGCTGTGGGGGGCTGTAGAATGAACGGAGAGTGGCGGGTGGGCATCCGTCGTGGAGTGTACACCGGGAATCGGGTTGTAGTTATATCCAGGGGGTGCCCCATTCATACTGTCATATCCTGGAAATAAAGATAAAGAACATCAATATTTAAAACAAAAATACACTATAACATGTATAATGATCGTGAAAATTGCTCTCTTTGAAGATTAACAAATTCGTTGGCGGGAATATAACACTACAAAATATTATCAAATATAGAATACATTGACCTTAGTTATGAAAACATTGATTTAAGTATTGATTTTAACTTATGGTGTCTGGAACAAAAATATATTTGAACATTGATTTAAGTATTGATTTTAACTTATGGTGTCTGGAACAGGAATATATTTGAACAAAATAATTAATCTTCCTCGCTATCAAAACATCTGTTCATCAGGAATAGTGTTATTTTCCCTCAAATTGCTTTATTTTATCAATCGTAATCATCAATTTAACGAAACAGTCAGTATGATATTGATTTTAATTTGTAAAGTTATAAACAAAAATCATCACTGTAATTCAAATACTCGTTGAATCATCAATTTTAATAAATTACTATCAAAAATATTTATTGATTTTCAGAAATATAATATGTGTACTCTTAAAACTATATGAGTAAATAAATTAATAAAATCAAAAAAATATTCACGTACTGTTGTTACCTTTCACCGCGGTACCCGTCAGATATTCTTTATTGACACAGTTGCGTAAGCTCTCTGGCATACGGCCAACAATTGCACGTCGTACTTCCCCTGCGGCCATTTCCCGGAGTTCCGTTATACTCTGGTCACTATAGAAACTACTGTGAGGTGTACAGATGAGGTTAGGACAATCTTTTAATGGGCCTGCAATGTAATTTTTTTATTTATTTAAAATATTCACAACTACGAGGGGTGATCAATAAGTAATGGACGCTTTTTTACACAGATACTTTTTATGGACCAATCCCTTTGATTTTCCTACCAGTGATAGATTATTCAATTATCTATCAATTCTGAAGATTTGAAGACAAAATATATAATACATGTTGATATATCCTTATTTCCATGAAGGAGGTACAGGTACCTCGGGACCGACATTTACGTCACATATTCAGTTTTTAGCCAGTCTGGCAAATTTCAGTTAGATTTAAATTTTTATTTTTATGTGCAACAAGTGTTGTGTTGTTTGAAATATTTTGCTGACTGGTAACACACAAACAGTAAGTATTGTGATGTTAGAGTGTTGTATGGTTGGGGTTTGCAGGTCAATTTGAGGAAGCATTGTGGAAGAAGGGGTTGGTGAGAGAAGGACACACCCCACTCCATATGGACAATGTACCTGCCCACAGATCTCAAAATGCTCAGAAAACAATATCCCTGGACCTCAAAATTGAGATCTTGGCCAATGCACCATATTGTCCAGATCTGCCCACATGTGACTTATTTATTCCTATACTACTTATTTCTATAGAGAAGGGACGCAGGTTTATTGACATTGATTAAATAAAACAACCCGTGCAACTGCATCTTGCTACCATGTCGGAGAATGGATTCAGCCTTGTCTCACAATCTTGAGTTAAGAGGATGAGGAATTGTGCACATGTAGCACTTGAAGGAACCTATGTAGAGGGCCCTGTAGAATGAATGTGGCATGAATACCACATGGTGATGATAAAATATTCAAAATCATCCATGGCATAACAAAATGGGGTATTTCATGACCATAATGGTTTGTTTTGTTCAGCCTGCATTCAACTGTGTTGCATGTTAAACAAACTAAATTAGCTTCAGAATGTTTGATGTAATGTCGGTCCCGGGGTACCTATACCTCCTTCACGGAAATAAAGATATATTAAAATATATTACATGTTTTGCATTCAAATCTTCAGAGTTGATAGATAATTGAATGATGTATCACTGGTAAGAAAATCAAAGGTATTGTTCCATAAAAAGCATCTGTATAAAAAAGCGCCCATTACTTATTGATCACCCCTCGTATAATAGTAGACTCTCAATGGAAGGGTATAGTACATGAATATCTGTAGCACACATGGGTTATAAACGCTAAAGCTAAAATCATATTAAAAGCATGAAAAAATACAATGATGACAAAAATGATGACAAAATACTGAAATGGTACAATTGAGTGAAAATGAGGGTTATAAATAAGAATAGGCTAAAAACAAGAAATACAAGTATGTGGGTATGAAGGTCTTGTTCAGGGCCGTCAGATGGGGGGGGTGCGATGGGTGCGACTGCACCCCCCTTTGTCACCCCCCAAAAAAAATTTGAAAAATATTTTCTTTGAAAAATATTTTTTTTGTATTTTTTTTTTCATTGACTCATACACTTTGAAAGTACCCAGAAAGCACCAAATAGCATCTTAAAATTATAAAATTTTCTAGGGGTATTAACCACCCGTCACACCCCCCACAAAACAATGGAAAAGTTCTAAATTTATTTTAGAGTTTTGTCTCAGACACTTTTAAAGTGCCCAGATATCATCAAATAGCTCCTTGAAATAGTTAGTGTTTCTGGGGGACTTACTCCCCCTCTTGCATCTTGCACTTGCATAACCCCCCCCCTCTGGCACCCCCCCCCTCCTTGACCCCCCCCACAAAAAATTGTGATTTTCTCAAATTCTTTAATTGACTCATACACTTTGAAAGTGCCCAGAAAGCACCAAATAGCGTCGTAAAATTGTAAAATTTTCTAGGGGTATTAACCACCTGTCACACACCCCACAAAACAATGGAAAAGTTCTAAATTTATTTTAGAGTTTTGTCTCAGACACTTTTAAAGTGCCCAGATATCATCAAATAGCTCCTTGAAATAGTTAGTGTTTCTGGGGGACTTACTCCCCCTCTTGCATCTTGCACTTGCATAACCCCCCCCTCCTTGACCCCCCCAAAAAAAATTGTGATTTTCTCAAATTCTTTAATTGACTCATACACTTTGAAAGTGCCCAGAAAGCACCAAATAGCGTCGTAAAATTGTAAAATTTTCTAGGGGGAGTGGGCCACCCCTCACACCCCAAACAAAACAATGGAAAAGTTCTGAATTTGTCTTATGTATTGTCTCAGACACTTTTAAATTGCCCAGACATCATCAAATAGCTCCTTGATAAAGTTAATGATTCTGGAAGACTAACACTTACTCGCCCTCTGGCATCCCCACTCCACCTCCCCCTCTGGCAGCCCCCCTCCCTTAACACCCCCCCCCAAAAAAAATTGAGATTTTTTTATTGACTCATACTCTCTGAAAGTGCCCAGAAAGCACCAAATAGCATCTTAAAATTGTAAAAATTTTCTTGGGAAATAGGCACTTTTAGGCACAGACACTTTTAAAGTGCCCAAACTTCATCGAATACCACCTTGATATTGTAAATTTTGATATGGGGGACAAACACTCGCTCCCCCTCTGGCACCCGAGCGCCACCTCCCCCTCTGGCACCCCTCCCCCCCCCTTTGACACCCCCCAAATTTGAAAAAAAGTTGTGATTGTTTTTCAATGTTTTTATTGACTAATACACTTTAAAAGTGCCCAGAAGCACCAAATATCATCTTTAAATTGTAAAATTTTCTAGGAGAGTTAGCTACCCCTCACATCCCCCACAAAACAAAAGAAAATATTCTGAATTTCATGTATTGTCTCAGACATTTTTTAAGTGCCCAGACATCATCAAATAGCACCCTGATATGGTCAATGTTTCTGGGGGACAACCCATTGCTCCCCTACTGGCACCCCACCCCACTTCACCCTCTCATCCTCTTTGACACCCCCAAAAGAATTTGAAAAATTTCACATTTTTCTTATTGATTTACGCACAGGCACAGGCACAGGTACCAGATGGTTGCAAATTCGCTCCAAATACAACCAAATTTCAAAATTTTCCTGGGGGAGAACCCCCAGACCTCCCTGAATGCTTGGTTTTTTATTCACTCAACTCTTATTCTTGTGGTGGTGGCGTACTACTTAGAAACTTACACTTTGTAAGTGCCCAGAAAGCACCAAATAGCATCTCAAAACTGTAAAATTTTCTAGGGGGAGTGGACCACTCCTCACACCCCCCACAAAACAATTGGAACGTTTGGAAGTTGCCATGCATTTGTTAATTCCAAACCAATATAGGGAGTAACTGACCCCCCCCCCTCTGTCTTACCCGATTTGATTTACGTGGCAAAAAAAATGATAATGTTTTTATTCTCTTTAGTAAGCTAAAAACCGCACCCCCCTTGGAGAAAAGTGTCTTACGGGCCTGTTGTTAAATATCATATACAGGATTAACGCATCATAATCACTTCATGCACTTTGTGGAAACATTCTAAGCTAAAGATTCTCTAATTCCATTTCAATCCTGATGTCACAAAGGATAGATCCATAGACTTCAAAATTTCAAGATCAGATGTTTCCAAATCACTATATTTACTTATGAACCCAAAACAACCGTTACCAACCAACTGCTACAATAAATCTACTTACTATTTGCAAAACTAAATGGCTCGTTTTCATGGACGTCACAAGCAGCTGCCCTGATGCGGCCATCTTTGAGGGCAGAGGCTAATGCCTGTTCATCCACTAGACCCCCACGGGCTGTGTTAATAAGAAAGGCTCCTAAACAAAAACGAACATAGATAAGAGAGTTGTTCAATTCAGGCCTATAGCCAGGATCCAAAATAGGTGAGGAAACTTTAAACATTGAGGCAAATTTAAACAAGGAGGCAAAACTTGAGGCAAAGAAAATATTATAGTTCCAAGGGGTATAATTTTTAGTTTTAGTAAAGAAAACATTGAAAAAATATTTTTCTGTAAAATTTTAGGCACAAATTTTGGTGAGGCACTTTGTAAAATTTTGGTGAGGGATTTGCCTCTGTGCCTCTTAACAAGCTTCATCCTTGCAATTATAATATAAACTTGTGAAAACAATATATTATTAATTCTCACAAATAATCATTCCTCATACTTGGATGTAACACAATGTATTGTAACTATATGTATATTGTAACTATACTGTAATTATATATGTACCATTAAAATGAAGTGGAACAAGAACACAAATGTGTACAAAATGTCCCCACTTATTGGTGATCCTGTCAAATGGTTATCCTAAAAATGAGTAGACAAGATTTTACCGACACAATTTGAGGACGGAAAATCCAAATGGCCACCTTAAAATTTACCCAGAATGCCAAAGAATTGGTCAGTTCTACATTTTCATACTAAGAACCACCCCTGAAAATTTGAAATTGATCCGTCACACAGTTAACCAGAAAACATGTAAACAAGACTTTACAGACAAGATTTAAGGACAGAAAATCCAAAATGGCTGCCTTGACATTTACCCAGAATGCCAAAAAACTAATCAGAACTAGATTTTCATACTAAAAATCATCCCTGAAAATTTGAAATTGATCAACCAAACGGTTCACCTAAAAACATGTAGACAAGTCTTTACGGGCACGATTTTAAGACGGAAAATCCAAAATGGCTGCCTTGACATTTATTCAGAATGCCAAAAAACTAATCAGATCTAGATTTTCATACTAAGAATCATCCCTGAAAATTTCAAATTGATCTACCAAACGGTTCACCTGGAAATGCGTAGACAAGACTTTACAGACAAGATTTTACGGCGGAAAATCCAAAATGGCTGCCTTGACATTTACCCAGAATGCCCAAAAACTAATCAGATCTAGATATTCATACTAAGAATCATCCCTGAAAATTTGAAATTGATCTACCAAACGGTTCACCTGAAAATGCGTAGACAAGAGTTTACAGACAAGATTTTACGACAAAAAATCCAAAATGGCTGCCTTGACATTTACCCAGAATGCCCAAAAACTAATCAGATCTAGATTTTCATACTAAGAATCATCCCTGAAAATTTGAAATTGATTTACCAAACAGTTCACCTGAAAACGCGTAGACAAGACTTTTCAGACAAGATTTTAGGACGGAAAAATCAAAAATGGCCGACAATAAAAAAGTGATTATGGATTTTTGCTGATTTCTTTTTACAAAATTATCACATATAACTACTGTTAACAATAAAATAGGCTTTTACAACAAAGGACACATGAAATTATTTATAAAGCTACTAAATAGTTAAAGTATGAAAACTGAAAAACACCATTCAATATGATACAAAGTATTATCGTGCGCTAACTTTTCTTAAAACATTCAAAATGGCTGACTTGACTGAGCTAACAGGTCCAAAACCTAATCAGATCTAGAATGAAGTGATCTGAACAAGATGTTAAAGTTTGAAAAGCAACTGTGAGGCCGTTTTTCTTAAAGTTTGCAGACAAGGATTTTAGCATTTGACTTCAAAATGGCCGACAGGAAGTAGGTATCGAGTTAATTTTTTTCCATCCACATCTTTATGCACTCATAAGTTATCCCTGAAAATTTGAAGGTGATATCTGTAATGGTTTTGGAGAAAACTGCCGGACGTATGGACGGACAGACGGACGGACAGACGGACAGACAGACGGACGGACGCGCCTAGGCCGACAATATGGCCCCACACTATGTGGTGGGGACATAATAAATAAGTTATGAAAAAGATTCATAGTACTACATACATACATACTATGAGGTAACACTATGTATTGTAGTTTACTATACTGGAATTTTATATATGTAGCATTAAAATTAAGTGTTATAGATAAATTATAAAAAAATTCATTATACCTGGTCTCATTTGTTTGATGGTATAGTCGTTTATGAGGTGGTGATTGTGTTCATTTAGATTACAGTGGAGGGAAACACAGTCGCTCTGGAACAACAGGTCCTGGAGAGTGTACACCCGCGTAATACCTGGAACAAATCAAGCCATTTTAACTAAAGCCTCAGTCACATTTGCTCTACGGCAGCCGTAGCTTCACAAAATCAATATAGAAGATCTACACTGTACTGCTTATCCCTATATTTCATGATGCATAAGGGAAGCTACAGCGGCCATACGGTTGAGGCATTAAGGAGATAGAAATAATGATAGCCTATTGTTTTGTAATTGTGAAACTGTGGTATTCATGGTAAAATAATTAGTACTGTGGGTACTGGGCTCACATGGTGTTGCTCAAAAGTGAATGATGGCTAAATTGACAGAAAAAAAGATATATTTTTTGGGCAATTTTTTATAACAAAATTATTTCATACAACTACTCTTAACCAAAGCATGGCTTTTTACAATGCAGGACACCTGAAATTATTTGTAAAGCTAGAAAATGGGCCAAAAGTAAATTTCGGGAGCGAGCTTTTGAAGCAGGAGTCACAGGCTGTTTTTTCTTTATTGGTGTTGAACAAAAAAATTTCAAACGGGAATCCTATCGACAGAGGTTTTAAAACGTGCCACTATTGTAGACTCAACAAAAACAAGAAATTCTAGAGTATGATACAGAAGCTTAAATTTTCATTTTTAATTTCAATTTATTTTAAGAATCGTCGCACAATCATATAAGGGATTAGCGACAACTTGCAATGACATGTTGAATCAATAAATATATGCCAATTGCTTCCCAGGTAATATAACATGTTTACAGAGGCTATTAGAGTAAAAATATTGAAATGACTTCACTGATCTCCCCAGGATTTTTTCTCAAGCGGGTGCAAAATTCTCATTTTCACAATTCACACTGAAATTGGTCATAATATGCCTATTTTTCATGATTTTTCTCATTTTCAAGAGAGTGCACATAGATTTTCAGGTGGGTACAAGCCTGTTTTTAAAATCTCGGTTGGGTGCTACACCCACTTGCTTTAATGCTAGGGAGATCACTGAACTAAATGATTTATACCATATACACATGTTTATTTAGTACACAATATTTTAATTCCTGTTTTATAATCATGATAGGAAGTGTTCATAACAATATTTGTTTTACAATATACAATGAATAATGGATTTATTTTGCTAATAATGTTATACATTTAACGATGCCATATGCGATATTCAGGATGTATAAATTACCTTGAAAAAAATTAATAATAAAAATTCACTTCAAAGAAATTAATTATGGACATTAAATGCTCAAATGCTCAAGTTCTCATCATAATTTTGAATGTGACAAAATGATGACTGCATTTCATGAGCAAAATTTATTCACTGGACACTATGTACTAAACTTGTCAAGCAAACCAGACCAGATCTACTACCAATTCAGCATAGAATTCTAACAGAAACTGTGATGCATTTAATAAGGATCTGTCACACTCACTTTTCTATTAAAGCAACCCTTGAAATGAGACTTCTTCCCCTCCCAACTAAAACAACAACTATTAAAAACTGTGGACTGTGTATTTATATGGAATCTGTCTGCTTAGTAATGAACACCAAAACACATTCCAGTTTTTGAAACACTTGAAGTGACACTAGTTTCCCTCCCAATTCATCAACCATCAAAAGTTTTTATATTGTTCTTTTTTATTCTATAGAATAAGGCAATCTACATGTATATGGATTGAATGAAATTTATCACTGAATATACTTTTCTTACTTGGAGATAATTGATCTAAAGGACACAACTGTCTTCAAGATCAAAAATATTCACAATCCAAGATGTATCTGTCTGAAATTATTTGCCTTATTCTACGTGGCTCTTTTTTAAGAAAATTGTTTACCTAGTGATTTTTCAATGCCGTCCTGCAAGTAGGGGTCGTAGAATATCACATTAAACCCAAATACCTTCGCTCTTAGGGCAACAGCTGTTCCAACACGACCTGAAACCAAACAATGAAAGTTAGAAATAAAAAAACTTTTGTTGGAAACAAAACAACCAACTGCAACAAACAAAGCAGGACAATATCAGAATTATACTTTTGTTGTAACATTATAAAAAAGAGAAATATTTAATTATTCATAATTTATTTGACAATCATTTATACGAGTGGCACTCAAAGGTGTGTCAATATTTTGATATACATGACAAGGTAAACATTTGTATCACTAAAATTATTACTATTCACCTTTCCACAAAGTAAAGAAAATCGATAATTTCAGGCGCGCTGATTGGCTGTATGCAAAGGAGTCAAGTCAATGACATCAATGCCTGAAAGTTTTGAAGAAATAGTACAGCCAGCATAGGAATATTTTGAATTAACTGCAATAAAAAAGATTCTATTTGCCCAATGCACTAATTATTTTTAATCAAATATGAAATATGGATGGGGCACTTTCATTCCGAACCGTACGTAATTTTATTTAATCGTTTTTTTGACAGAACTTTTGTTTATTAAGACTTCTCAGATATATGGCACACTCCTCCAAGATATCAATTCTATATCCCGATGTTTTCAAGTATTATTTTTTCAAGATACAATCTGATATGACTTGCAGAAATAAATAGGAAATAATCGTTTAGTTGATTGAATTATGGAAGTAGTGAAGTCAATGACTTAATGAATAAGAGCAAATGTTTTTAATTTGAACAGGTCATTCATCAAATGACACTGAAGATTAACTTAAGATAGATTGTCTATCTATACATTTTTATGCATGAGAGACATGTTATAATGTTGGTGAACTAATGATTATGATAATATCACCTGTTCACATCCAGTTCCTATCATGATTGGAAACTGACTTGGAGTAAGTCTCTTCAAATCATTTACTCATTATGAACAGGAGTAAACGTAGATTATCGCAAACAATTTCAAACGTTTCTAACTTGGATTATGAGTATTTTCTGATCATGAACATGGGTGTATCTTTTAGATCCATTCATTATCCTTAAGAAAAGTATATATAATCATAATTTAGTTAATCAGACCTAAGTGATATTGAAGGGGCAATGGACCAATCAACATACTTTTTCAAAAATGTTGACCTAATTTTCACCAAAAATGCAATCGTTTATTATATTGTTGAATGCATAATTAGAATGTGCTTTGAGACATGTTCGATTTCTTAAAAGGAAAAGTTGATTGCTCCAGGGACTTTTAATATACTGAATTTGAATGACCAAAATGAACTGAAACCAATGGATAGCATGAGATTTTTCAATGGAGAAATAACATGGGGAACACTTATCTTAAACAAATTATGTTTTTCTTTCAAGAACTATTTGACATAAAATAAAGAAAAGTAATACATTAAACATTGTCAAAAATGATTGCATTTTTGGTGAAAATGGGGTCAACATCTTTGAAAAAGTGTGTGGATGGGTTGATTGCTAGTTAAATATCTCTGAGTTTGTTTAACTTTATTTTTACTGTATATAATTTTCTTTGAGATAGTGAATTGATTTAAAAGATAAACCTGTCTTCATTGTCAGAAAATAGTCATAATCCAAGATATAACCTTTTGAAATTGTTTGCGATAACCTACATGCTCCTTTAATATTCAAATCGATTAGAAGGCGTAAATAAATGTCAATTTGACGTTCAATAAAAATCTGTCAATAATTTACTGATTACTTGCACATTTGAAGAGGTAAAATGTACAGCAATCAACCGAGGATTTACATGTAAACTCAATTGCATTTGTTTTTCGCGGGAAAAAGTTTCTCTCATTGACGTCACCGATTTTTAAGCAGCTCATTATATTATTCATGAGCTGACTTTGTGGAAAGGTGAATAGATAAAAATAAAAAATGACATATATTGATACGGTAAAATCAAAACAATATGTCACCACTTGTAGTAATGACATAAAAATAGATTAAAAGCCAATGGTGCTATGTTTCATGTGAACATTTTTGAGAAATTGTTCACACAAATATCAAAATTCCAACCACTGCTGTGCCCCAAGAATCCACTTTAATTTAATTGCTGGGAAGGGAAATTCAGTTACTGGGACACAATAAAACAAAACAAGTA